>BPLS01000375.1:678868-784648 GCA_019656275.1 Rhododendron kiyosumense | reverse complement strand
AGGTTGTGCTACCATCTTTTGCCCTCTTAGGATTTCTTCTGATTTGTTAATGACAAAAATGAGAATGGCAGTTATCCAGGGCTTGCGAAAGTAAGGGGGTCAGAGACCATCGCATTCTTGCCTTACATAGAGTACCTTTCGAAACCCGTTGTACGAACCTTTGACATCTCATATTAGACAAATCTTTGAAGCAGTGTAGATATCACTTCACTAGTTGAAGGAGTTGATGTGGAGTTCGCTGTAAGTGGTTATATAGGCTCACCGATTCTGTGTAATTTCACTTTATGCTTGCGCCTCTGCACTTTGTGACAGATTTTACGATCTGAATAGGAAGTTCAAATGTGGAATTTAAATGATTGATCACACTCTTTTTAGCCCTTCTTCATCACACTCTTTATAGCCCATATCAACTGGTACTCTAGAAATGGAATGGTGGTCCTACTTCATTGCTGGTTTTGTTGGCCAGTTAAATACTGGTATTTACTGGACTAAAAGATTTTCTTATAAAATGCGGACTGCAGAAATTGTTGATGGAAGTGATGACGAAGCTGCTGAAGGAGATTATTATAATGCTAAAGCATCAAAGAAAAAAGACAAGAAAAGGCAAGAGCGGGAAGCACAGCGTCAGGTGCAGAGCTATATTTTGCCTGTTATTTCTTGAGTTTCAATTGTCTCTTAAGCGTCTTACCATGTTCCACCTACAATATACTGATGGAAAATTTTTGGAGCTGGTCACAGTGTTTTGATCATTTAGGAATTTTTATAGAAAGCTATTCATGAATGTGTATGTCATATCTCATAGTATTAAACATGAACTTGGTCATACCTTTTGAGACTTCTGTGAAGAGGTTAACTGTAATCATTGAATACACACTAATACAACAATTGTCATTTTGTGCTAATTTTTGGGAGCCTCTGTTGTTATCATGCTAAGTTTCTGATGGTTAATTATGAAGGCTGAGGAAGCTTCACGTGACTCAAGGCATACAAAACAAGATCGTTATGCAGAGATGCGGAGGCGGAAAGATGAGGAGCGTGAAGCACTAGAACGTCAGCAGGTTTGAGTACATATACTTTTGAGAAAATTTCAGAAATTATGCATTATTGGATTCCTTCTTGAAGGAAATGAACATGATTTGTGCAGGAAGAAGAAGCTATGGCACGGAAGGCCGAGGAGGAAGAAGCTGCTGCTTTAGAGTTTGAAAAATGGAAAGGAGACTTTTCTGTTGATGCTGAAGGTACAACAGAAAATGAAGTGCAAGATGGAAGCCAGGGCTTGCTTTTTGATTTTGTCGAATACATTAAGGTAATGTTTTAGATCTCTTGCAATTTGGCTCGTCTCTTTTAGGCTGAGTATTTGGGTAATTACTTGGGAAGAGGCATGCACAATTTTTTGGTTGGATGAATGGTAAAACCCTCAACAGAAAGCAAATTGAAACCTCTGTTTCCTTTTTAGGCTTCCATTGCCTATGAAGAAAGAAAAAAAAAATTTGTTGCAAATACTAAATGCATAAATAGAAAGGTGTATGGTACCTTCATGGGGTTGTACAGCGAATATGTGGAACTGCTGATTATATATACCCCCTCTAGAAGTGGTTGTGGACTTGTGGTCTTTTCTTCTATTTCTCTTTTCCTTATTTTACCATTATAGTTCTTGGGGATTTTAATTTAGCACATTTTAACTTTCGTAATATTATATTGCAGAAGCACAAATGCATCCCCTTGGAAGATCTTGCTGCAGAATTCAAGCTACGAACTCAGGTAAACCACCACGATCACTCTTTTAGCTAACCTTTGGTTCACGTCTGTATATCAGGAACATTGGAGGAGTTTAATTACTGTATGAAAATTGATTTTCGCGCTCCACTTTTTATTGATGGCGCTCCAATTTTAACATGAAGTTACTAGTAACTTCATGAACAAAGTGGAGTGCCATCAGTAAAAAGTGGAGCACGAATATCAATTTCCTTACTGTATTACTAATCAAATTAATCAAACAACTGCTTCTTAGGTGTGCTAACTTGTATCAATGGCACTACCCCTCCTTTAAGTGATCTCCATTAATTAGTTGAGGGGTCATTGCTTTGCAAATAATATGCAAATTAATCAACTTCAGAATAGTTTCTTTGTAATGCTTAGACGTTCGTGTTGTCACGCAAGCGTGCTGGGGATGGTCCAAGTGTTTTGGTTTTTGCCTCTGAATTTTCTACGGCTTCATGCTTAACCCAACACAACTTCTGCTTATTGCAGGACTGTATCAACCGGATCAACTCACTGGAAAATATGGGTACGTTTTTTTATTTATAGTGGTTTTGCCTAGGGTTCATCCTTTAATATTTGCTTGTTGCAGTTGGTCAAGCTCAATGGCCACTACGTGGCACTTGTAACCCACATTTGGAATTTGGATTCCCAATAGAAAGCATGGATAACTTATCTATTCCAGTTCTTCAGAGTCTTTTGACTCATCTTTCATACTTCTGCCGATGCTTACCGCACTTGCACCGTTTTGCTCATCCTGATAGTTTATCAATGACTGCCAAAAAGTTTCTCCATGTAGAAAATTCGTTAGCATGTGGTATAATTGTTCGGTTAGCTACATACTACTCGTTTCACCACTAGGTGATACAGTATATGACCAGAAAAATCCTCTTTAAATTCTTCCTCCTTGTTGTTGGCCAGGGTCATGCATCTTCTGTTTTGTTCCTCCTTGTAGTTAGGTGCCAAAATCAGATCTAGCCTTGAAAGTACTGAGATTTCAAGGTTGTTTACAGTGTTTTGTTTGGATTATCCTTGCCATTTTAAAATGAGGTAAAATCATCCACATACATATTTTCATTGCACACTATGAATCATACACAATGTATGACTGATAAAAAGCGCAATTCCGTCTTTGGATAAAAGTAATTTGGCCGTGTCTTTTATCAGGGAGACTATCTGGGGTGATGGATGATAGAGGAAAGTACATATACATCTCCTTGGAAGAAATGCAAGCAGTTGCTGATTATATAAAGCGTCAGGGGAGGGTTAGCATCTCACACTTGGCTAGCCAGTCCAACCAGTTCATAGATTTGGAACCAAAAGCCCAATTTGTCGAGGAAATCAGCAGCGTAGAGGAGATAACCGCGGCTTGACTCCCGTTTATGTCATCAGAGATAAAGGAAATTAACTCAGTGCATCACTCTATGTAGATGTAACACATTTTCTTCTTTTTCGCAACTCTTCTGTAGATGAAATTACCCGTCAGTGAATGAAATGGTTTATATACGCTTTCATGTTTTGAAGATCAGATCTCGAGATGTGATGCATTTGGAATCTCTGATGTAATCTTCTTATGGTTGACGAGCAAACAAAGTTCCAGTAACCTCAAGAATTTTTTGCCAACGTTAATATGGTTTCCCTAATCAAATCTCGAGTTCTTTATACCTTATGGTCAATCCATTGACACCGAGTTATCAACGTGCTTCCCCAAACTCAAACAAATTGCAAGTAACTAAAATCAAATAACCACGCAAATGAGACTTATGAGTTTCCATGGAGAAACCAGAAAATATTGCAGTGTACTATCACTATTTAAAATCGTCGCTTAACATGGGTTGCTTTGCTAGACCACGTTTTGCCAGGCATGGTTACACCCATCCTGACACAGAGTCAAAAAATATAGATGTGTCTGGAGCCGCCTGAGATAATTCACTAACTAAAATAACTCTCTTCTCTCTCTCTCCCTCCTCCGACAGTCCGAATGTGGCGCTAGAACTGGAGGAAGAGAATTATTTTGAACGGGTCTTGGCTATTTTCCCTCTGTGCTATTATTAGCATTTCATGACAAGTCTCTCTCTCTCTCTCTCTTTCTCTCTCTCACACCCTGGTTTCTTTCTTTTCCTCAAAGCCTTTCCCCCCAATTTTCTCCCTCTATCACCCTCCTTTGCCGTGTGCTTTCACGCGGCCTCGGCTGGTGTGATCATCATCGTCGTCCTCCCTCCTCGATTCCTCTTCCTATTTAACAAAAAAACCTAAAACACAGAAATACAAATGAGCTCGTTTCCAGGTATGAAAATACCATGGAAAGGGGTACAACCTTACCTTGTAGTCCTAGTCCTGTTTTGTTTTTCCATTCAGATATGTAATTGCCAGGACGACGGCGAGACCCCATCGCCGCCCAAGGACCAAGGCTTGTGCAATGGCATATTCGTGACGTACACCTTCTCCGAACGCGAGAAGATATACCCTCTCGTGAAGAATGCGTCTGCACAAGCATGGAAGTTCAATTCGCAGGCATGGATCGAAATTTCTTTGTGGTTTCGTCGTTATTGCGTACAAGAACCATTTTAGAGACATGAACCAAACTTGATCATGTAAAATCGTACATGCATAGAAGCCTTAATGGTAGATAGTCAGACGTAACGTTTCGCCAACGTTCCGAAAGAGACGTCAAGAAAACTGTGAACATTGGAGATGAATTTTTGCATGGAATTTGACTTCTCTGAAATTTGGGATTGAATATAATCAACAATCGGTGTTATCTCATTCGTCTAAAAGTGTTTTTAATGATTCGAATTGTTAAAAACTTCTCCCCGGTAAGAATTAAATTTGGATAATTCAATCTTCGATTGCAGAGAAACCGGTTCTTTATAAGCTAGAATACACTTCTTGCGGGTAACATTTCGTTTCACTCTCTTAGAAAGCCGAAACGAATCTGCGGATTCAATGGAAAAAGCAAATGAAAATTTCTTCAACCTTTTCCCCCTTGATTGCAGGTAATGGTTTTGAATTCGGGAACCGAAGAACTGAAGTCGTGGAAGGTGTTTATAGGGTTCCAACATAATGAGATTTTGGTGAGCGTGGATGGAGCTCAAGTGGTGGATGCAGATGATTTCCCGATTCGGGTCGGGAAGAACGGCACCACCATCACCGGGTACCCGAACACGGATCTGAAGACGGCGATCGAGACGGCCGCAGATTTTACCCAGATTCAAGCAAACGTCGACATTACCGGGACGCAATTCGGGATGAAGACCGGGACGCCTATGCCCAAGACAATTCATCTTGCCAATGATGGCTTCAAGTGCCCTGCTGCTAAAAGACAATGTGAGCATATTTCTCTTCATGTTACAAAGTCTTTTCTTTTTATTGCTCCCGAAATATCATGTGACATTTTCACATAATACATACTCTCAATACATCACAAGCAACAAAATTTTCGGGATGAGACATCAACGTACACTTTTTTGGGAGACAAGGGTCGACTCACATAATGTGTATTGCGATAATTCATGGGCTAAGAGTATCACATAAGTAATGCCACATAATACTCCGATAGTGCCCCGTTAATCAGCAAGGGAGCACCACATTTGCATCCCTTGCGTAATTGGATACAATTGAGGTTGGCTTTGGCAATGCATTTTTTCACTATATTGACATTGTTTCTTGGCACATAATCATGCATTCCAAATCATATTTCTAAAGTTGAGCATAGGGTTTTCCTCCTTTTTACATTTTTTTTCTGAACGGCGAATATTTTTTTGTTATTAACCTTTGAAATTGTTACGAAGATTAATAGGAAAAATTTTCCTCTTTTTTACAGCCAACACAATGCACGTATGTTGTCACAAGGACCCGAAATTCAAGACGAAAGTGACGAAAACGAAGTTCATGCCGAGGCAATACGGCGACCTCTCCCTCACGTACGACGTGCTCCAAGCCTACGAAGGCTACTACCAAGCCCAAGTAACCATGGACAACTTCCACCCTCTCGGCCGACTCGACCACTGGAACTTGACCTGGGAATGGATGCGAGGCGAGTTCATCTACACCATGAGAGGAGCATACACGCACAAGAAAGACTCCTCCGACTGCATTTACGGTCCTCAGGGACAGTACTACCAGAGCTTCGACTTCACCCCCGTTATGAACTGCGAACGAAAGCCCATCATCTCCGACTTGCCGGCCGAGAGAGTCAACGATGACAAAGTCGGGAAGTTGCCTTATTGCTGTAGAAATGGAAGTCTTTTGCCCACCATCATGAACGAGACTCAGTCCAGATCAATTTTCCAGTTACAGGTACGAGAAACTTTGTCATACGTATGTGTTTTTTCCTATTACTAATATTTGCGCCTCAGCAACTTTTTCATATGTGTAAAGTCACATATAAGGTGAGGGTGCAAACGTTTTTTTAACACTATTCATATCCACGCGAGTGACGATAAAGAGTGGAAGCGCAGAATGAGAATTGAGAACGAGAACGAAAATCTGATGGAAGGATTATGTGACATGGTCTGTGGGTATTCTGATAAGTTATGTGAATGATTAACGATAGCAGGAACAATCTCGAACAAAAGACACTATCATTCTGAATAGTATTAAGAAAATGTGCCATACAATGGAACGTGTGATGGTAATCTCCTACCTGAAGTTTCTGGTTTGATTTCCCTTACTAGCAACTCTTGCTGTTACCTCACCCTCACGCATTAGTATATGAAAAAAGGCTATAGGGCGGTAGGCACTAGTCCGAGGTGTACCTAAGCTGACTTGAAACACCCTGTATTACCCGAAAAAAAGTATGATGGTATTAAGGAAGGGTGGTATTATTGAATTTTTCATTGGTATTATCTTGCAATTTTGTGATTGCACCATTTTATTTATTGAGTAGTGTTTCTAAATTTCCCGCCACAAAACAGGTACAAAAAATGCCGCCGGACTTGAACAGGACGGCATTCTACCCGCCGCAGCGGTGGAAGATCAACGGCGTCCTCAACCCTGAATACAAATGCGGGCCCCCGATCCGCATAGACCCGACTGAGTTCCCGGACACCAGCGGCCTCGCCGCCAAGAGCTACGCCGTCGCCAGCTGGCAGGTCACCTGCAACATCACCAAGCCGAAACCAAAACAAAACCGCTGCTGCGTCTCCTTCTCCGCCTACTACGCCGACGCCGCCGTCCCCTGCCCCACCTGCGCCTGCGGCTGCGACGACGACCTCGTCCACGACAGCAAGTGCGACCCTGACGGCGCCGCCCTCCCCATCCCACCCGAGTCCCTCCTCGTCCCCTTCGCAAACCGGACCATCAAGACCAAGGCCTGGGCCGCCCTCAAACACAGAACCCTGCCCAAGAAACTCCCCTGCCCGGACAACTGCGGCGTCAGCATCAACTGGCACGTCAACACCGATTACAAGTCCGGCTGGACGGCCCGGATGACCTTGTTCAACTGGGAAGCTGATCCGTTTCAGGCAAGGGCAGAGGGACTTCGATACAAAAGGGTCGATACGGTACATGAAAACCATCCATGGACACTTTCATGGATAGTTTTCATGTATTCGACCATAATTTGTTGATACAAACGGGATCATTTGACCCCTCTCAATTTAATTTCTCACATGTAAATTTGATAGTTTGTAGCAAAATTTTCAAATCTTGACCCCACAAAAAATTTAAAACTGTCCCAAACTTGCTTTTTAAACAAGTAAAAACTTCAAGCGTTCTATGCTTTTCAAGAGTTAATAGTCTTACAAATGAGGCTATAATGCATCATTTTTAAAAGATGTTACATCTTTATAGAAGAAATAATTCGCATACGAGTTTTTTTTGGACCCCACTAATCAAAATTTCTGGCTCTGCCCGTGGTTTCAGGACTGGTTCGCGGCGATCAACATCAAGAAAGCTTACCCGGGTTACGAAAACGTCTACTCGTTCAACGGGACGAAGCTGCCGGCGCTGAACAACACCCTATTCTTCCAGGGTTTGAAGGGGCTGACCTACTTGAACGGGATAGTGAACGGGACTAACCCGGCTTCAGACCCGAGCGTGCCCGGTAAGCAGCAGTCGGTGATTTCTTTCTTGAAGAAGAACACGCCCGGGATCAATGTGGCGATCGGAGATGGGTTTCCGACCAGGGTGGTGTTCAATGGGGAAGAGTGTGCGCTGCCCACCGAGTATCCGAAGAGGAGCGGGGTCGCGCGGCGGTCAAGTGGTGGGTTTGTGGTGGCGGTCGTTGTTGGGATTGTGAGTTTTGTGCTAGTGACTGATCGCCTTGGCTGAGATATGAAACCAAGTTATGCTCAGTTCTGGTCCATCTTTTAGGGTAATTTGCCTATATGCTCTGTTTGGGATGTCTAAAAATCAGAAAATAATCGAAGTTTTTGAAATTTTCAATTTTTTTTTTTTTTTTTAGGATTTTAGTACAAAGTCCATATTTGTGGTTGTTTCAGGTAGAAGAATTGGAAAGGGAAAAGAATAGGAATCAAAACTTGAAAAAAAAAAAAAAAAGTTCTTTTAAGACCCAATAAATCAAGCACAGAGATGTCGATAATTATTTTCGCACTCTCCTTGTTTAGAATTTGGAAATCCTGTAATGCAGCCTGAACTACAAGCACGCATATATGGAGTAACATGAAAGCTTTTTAGTGAAACCAAACATAGTCTTATTTTTCTATGCTTTCGCTAAGCAATCAACACTGGCATTGCTTTGGCTCATACTTAGAACTGTCTATATCTGTTTCAGCAGTAGAGGAAATGCCCTACACACGAGGGCGGTGACAGAGAAGACGACAGTGATCGATTGTGAAGAGTACTGATTTTAACCATTTAAGTTGATTCCGGGGAGAAGCAGAGATGGAGAGATTATGAAAGAAAAAAAGTTTCGAAAACGAACACTTCTTGTTGATTGTATGCATTTTGTACACTTCAGATACTTGTTATTTATATACAACTTACTTCAGAAAAAAAACCCTGTTGTCAAAGAGTTGGCGGTTCGCATCTTTTGTTCGAGACTTCAATTTTGGATGATGTTCTTCAATTCGATTATGATATACGATTTCTGTTTCCGTAATCTGAGAAGTGAAGTTTCGCTTATTCTAACGTGATCGTATGGAGTTTTATCTTGAACTGTGTTCTTTCAAATTCCTCCAAATGACAGGGAAGTCGGACTATGAATGGAACAACGTACACATATCCGGAGGAGGGATCTTTCGATATTCATCAACCTCTTGTAATTAACCAAATGTCATGCAGAATTCACATGTTTTTAAAGTGTACATTTTCGTAGAGTCTAACAACATGATTGAATCGTAATACAAACGCCCAGTATTTTGATCGTTCCAAACTTGGTTTTACCTGGAAAATTCGATTGGAAATGATGTTTGGTTCCAGTTTTAATGCTTTACTCTCTGTTTCATCCTCCGTTGAGCTATTTGAGTGACTATCAATTAGAGCTTAGCTTTGAAAGTCCCCATTGAGGTCAAGCATTGAGCCATGTCAAACGGGCTTCAAAATGTGCTCAGATTTGATTTGTTTATCAGTTTAGCCGTTCTCAACGAGCTTTAATTGAGCTGAGCTTGAGTAGCATGGCTTTTTTTGTCGAGCCTAGTGGTGAGTTGTTCTAGCGCAATCTAAAACTTAATGAATTAATTCTGCTCAATAAGTGGAACGCATTAGCTGTTCGCCCTCAGGTTGGGGGGCTCGGAGAAGGGCAATCACTCAAAATTGTGTTCAAACTTAGTTTGCTTATGTGACAAATGATCCTGAACGAGCATTTTCCCTGTGGATTTGACCTCGTTTTAGTTCATGTCTTCAATGCTTCTGCTTCTGATCCATTACGTTGTTGAAGGGGCTGCTTGTCTTGTCTATGGGTGGGGTTTCAAAGGGAACCAATTCGATTCACTAGACAAAGGTTTTGGGGTTCTTGTTTTGGCTGCCCAATTTTCTTTTTCGATAGTCCTAATTCGAAGAAAAGATACAGCATCACGAGCTATCGCCTCGTGAAGCCTAGATTGAGCCGATGAGTAGCTGGACGACAGAGAATGAAAACATTGACAGATTAAAGAGAGAGCCATTTCAAGAACAAAGAACTGGACAGCCAAGTTTCCCCTGCTCTTGTTTTCTTCGTTCCCGGTTTCAAGTTCCTCAAAAGTTTCTCAACTAGGTAATGAATGATTACACCAACATTTTGTTTAGAAACAACAAAAATTTGTAGGACAACAATTTCCACGAATCATAACAATGTTGTTGATATGGGATGCACCTCAAAAAACAAAAGTTCGCCTCATATATATATTTCATAACAATTACAACAGGTTATGATACAAAATATATTCACATAATGCCTTCCGAAAACTGTTACACAAGAGGTGAGGATTGGTTTTTACATACAACAAATGCTCCCACCAGCATGTTTTTACTGGTTTGAGAGTGTACATATCTGTGAAATCTGAGCCGATTTGTAACAATGTATAGGATTTTCTCTTTCCAACTGTATTCGAAACTGTCCAAAAAGGTCACGCTTGACTATGCCAAATGATTACATACTTCATTTGGAAGCCAAGTGTAGGCCAATGTCAAGTCTTCTTGGCCTGCGGCAATGTGTCAGCAGGGGTCAACATAATGTGTACTCACAACCGAGAAATCGGGAAAAAAAAAAATGCTTGAAAAAAAAAAAACTGAGACAACGGAAAGACGCTAATTCGCCAAATACTGTTACAAACTGGTCCATGCAATTTCACTTGGCAGCTGCTTCACTTGAGCAATAGACCAGTTTGTAACAGTACTTGAGCAATACTGTTACACACGTTCTATGTGGAAAAAAGATTCCTATCCTCTGTATGAATTATAGGCCTCGAACGTGTCAAGGGTTAGTTAGCAGCTTTCATGTACATAACTACGTATTCAACAAATTCAATCCTAGGAATAGAACGATCAGCAGGGAACGGGCATGCTATAGAAGCAAGCCTAAGCATGGAAATAAGTGAAGCCAGCAAATTTACTTTGTTTTTGGTTCACTTGTAACTGCAGCATTAGTATGACTCCATCAAAAAAAATCCAAGAAAAAATTTACCTTTTTAAGATACTTCTTGTGAAGTTTCATCGCCCCGGTGCATGCTTTTCTGGCATCCAGATTTCCAGTTATGTCGTTCAATATCTGGAGAGAGAGAGAGAGAGTTATATGAAAAACTGCAGAGCTGCAGCAAAAATAGGAAATGTTGAAGCATCACTTGTCAAGTGAACAAATATAGTCTAGCTTTTGACTTCTTTTTTTTTGCAGGGTTTTAGAAATTATAACCACAATCGACCAAGTGATAATAATCTACAGTTAGACGTGGACTTCAGCGGGTACATGAGCCTGCACCTCTCTTGAGCAATTCAGTAAAAGAGTTTACCTAAGAGGTATATCATGGAAAGTAGCTTCCATTAGCTTAAAGCTTCATGAAGTCGTTAAACTAACCTTAACTACATCATCCAATCCCCGGGCCTCAGTCAACAACTTGGCACTTTTATCTTTCAAGACACTGGCAACAAGGAAAACAGAAATGGGCAGTTGGGCTTCAGCACTTTTCGCTCCCAAAGTCAAGTTTTCTCTCTCGTACTTCCCATATTGACGTATCGACCTAGCTTTCCCTTTGGATCCATCAACTTTTTCGTTAACTGATTCAGGGTCCTCGTACAAGGAGAACAAGTCCGGGTCATATTCCAGAGCCCACATCATCTGTTTAGAATTTAAAAAACATGAAACAAGTCCATTAAAAAGAACAGAAGTTCTAATTGAAATAAAAAAACAAAGATTATAAAATTAACCACAATACTAGAATTGAACACATGCCCGCATGCATAAAGAAGGGAAAGAAACTTGAAACAAAACCATAAGCATTAAAAAGCTGTGAGAGAGAGATCGAATCTTACCTCCCAAAGGTACAAGGAATCACCAAAAGAGAATTCTCGACGAAACAAAACCATAAGCATTCGGAAAGCAAATAAATAGTCACCTCCACCTAGAGTCTCTGTGCTCCAAGTTCAGAATACATTATCGTCAGTTTAGCAAACGATTTCATCAGGAGAAGTTCAAACAAGAAAAGGAACTCGTAATGGAGTAATGGATGTAGTAATAGACTAATTCAAAAGCAGTACCTAAATGCTGATGAAGCTTTGGATCAATCACTTGAGTGATTGACGCCAAATTACACAGTTGTGTCTCCACCCCAACAGAGGTCTCGGTGCATCTGAAATTTCCCCGCTTCAAAATTTAAAGTAAAAAACACATATGTTTAGATATTGTCAATGGAATATTAATCAAGAAAAGAAAAAAGAAACATGGTAAACAAAGTAGCTAAAAGAGATAATATGGGGAAAGATACATCATGCATATGATAATATACAGAGAAACATAGCACAGCTACACTTTAATTGATTTTAGAGGTACACCTATTTATATCCTGCAAAAGAAAATCATCAGTACCGGGACAGACAAATTTCTTAAGCTCCGAAAATGGGGACAATGATTTACACCTTTTGACCATCTCAGCGGTATACAAAAACAGTTTAGGACATATGTTCAACTGGATTACAAAAAGACTCTGGTATATCTTTCTACTCTATGCACTGGTTCCTAAGCAGCCAACAGGTTTTGTTTATTTTGGAAATTTTGAAAAAGTTTTTCAAATTTTCAAACTTTTTCAGTCACTTGTCCCGCAGACTGTATATATGGAAAAACACCTCCATTTCTTGATGGAGACAAACAGCTTAAGATCGAAGACAGTTCCTGTAATTATCCTCCAATTGGATAATCATCCTAGAGGCAATGGAAATTGGAAAGGCTTCAAAAGTTAAATTGAGGATCCATGATCTAGGTCCAGTACTCGAGTTTACATTCTCCTGGTAAATGGATTAACTATAGAAGTTAAAAGCATTATCGAACAACTGTCAAAAACAAGTTACAGTTTGGAGTTTTAGAGGAAGAACCAAGTCAAAATGAGACGAAAATATATTGCTGGCATAGAAAACCATAATTTCGAAGCATATCTTTGTGAATTAATTGCACATGCCTAAATTAAAAATCCTGACAGGATATGGGCCATATGGCTGTGGATAAATGAGTATTATACCAGTTTACGCATCAAATGTTCAAAGCACCAAAACGCATCTGCTTCATCATCAAGAAGAATTATCATAGGGGAGCAGAGATCACTCATTCCTGCACAGCACATTCACAAAGTGTGCTTCAGAGTCAGCACCTCGACCCAAAGTATATAGCTATAAAACTAACATAATTGATCCGTTCCTGCATTTTATAGAAGGCAGTAATGGAGGAAAGATAAGTTGACGACTACCCACCTTGACAGTACCCAACATCCTTATCAAACCAGGCATAGACGGCGAGAATGTCCCAAAGCTTCGACAAATTTTCTTGCTTCTCATAAAAAACTAGTGTCCTATCAGTGCGAACCACATCGAGACCTGTCACAAAAATTATCCAAGCATGAAAGGTTTCAAAGATTTCGAAAAGTTCAACAACCAAAACTCTTGAATTATAAGAAACCTGCTACATATTAGCACAACAAGCTTTCAAACTAGTACAACTTTGGCTGCATGTTCTAGTGTTCAGTAAAGAAATTGATGGTCTACAAACAACTCCTCGAAAAAGCATTTAGGAGGATCAAAGAAAGTAGATCTAGAGACTTCTCTGCATGATATCAAGTGGATTTTGCGCTCTATGCCCTTCTTCCAATCGCAAAATGTTCATTGAACCACCAAGGAAGTAAGACATCAACATTATATTCATGCCCACAAAGTTATGTTACCTGAGCCTTTCAAATATTAAATGACCAAGTGCCGTACAAAACTTACAACCAAAAAAGCAATTCATCATAGAAGCAACTTAAACAACACAAATAACATGTTAAACATGCAACATTAAACTAGAGAGGCTTCAGTTGAAAAGAGTGGCAAGGCAGTGTTTCCTTCTGAAAATACAAGACTTAGAGTAGCTGTTCTAAGTTTCAACAAAGAAGATTATTATCGTACTGGAACTGGACAAGTTACCATCCTAGAGTGGCAAGGCAGGTTATTAACGAGAGCCAAAAGAAAGTACAAGGTTTATAAAGAGAGCTGCTAAGTAACGATATGTTTGAAATGCTAAGGAAGTTAAAGCACGATAGAGAAAACTGCTAACCGTCATAAAGGTTCACAAAGTTAAAGATTTTCACTTGGTACAGAGTAATGGCTTGAGCTTGCACTCCCCACGAAAAAGAATGAAACATACCCGGTAAAGACACAAAATACTCAGTTGACAAAAAGAATAAGGGTGTTGCAAGAGTCAATGATTGACAAATAGTAATTTACAACAGTGACTAGAACAAAATCAATAGGCTCAAACTGTATATGCTTCACGGCATGCCATGAGAAATTCTTTTAAAAGTGTAACTTATTGAATAAACATGAGACAATATTCTGCACCATTTTCATGAAGCATAAATGTGGTTCATATAAATATGTACTACATTTGTACTTAAAAACATAAGACTGTAGAAGGAGACAGAAGACGGACTCAGCAATATGAGAGAGAATCTTATTGCTCAGTCCATCTTGAGGGGAAAAAAAAAACAAAAAGGACAAAGAGAATGTGTATTTCATTTCATAGGAGCATACACTACCAACCTATTTGATGCAGTGTAAGCTTCCATTGGATTACTTGCTTGTCCTCCTCTTTCGCTATTGCTGAACTGTGGGTTGTCCCTGTATTTACACAATTTAAGGCATCAACATCTGATGAATTGCCAGATGCAGACTTGAAGGTTTCAGAATTACCATTTTCTTGAGGAAGTGAGACCGGTCCCTTGTCTGGATTTGCTTCCAAAAGGACTAAAGGATCTTGAATAGGTACCCCATCTTCAGTGATAGTGGGTGCAGTAATATACCTACCACTCCCAACAATGGGAAACAATTGGCGGCACTCTTCTTTCAGCACAGCATACTGTGCCCTGAAGGTTGCAAGAAAGAGGAAGTTACTAGATGATTTCCCAAGTGTATAACAAGCTAGACTTCCATCCAAAAAATGAAGCAAGGAAAGGCAACGACCTTCGACTTTGCCGTATTTCCTCTCGTTCAGCAGATGTGCTCTTCGGATCAAAACAGCCAAGAAGAAATTCCCAAACTTCTCCTCTAATTGTTGGATGGACCCCCTAGTTTCACCACCAACATCTTGATGATAAGTGTCAATACTCACATTGTATTACACATTTGTCCAACAAATGAAGAAACAGTATATAGCAGATTGCATCACATATTTTCAACAAAAGTTAACTACTTCATTAATTATCACGACTTCAACGATGATTTGGAATTTGAAAGGACCAAACGGAAAGTTAGTTTACTGCTGCCAACCGCAGTGGGTTTGACACTTGATTACATATTGTACAGCCTGCGTGGTTCTACTTAGAAATAGTAAATTTTTCAACTGCAAAGCAATGTTAGGTTTTGAGACTATTGTGTTATGCTCACAAATCTCTTTCAGTTAAACATTTTATGCCGAATTCAACCTCTAACAGTCATGAGGTACAACAAGGATGGTATGTAATAGATTCAAATCCCAATGAACCTTTTTCCACTCAAGCATACTGCTTTTCATATACTTCCACACACCATGAATGTGAAAACTTACCCCACGGTGGATTCGACTAAGAGTCCTGCCTATGTCGAGATAACCTTCTGGACTAAAGGCAGCCTGCCATTTTCGCACACTTAAAGTTTTTCCAGCCTGAGAAAGATTGAAATCCAGAGAAGGCGTTATAAACCCAACCATAAAAGCTGCAACTGAAATCAAAGTGAACTACTAGTCTACTAGAGATGTTGATTCTTACAACATTCGCATTGAATTAGCGTCATCTCAGATACCATAACCTAAGTTTACAAAGAGTAACCAACTTCAGGAGCGAAGGGTAATTACTAACTCAAATTACTGAATACATCCACCGGCCAGGGTTCTAGCAATCATAACACGTTAACACTGTTAACAACATAGGATGTCCTCAGATTGTCCTCTAGGGGACACCCCAGCAGCTTAGGCTGTGTAACCTGTGTTCCCCGGACAAAGAAACTCAAATCCAAGTCTCTTTAAATATCAAGACTGAAACAAACAGACACTAAATATGACAACTGATTAAACTGGAAAACCACCCTTGGCTCCAACTCATTCCCTCCTTGTCAACTAAGTTACAAAAATTGAATGGTGATGAATTTTCCGCACAGAACCTGGGATAGCCAGCATTCAAGAAATCTTAGTTAAGACCTAAATTAAGCTCTAACGATCTCCAGCATCCCAAATATGGTCACAACATGGCCTTTGCTTTTTCATGCCGTATAACCAGAAAAGGCATTACCTTTCTAAATATCCTCACCTTCCCTCCCTCGTTCTAGTCTATACACCAAAACTACACCTCCCAAATGGGAACTTAACCCAAATAGAATCCAAATTGACATTTGTGCTTCACAAAAATAGCACAAAACAGCTTCAAGCATGAGACTACAACCACACTTAGACCGTGCCATAGACACAAAAATGCCAATTCTGAGTGAACTTAGCAATAACGTGGGCTCATTGTGAATGAATGGACCAGAAGTCAGCAATATCACATCATCAAATGGATTTCATCAAATTCACCAATGGGCATTTTTGCAGAATAGACAAACCTTGATTTTGAATTTGGTTTTCGGAACGTCGGTGCATTCCGGCCGAACCTGATAGAAAGAATCAGTAGGAATTCCAGGGTCCCTCCACATTTCAAAGTATCACAAGAAAAACACTTCCACAAAACACACCCAAAACAAATCAAAATCAGAACCTCCCGGTATTTGTCAAAGATAATCCTTCGACAACACACACCGAGAGCTAAATCCTCCGAGCAAACATAAAATCAAAAACCCAGATCAGATTTTACATAATAAACAAAAATCAAAGGCCACCCAGATCAGGCTCCTTCGAGAAAAACAAGAAAAGCAATGGTTTTCTTTTCCTTTTCTGTTCTAATGTTGGAAAAATAATTGCTTTTGCAGTTCTTTTTCTGTTCTGATGGTTGTTTTGTTTTGGTTAAGTGGTGGTGGTGGTGGTGGAGGAGGAGGTGGGGGTAGCCTCCTGAATGGGTTTTTTTTTCTCACACCACACCACAGGAAACGACGACCGTTTAATACGTTAATTTATCGATCCGGTCCTCTGTTTCTTTGTGGGTGTGGGTCTCTCTCTCTCTCTCAAGAATTGAAGCTTGAGCGAACTTCATTGAATTTGGGTATTGGTTTGGAAGGAGAGAGAGAGCGAGGAAGGCGTGGAATCAACGGACTTTGTAGCCACTCACCTTCTTTCCCGGGTAAAATGAAACCCAATCGAGGAGCGAGAGAGACTTCGTCAAGCTTCATACAGGTTGCCAGGTCACTGGGACCTTCTGCCTCCTTACCCAATTGCTAGATCCATTTTCTCAATCATGCATTGCACTCCAAAAAATTACTAATATATTACTTTTTTTTTTAAATCAAAAAAGTTTACGCTAAATTTAGATAAGCTTGGCTGGTTGTTCGGACCCGACTCATTTACAAAGGTCTGTATATAATACTCAAAGCAAGCTTGAGCTCTAAAATACTAATCGAGCTCGAGCTCGAATATCTCAGCTCGAATTAGAAATCTTGTGGTGTAGCTCGCACTATAAGGGCTGTAGAACGGCCGCTTCGACTATCTATTTTAACGCCGACGACTCAGATTTAATCCGAATTTTTATTGATCCGAGCCGTCGGCTGCCAAAATAGATGGCCAGATCGACCACCCTACAGAATCCCCTTGTCCTCTGGACTCGATCCAAGCTCGAGCTTATTGAATTTTGGAGAGCTCGGACACGTAAAACCTCGGATCCACTGGTTTGAAGTCCTAGGTCTAGGGCTTATCAACTTGATATAAAAGGCTCAATAAACTTTTTAAAAAAATGTGTTGAATGGATTTAATGAATGGAGTAGATCCTGATCTGCTTTAACTAAATTGAGTTTGACTTAAATAGTGGCATTTCATCGGACTGTGTTGTTTCAATTTGGTTTAAACTTAAAGAATGTCAAGAAAATTTTCCAAAAAAAAATTGTTTATGTAACAAATCAACCCAAAACGAAAAGATGAATCAAAGTTCTCGGGGGATGCTCCGTTTTGTTTTATAGCTCCTGTGTTTTTTTGGTAAAATAAAATTACTTAATAAAAAAAGGAAAAAAAAGTTTTTAATCATGTCACATTATGAAAGACGGTATTCAAATATTCAACTTTAGCTTTCTATTCTAACAAACAAACAAACACACAAACACACTCACAATTGCATATCATGTGGTGAGGCCCACGCTTGTTTGTGGTCCTAGAAGAATTGGTATTCCAATCGTTATTACTCCCTCCGTTCCATTTTCATTGTCCATTATTCCTTTTTCACTTTTTTGTCTCTTGCGTATATCTTTCAATGTATAATATTTTTCATGATTTTGACATCTTTGTATTATAGAACAAATTGAAATCTATCAAATAAGATCCATATTGCATATTTTTGGAGATTCACATTAAAAGATATAAGCGATTGAAAACTGCACGAATATAAAAAAAGGACTATGAAAATGGGACGGAGGGAGTATTATTTCTTCGTATTTGGTACGTACTTTCGTAGGGAAAATTACACTCACCGATCTTATACGTGGTTGGGAAAATAAGCAATATCCAATTAGATTTGGAAAAAGTATTGCTAGTTCAAACAAAATGTTCTAAACATATTAGTGGACTTGCTTAGCACATTCAAGATACCCGTTCTTAGTACATTCGCTATATCGGTTCTAGGTCTCATATTTAACTGTGTGTTTAAGGTTGAATGCTACGTGCACAACCGTTGTGTTGGTTGTGCGCGTAATTCTGACCGTTCAGATGTATTTGGACGGTTTAAATTTTAATTAAGAGATGATATTTGCAGAGATTTAGTTAAAAAATTTATTGCCCAAATTAATCCCATAAATATGAGATATATAATATCATGAGTTATATGGTACTATTACTAATCTCATCGCAATTATTTATCTGACCGAATTACATATCCCAAGACATTGTATATCTCTGCCATATTTCTTAATTTAGTACTCAATATTTTTGCATTGTGACGTTCAAGATTGAGACTCATTTGTTGCTACCCTATGATATTTGTGTGAAATTATTCAATAGTTCGGGAGCACTGTCACTTGGTAATTCGGACCATTCCACCATTACACATTCTCGTGGAGTCCACAATTCAAAGCATAGATCTCACATAACTGTGTGGCTCTAGAGTGGTCCGGAGCAGCACATGGCAGTGCTCCCGAATTGTTAAATAATTACTCGATATTCATTTGCAAGCCCCACAAAAAGTCTATATTGCTGGAGTAATCAGATGACTTCAATATATTATTAAACATGCTCCAAATTCAAAGGACAATTCCTAATTAAGTTTTATGGATCACCCCTTTTAACTCCATGGGCTGAAGTTTGCGTCCGGCCGAACAACGTAAGTTTGGAAGCTCTCCTGGTTATAATGCAAGATTTTACTAACAATGTGTAAAGAAATTCCTCAATCGGAAATAAGTGGATGCGATTTTCTTTTGAAGCATTGATTAACTGAGAGAGAAAAGAGAAGCCTGGAACAGGGACTTTCACACGAAATTGTTTCTTCAAAGTTGCACTACAATCCCGTAATACGTTGCCCTAGTACGGTCCTTCTATCATATTGAACCTTTGTAAATTATTTTTTTGAACAGCAAATTTTTTCCTTAATTAATCTTTGAGAGAGAAACAAAGACTAAAAGGAGCAAGAAAAAAGCAACAGAAGCCCATTCGAGACCCAAACACTTGATTGGCAAGATGCCAACCAAGGAGAAACCCCCAAGGGACAAGGAAATCATCCAAAAGGAATATTCTTATTTTTTTGAACCTTTGTAAATTATGAGCACAAAGCTTCTACGAACTAATACGCCGTAGGATTTTACATAACCCAAGGCACAAGAAATGAATATTCTTGACAATGGCCAAGCAAAGCATACGCCTCGGAATCAAACAGTTAAGAAAAGGGTTTTTATACCCATATGCTTTGCGCTAGGATCAAGGAAATCATCCAAAAGGAATAAGAATCAACAGCTTGTAAAGTTGATGCAATTTTGGCCTACAAAAACCCAATTCGCGAACCATTTCTTGTCACCTAAATTACCCTCAACCCTTTGTTCTTGTTTGTTCCAATGGCCAAGACCATTTTAAGATCAAATCATCATCTGACAGTGTGTTGTGTTTTGGGGCTGTTTAGTCTTCTGATGTTGATCCAGAAAGGTGGTGCATTTGAGTACGAGGTTGGTGGTGCAAATGGCTGGACAGTCCCCAGTAATCAAAATCCGGTCAGCTATAATCAATGGGCAGAAAAGAATCGGTTTCAAATCGGAGACACTCTGGGTAAGATCGATCTTCTACCATTACACTTATTTTGGCCTTTTTTTGTTATGTGTTTAGATGTTTTCTTCCCACAAGACGCCTGATTCAGTTCATACGGCATATTTTCGTACCATTAGTATGTTTAGTTCACCTTTTGTACAACAGGTACTCTACTCGTAGTGAGACTTGAACCGAAAGATCGTGCTCAAAAGGGACCGCCTTATATACCAGACCAACCTCATTCAAACTCATTAGGCAGACTACACCCAGAAGAAAGTATATAATGTAACAATACTGCATAGTGCATACTCAGAAAATGAAATCTATGGTCTAGATTCACTTCAGGTAGGAGCAGAAGTTGTGGAAAGGAAGGGAAAATAAGAAAAACTCGGGGGAGTCCCCCGTTGTTTGGTTTGCGAAGAAAGATCATAATAAAAGGGCATTCACTAACCATTGTTTAACCAAACCTCCACTTGGTTTTTCTATATTACAGCTTTTCACTACCCAGCTCAGAAAGACTCGGTACTTCAAGTAACGAAAGAAGACTACGACAGTTGCAACACAGAGAAACCAGTCAAAAAATCTAACGATGGCAACACGGCATTCAAGTTTGAGCAATCAGGGCCCTTCTACTTCATAAGTGGAGTCAAAGACAATTGCCTGAAGAATGAGAAGTTGGTGGTGGTTGTGATGGCAGATAGAAGCGGTGCTTCTTCCATCGTCATGAGCTTTATTGCTTCAACTGCAGCTTTTCTGGGTTCATCTATACTTTTTGTTTTCTAACTGATTGATTCTTATCTCTCACTTTTTTATTTTGTTGGTTTGTCTGATTTTCCCAACCTTGATTCAGTGTATATGATAGGGTTTTCAAGAGAAATAGTTGAGGAATAAGCTTGGGCCACGTAAGGGTCGATTGTTATACTTGACTGTGAAAACAATGCATAAAAGGAAATAAAATTGGTTTCTATGACGCATGTATACAAGAATCAAATGGCTTTTCTACAATTTTTCCTGTATAAGAATTAGTTGTTCTAGCTAACAGTCTCCTTTTTCATTGTCTGCTCAAAGACAAGGCATTGGAAAGAAAGTTATGAACAAAATGGTATGGGGAAAATTTAATTCTCCTGATACAGGGGCTTAATTCACATTTCTGTCAAAAATGCTTTCCTAGTTCCACCTTTTTCACTAACCTCATAGTGTTGTGTAGAATTGAATCCAATATCCCAGCAACCTGAAAAAACCAACAGAGAAAGGGGAAAATAAAATGGTGAGCAGTTAACAAGCATGCAGAGAAGTGTATAACTAACCGAAGAATAACTAACCGTGAAAACACCACCGATAATGGCACAGACATTCGTGATGAAATGTGAAAAGGACTTTGAATTTTCTGTTATTAACACCTGGTTACATAAGGAAACAAGTTATCAGAATTCAGAACAAGGAAACATCATTCTGATCCTTTCTCAACACATGAACATGAAATAGATTGTCTCTGACCTGCATCGGAGAGAGTTCAAAATGGAATTTTGCAACAGGGAGATCAATACTGTGTACAAGACTACTGTGGGCTGTGTACTCGTACTCGACTAGTTGTTCACGGTAAGATCTCATCATCACCTCCGTCTTTACAACTTGAAGATAATGCTCTATCTGCGAAAGATGTAATCAATAAGAACACACACATATAAACATGGCAAAGTGAAATTATTCAACATTAAGAAGCGCTTCAAAGTTCCCATATTGTTCGAAATTACAAAAATAACAAAACAGAAAGTGAAAACTAAATATTGCCTGCATCTCTCCCGAGAGAGAGAGGAACAAGGAAGAACTTACAGTAACATCTGCATTTGAATCACCCGGGTGGATGATATAGTCCCGGCCATTCAACTTGTCATGGCTTATCCCCAAATAAGGTAGAACTCGTTTCATATCCCTCATCGCTGCCGGAGAGATCTTTTTACCAAACGAAAGATGAGAAATGATGTGCGACATGTTCATCTTAGAAGCATCAAAGGAGTGGGCTCCTGAGCGAGCTGAGATGACAAGGCTCCCAGGAACCTGCACAGTACAATGAGTGGTCAAGACTCAAGAGCATACTCCTAGTCCTAGCAAATCCTGCATGAAAAGTTTGCCTTTGTGCTAGACATGAAGCTTGAGGGGATGACCCAAAAATCATGCCAGAAGAACATTTCTAATGAAAGAAGGAGCTTCTATAGTGTCAAATCTTGTCTAGGGATACCGTGTTACATTTTGACTTTCACAATGGCATAACATCACCACAACAAAACATACAAAAATCTACAAAGTAATAAATTAATACCAAAAATAGGCATAAAATTGTCACCACAATGATACGTAAGATTTTCCTAATAGCGTAGCTGCGTAACATTGTCAAAATTACTTATTTTATGGAGTCTCCCTCCAACATTCACCAAAAAAATGGCATATCATACATCAAAAATAATGTAACAATTGTATGGCGTCACCTTCTTAACACGCACGAATCCTTCAACTCTACATCCTCCCGCTGATGGTGCAGGTCTTTTTAAGTTTTCTGCCACATCGTTGGATTTATTCTCCAAAGCCAGCTGTTGAGATTCCAATTGAATAGGTGCAACCAAATTTTCCATTGTCTGCGATAGATGGAAGCTTAAGATCAACTTGATTAACAGACAAATATGTTCTTTAGACTCGAACTTTTTATCTTTTCTTACTTTCACCAGGGTATCAGTGTCTCGATCTCCATAGTATGATTCATGATCGTGGTGCCCATGGTCATCCCTAAAGTAGGTCAAGTTACAAGACAGACCATTAGCTATTTAGGTGGCAGAACTAGAAATGCAAGACCAAAAACTCCATCAAGCAGTGTGTTCTATGAGAAGTATTAGAGAGAATTGAACTAAAAAACTGAAAGTTATTTTAGTAACAAAAGAATAGTCAAAATTGCACACATAAGTAATGATGGGAAGTTATGGTATCTAGTGATTTTGAACCCCTTTACTGGTTTAACCTCTAGAGTTGTGAAGCCACTCCAAAGTCTGTGTGTGTATCTAATCTTTTTTCTCTTATCGTTTATATTATTAGTATTCCTGTCAGTTTTATTTCCTAAGGGTCGCGACGGTTATTAACTTTTTTTGAAGTTCAGCAAGATGAGTTCAGGTCAATGATTACATTTTATATCCCCCTGCCCGCTGTTTGATGGACCGAACTCAGCCCAAAAACTCTAAACTTTTGCAGAGCCCCAGAAGTCACGCATGGATTTGAATCATTGTGTAGGGATATACCTTTGGATAAACCCAAGGCAGACCAAATTACACTACTAATAAAGCTGGATTATACCAGACTATAATGTGGCTCACAAATAGTTACAGTATTAGTTTTTTCAATTCTTTATTATCTCATGGGTCAAAATATAACTACTGCATGCTGCAGCCAAATCGCCTGTTAATCATAGAAATCACTTTTGAATTTGACTAACTCTTTTTGTCTAAAACAGCTAATTGAAATAAACCTCAAACAATTTTTTTTAAAAAATCAATGAACTCTTGCAACAACTATGATCCAGAAATTTATTTATTTATTTTAAATGGAAAAAGAAGGAATCCCCAGAATCAGCCAAAAGCATCTAACATTCCTGCTTAAGATATATAAAGGAGCATGAGAAGAAAGAAAAATAAAAGATTTCAGAAGTAAGAAACATAAGAGGATGTACAAGTTACAACTGCTTGCGACAACTGACCATGGGACTGTTTCATGAAGAATAGAAACGTTATCACAACACTAACTGCACTATTATGTGAACTGCTGTGCAAAAATTTACATTACCCCAAGATGTTCAACTGCTAGCTTAACACCCAACGTCCCATGCAATCAAGAAATGATGGGAGGCCTATTCTATTCCTTCAAACAGAAAAATCCTGAAGTCTGGTCATCTGCTGTGGACAAGACTCAACTCTGAAGGGAAGACAAATGATGTATCTAACTTATGTAGTACCATCCTCAGGTTTGAGGCTGTGCAAGTTGTTAAACATTGTCACCGACAATATTTCCATAAACCTCTTGACCATGTTATGCAACGATATGAAACAGTACCTTGAGAAATAAACCAAATCTAACCAAACCAAACCAATCATTGCGTCCCAAGCAATTAGCAGGCTACATGAATCCTTCAAATCTGATCTCTTTACATATATGAACAACTTTTCCAAGGATGCATAACAGAGTTCGGTATATAGAGTAAAGATTGACAATAGTGAGAGTTACCTAACATCACTTCCTTTACGAAAAATGCGGATAGATGGATACCCTTGTATGTGATGCCTGAACATTCAGCGTCAAGTTCATATCAATGGAAAAACAGAGCAATTACTAGAACACAAAAGCATAAGTCAAAAAGAATGGAAAGCAAGAGATGAAAGAGAGGCTGTAAAGGATGGATGTCATTTGAAAGATCAACTTTCGTAATCCACATGGGTATCAAAACAATAATACACTTTGAAGTAGGAAATCATCAGTTGGAAACTCCAAAGATGGAGAAAATACATGCATAATAGATATGTACCGATGCACAAATATTCTGAAAAGTAAAACGACCAAAAAACAGATACTTTAACGCAGTTGCAAAGAAAAAGAATCTGAAATCGGGGAAGTAATGATAAATCTTAAGGACACAGGCAGAATAACTAATATCTCCACAAGGATCAGTATGGGGACGAGAATGACCATTTGAGAAGATAAGCACCGTGGAATGGGACAAATGTTTTGAGCTGCGAAGATGGAACAAAAAGGTATAACCTACTAATCTAGATCACGGTGAAGAAGAAGTCAAACAAGTGCCAGGGAAAACAAAAAGTGAAAGTGAAGGAAAAGGAAAATGACAAAAAGTGGAGGGGAAAAAAACTTAAAAATTCAATTAGTATTTAACTCAACATTGTTTAGCCTTAGCTCGCCTATCAACAAAAGTACCAAAAAAAATTACATTTCTCATGCCTGGAGACAAATAAGAGACAAGAATACTTGAAAGTTGTATGCCGAAACAGAACCTGATGAAGATTAGTAAAATGGGTAACGAACAGTAGCACACAATATATTGTATTCTAAATTCAAGTATTAGTCAGGATAACAATGGATCTAAAAATACCTTTTACACAAATCAACTTCCTCTGTGCAATCAACCTTTCCCAAGAGAATGCGGCCATCCACTTCTGGGTCGTATCTGGAAAATAAGTTTGACATCAGATTTCAATGGAAACTAGTCAAAACAATACTAGTGAGTGGAATCACCGGTAATAAGCACAAAGAGATAAATAAGTTCATTGTTCATGAAGATCAATTTCAGGGAAGAAAAACAGCAGTAAGATGCAAATAGACCTTTCTCTTATAATTCTTGCAGCTTTATCCCATGAAGGTTTCTGAAACAAAAAGACAGAGATGAGGCAAAGGGCTTAGAAAGTCAACAAGTTTACAAAATCCTATAGAACACGTGACTTTTAATGCACACTTCCATCTTTTCCGAAGTCTGAGGTCATATGACTTCATGGAGAAAGAGCGAGCTATTCACAATATCAAAGAAAGTTAAGAATTCTTAAATAGAAGTATATTAGTCAAGATATGCATGAATAGCATCCTTCCAGTAAGTAAACACTATTCCTTAATAAGTACAAAACTTGTAAGACGGGCCATGCAAAAAAAAAACCCATTACAATTCAGCTAGTAATGGTCCAATGATTAATCATTTCAGCTAGAGTGAATCAAGAGATGAGAACAAGACAAGCCTTGAGGAGGATAATTTGGAATAAACATTCCACTCAAAAGAAAGTACCCAAACTAGCATAAGAAAACATGATGATTTTGTGGAAGGACTACGTAAATTCAAACACAAATAGGCAAGCAAAGAAGCTAGATAATTACCAAGCGATTACTCCAATAGCACCAAGGAGCAAAGAAATTGACAACCAAGATTTGGTGCCTGCAAAGCAATTTTCAATGTCCATTATCACCTGAAAATAAATAGAAAAAAGCACCAAAGCACGATATCCAAAGCTATGGAATCGATTTAGACCACTCACTTATGTGCAACAATATCAAAATGGCGTGCATCTAATGAAGCAGAACCTCCAGCATGTTGTTCATCCACTTCATCGTCATGCTTTATATCTTTTGAAATTGGCCCTGAGTGAAACTCAGAGCCTGTAGGTTTCAAATCTGAATTTATTGGATACTTGCGGATGGTTTTTGTTATATTTAACCTGTTCTGCAAAAGGGATGACACAAGTTCACGTCAGTCTGCAAAGAATATTGACAAACAATTTACACTCAAAATCGAGAGATGGATGATGGATTAAAAATCCATATGATCTATGGGTTCCCAAGGCCAAGAGGCCAGGTGTGCTAATAAATCTACTTTCCTCTGTGCCTCTGTTCCATGCACCTGCAATTGTTTGTGGTATGTACCCAGTACATTGTTGGATAAATAGGTGCATAACCTGATCAATCTACTGTCAGTTGGTTATTTTGGTGAGCATCTTATTATTTAGTATGTTACGTCTAGAGAGATAAAAGAAGAAAGAACACAAAGAAGTGAGATGGATATTGACCTACATCCATGAAAACAATACCCATAAGCGCTCTTTTCTTCATTGATGGTTTCCTAATGCATGAAATTCAGCCTTTTCTATTGGCGGATGTTAAATAACATGCCGTCGTAATAAGCAGTACTGAATAACACTAACAACACCACTAGATGTGTGCTTTGCTTTCCACGTGTCAATAAACAAGAATCAATCTGCTATAGTTACGTGAGTGGAGCGGTAGAATACCCATGGTAAGTAATGAAGTATCTATAGTTACTATCACGCTTTTTTGTTTGAAAAAAAAACTATCAGGCTCTCCCAATGAATTTGACCAATGTACGATGGAAAAATCTTCTGAGCTGAAGCTGAAGAGAGGTTAAACAGTTGTATAGCTAGATCTCAAACATAAATAATTTAGTACAAAACACGGTTTCCAATGTGATTAAACAACAAAACAACCTAAAATCTTTCCCTTAAACTTCTATAGGAAAGAAACCAAATGTAATCTTACATAAAAATGTACACTTGATGACAAGATATCTAATTCTCGTCGATTGAACAAGAAGTATGATCAATCTATCACTTGAATAAGTCTACATCAAGTAGTAACTAATTGAAATGAATCCGGTCATTAAAACTTACCGTTCCCAGGATGTCACTCACGTCAACAGATGCAAATTCACAAGACAGCGCAGGAAAGCTGCAAAAATTTTATGGAATGCTAGCTTAAAAACAGGCTTTGCAGGATAAAAGAAGAAGCATTTGACCATATAAGCACAACCAAAATATTCTCATTATGGTAGAGAGTACAGTTATTTCATAGGAAATTCATATAACCGCAAATTTAAGTTACGCAGTAAGCTAGTCAAACACTGTCACTGCAAAGGTGTGGGTTCGTATGGAAATAGGTGACGAGGACATTTTCATGACAAACACCTAAAACCAGGTGATAAATGAGAGATATAAGCAAAGAGGTTCCCACAAACAGAATCTCATGATGTACATTTCAGTCAAAGAATCGAATTTTTTCTCCAACTGTTCAACACAGACAGGAATGTGGGCTCTTACAGCTGTTCTTGCCGTACTTTGAAAAGCTGATCGAAACAAGTAGAAAAGATATCATATATACATGAGTAATGTAATTATGGTCACAAGATCATACCTAAAGTTAAATTCGATGCGCAAGAATTCCCCATCAGAACTCTTGTCAACAACTACAGATGTAGATGTACTTGCAGTGAAATAGTTATTTAGTTCCTGCAAGAAGAAATATGAGATTTAATCCTATATATCAAAAAAGAAACACCAATGTTAAGCAAGATCAATTCTTAAGAAGGGACTACGTGCATCCTTGTAATTCAGCTAGGAAACAAGTGTGAATTTTTGGGCTGGGAGATAGAATAGTTAACAAATAAAAGAAAGAAAACGATGCAACACAAAGCAGCAGATGAATGAAGGCAGGAAACAGTGCAACACTAAAATGACACCACGTAGATTATAGAACTGAAGAAAACAGCTATCTGAGAAGTGATTACTCATGGATATCAAATCCTCAAGTTTCCGAGAGGAATGAGCTTCCTACCATTCCAAATAAAAATATCATGGAAAAGGCAGCTACAATGGATAATCCAGCTCCCGATAACGATGCCTCTGTCAAATCTCTGGGAATTTTCCTGAGGAGGAAAAAAAGAGTATGGAGATAGTACAACATCTAACATAATAACAACTGTAAATTGATGATGGATACTGTGAGTAGACGTAATATGTTAAATCAGAACTTTTGTCTTGCCACACGCTATCAAAAGCAGAGGAAACAAAATTGACAGAAGAATTAGAAGCCAAAAAAGGGTTTGTTATCTTTCTTTTTACTTCCTTCTGTAATCAATAATTGTAGAAACAACCAAGCCTATACATGATATAAAGCTCCCCTAGCGGAAGGGGAAAAAGGGAGACAAAAAACAGGCAAGGAGTGATCACATAACATCAGAACCAATAAACAAAACACTATTCCAGGGATATATAGTAGAAACTTCATAGCTCTGCTACACCGCATAACTCTCTCTGACATATCAAGTATGAAGGCAGCCACGTAGCTCATAAGAGGCCTATAAAAACTCTACAGTCTGGATCCACATAACTTGTGACGCATCCAACTCAAACCAATTCGCAATCATTGGATACTCAAATGCATATACTAGTTTTCGAGACATTATTTAACCCATGTGGAATAAGCTCTTAGCACTCCCCAAATTTGAAACACCGCACTCGCATGCAGAGAGTAAACAACGGATACACTTTACTTGCATAAAGCTTCCAAAAGTTCCCAAAGACTAGTTCTGATAACAAAGTAAAGCATTTAGGTGAAAATCAATTGGCACTCGACAGGCCGCCCTGGCTCGTATATTAGTCTTGGCAGAATTATTTACTCCGTATGGATAACATCTTAATCGCCGCGGCGCCGCCTCTATCACATCGATGGTAGCCCCACACCAAGTGATGATGATTGGCTCCACATCCTAAGAGAGGTAGTGAAAAATGCGGTCACGAAAACCTTACACAAGTAACGCAACCATCCACAAGCTCTGTAGAGCTGTCCAATGAGCATTAAGTTCATTCTACGCGTATTACTAAGCACTCTACTTGAGCATTCACACGAAGCCCAACTAAACGGAATTCCATGATTGAAAAATAACACCGCCACCTGATCTCTATCAAAACCTACAATTGCGATGAATTGCTATTAAGAAAAAAACAACTATGATTCTACAAGCATTGGTCTATCTCGGATCTATCAAGGCGGAGCTGCTCGTAGAAGGTGACATGAATGTGAATCGGAATTTAAAGCGGGAGTAGAGATCTGACCTGTAGAAATCCACGGATTTGAGCTTGTGCGTCGAAACCATGGCTGTGAGGCGAGAGTGGCTTTCGGAAGGCAGAACAGAGCTCAAATACAAGGCGCTGAGAGCGCAATAGATCTGTTTATACTTGAGAGAGAGAGAGACAGAGAGATAGAGAGAGATTATTTGTTCGTTTTCGCGCTGATGGCTTTGCTACGCATACGCATGAGAAATGAAGAGGCAGGAGAAGAAGAGGAGGAAGATTCGATTAATTCGGATAAATGTGAAAGGAAAAAATTAGGATAAAAATCATTATTTTTTTATCGAAAAAAAGCTGCTGATTTTACCCCCTTTTTTTTTTTTTTTAACGTCACTCTCCCACAAGTGTATTTTTGCACCACTCTCCCGCAAGTGTATTTTTGGTGCAAAAATACACTTGCGGAGAGTGATATTTGGACAAAATCATTTTCTGAAAAAAAAAATATTTTTCACTCCCACCTGAAATTTTTGCTTTGGTTATAAAAATTTCAAGTGGCAGTGGAAAAATAAAGACAAATTTTTGCTTGAATAAGAACAAAATTTAAAAAAACCCAAAAAATTTAGCAAAACTTAGCCTTGATTGTAAAAATAGCTAGTTTAATCCATTCACAAGTTTTGAATTAGGCCTATAAGAACCTCACATTGTCACACCATTATGACCACCGGTTCCTTGGAAGTTGGAGATGTTCTTAATGCCTAGTTATTTCCTTGTGTTACTATAAGGGATTCTGATTATTCTTTATAGTAGAAAATCAACCAAAATCCACGTCTCATTTACAGGCAATTCCTTTGAGGATGGTGTGATGCCACTGCCTATCATGTTCAATGAGTGGTGCACGGAGCTACATCTTTTATTGACTTGGTCTACGCACGCTTCTCTTTTATAGGAGGTTGGCTGTTTATCCTATATTTTTCCATGCTCCAAAAGATCTCGTGCTCAATTTGATTTAGTAGGCAATTCTACAAGAATTATTTCTTAAAGCCGGTCGTGATCTCACTATAAAAAAAAGTAGAGATAGAAAATCCAAAACTAAAGTAAAATGAGCCTCATTTTAAGTTAGGCCCCGTTCCAGAAACCTTCTTATTTTATAAGTATTTATTTTGGAACTTCTCAAACAAAAATAAGAAGGGTTGTTCCACAAAACCCCAATAAGCAGCTTATTTCACATTTTCAAACTTAAAAATAATGTAAATGAAAAATAATTTTTCAAATTTTTTTGCACAGTATTAAACATCTCAACGAGATCTGTCAAATAAGATTCATATTGATAGAAAAATTATTTGCGTAAACATATGATTTTTTAACTTGAAATTGCCTTATTAAAAAATAAATACTTATTCATATTTTTGTGGAACATGCCTTATTATTACACAAAAAAAAAAGATTTTTATGCGTCCTGGAACAGACCCTTAATCTACATCCAAGTGATGCTATCACATCCAGCCGTTGGTTAAATGTATATAATAATTTACAGCAATGGGAGATGCAACGACTAGCGCATCTAGTGTAGTGGTATCATAGTACCCTCCCACGGTACTGACCGGGGTTCGATTCCCCGGATGCGCATTTTTATTTTTACGAACTTTCAAGTTGAAACTGATTTACTTTTGGGAGGCATTTGGGGCTTTTTGGTTTTTGTTTTTGCTTTTTTGAAAACAACTTTTTATTTTTACGAACTTTCAAGTTGAATTATTGATTTTCTTTGGGGGGCGTTTGGTAACCTTTTTGCATTTTGTTTTTGCTTTTTCGAAAACTAATGAAAAACTTTTTGGTAACAAGTTTCTACTTTTTTGTTTTTCATAAACTTTTGTAGAGTTTTTGTAAATTATGAAAACTACGAAAGTGTTTTCCCCCACTTTTTTTTTTCTTGTGAAATACAAAAATTACCAAATATGTTTATTGTTTTTGTTTTTGTTTTTATGAAAACATAAATCTGTTTCTACTTCTAATTTCTTAAAAATAAAAAACTGAACTGAAAAGGTTACTAAACGCATCCTGACTCCCTTTTGGTCTTTACTCTCTTGCAAGTAAAGTTGGTTCATAATTTAATCACTAAAGGCAAAAATAAAAATAAAAAGGTACAATCAATTGGCTCCATTCATTTAAGAGTTTGGAATTTTGAATTCTAATCATTATCCTATTTTCCTTCAATTATTACTCTCATTTTTTCTTTCCATTTATCTCTAATCATTACCTCTAGATTCAATAATTACTCTATTTTTCTTTACACTCATTAGTCATTACCTATAAATTCAAATCTAAAATCTCAAAACGAACGGGGTCATCGGGAATATTCATTTATCTTTTTGCATTTCCGAACGGCAAGAGCATTGAACACATTACTTAATGTTGTGTTTATATGAGTTTTTGAGAATTTTTTTATGAGAGTAATAATTAAAAGTATGAGTAATGAGTGGAAAGGGGAATTGTGGGATGATGCTATGCAGTGATATGCACAGTATCGTACTGCGCACCTCCGAGCTGTTAGATTGTGCATCCGACGGCTCGAATCTCATCTCATCTCGATAATGAATGGCTCTCGATCGTGCACCGACCCAAAAGTCCATGGAGAGAGATAAAAGAGAAATAAAAATAATGATTGGAGATAGGGGTAATGAATGAAAAGTAATAATTAAAAATAGGGGTTAACGTGTATTTTTGGAATTAGAAAAAAATTTCCAAATCTTGATCCAAAACAAGACATAAGTTTATGAAATTATTTCACCAAATTTATTACTCGTACGTAGTCCGTGGGGGTAGGGGGTTATTGCAAACGGGGCCTTGGTAGAAGACATTTTTGGTGTGGAATTACGATTTACTCCTTAATTTTATTTGTTACTATTATTAATAGTAAATACGGTGGAGGAGGGGCGATCGACAGTCTAACTTCATACACGTATTGCTGCGTTGGCCCATAATCATATACCATACGGCGTATTATTATAAATCACCAGTAATATTACTCTATAAAGAGTACTCCTATAAAAATAAAAATAAAAGAGTGCTCCTATATTTGTTAAATAGAAATTTTTGTTATCATTTATGAGAAGATTTTAAGTGCCGAGCGAGTACCATGTGTTGCCTGCTCGGCGCATTCGAGCCGTTCATTTTGGTTTTGGACGGCTCAGATTTTGAGAGATAAAAAGTAGAGAGAAAGAGGAGAAAGAGTGTTGGGGTGAGAGGAGAAAGAGTGTTAGTGAGAAAGATGAGAGAGAGTGTTTCAATCTGAGCCGTCCAATATACTTTTGGACGGTTTGGATGTGTTGCTTGCAAGGGCGGAGGTATGTAGGGGCCGGAGTGGCCCCGGCCCCACCCAGTTTCTTATTTGGGAGAATATTGAAAAAAAACTTATAAAACTAAGAAACATGGTTAAAAGTATGAGCAATTTTCATTTCGAGAACACTAAATAGTACCGTGTAATAACGATAATGCGTTCGCCGAATGATATGATATCAACAATATTTAGATTAATCTTCAATTTATCAAAATTGTCCCACAGAAACTCGAATGAATGAATTTAGTCTTGATAAAATCGTCGAACCAAAATTTCATTTATATTTCAGCCCCTTCCAATTTTGATTCATGGCTTTGCCATTGATTGCTCGGGCACCACTTCATCCAGGTGACGTGGTGTCTACCCGGCAAAAAAAAAAAATTTCCATCTCATCTCCACAGCAGCTATGACTCCGTCAATGTCAATATAAATAAATGAATGATTTCCGTCATCATTGTGAGCTACGGTTGGACCCACATAAAGGGTGAACCGGACGGCACTGCATGATAAGCGATTTGGAGGGGAGTCTCCTCCCTCAAGCCTAGTGTACAAGCAGTTGAACGAAAGAAAAAAAACTGGGTTCAATCGAGTTTTTTCCTCTGTAGCTGGCTGCAGAATTTGAAGAGAAATACGGCCACCCAGAGGAAACATGCGATCAAAGAAGTTATTTAACAGCTTGATCACATACCCAGTGTGAGAGTCCACCCGATATAGGTTCAGATTCCTACTTGTTTTTAGCCGTCCTGAATTGAGCATTTTTTTCGTCTACACTTCTACAACAGGCAAGTAAATTTTCCTTATCTCGATCTCTTGATTTCATACGGTCGTTTTGTATTTTTTGTGTGGGATTTAGGGTTTGGTTAATTAGTAAAAACCAAACGCTTCGCTAAAATTTGCTCCCCAGTGCTTGGAATTGATGTTAATCTTGGGAATATGATAATGCCCGATACTATGTATATAGAATCGCCAAGTGGGTCAGTGTGGTTATGAGGTTTTGAGTGTTGTTTTGAACTCCTTTGGGGTCAGTCAATATAGAGCTTTGCTCCGGCTTTAATTGGGCTAGGTGCGTGTAAGCAGGCCGGACACCTGAGTTATCAAAAAAATAAATCACGTTTAGAAACTAATATACATTCTGTTTGTATTATATCGTATTGGTACTGGTTGATCATTTCTCGATTTTATGGATTGGAAAATGTCAAACATGGTTATTGGTTAACTTTTGGTGCTGAATCTGCTGATTGTGTTGAGAGGTGTATTGTAGTTGTACTGGACTCTTAAAGGTACCGTAGAATGCCTTCTAAGGTGGTGGAAGGTTAAGAGAAGGGTAGAGGAGGTTGCATGAAGTCTTAGGTTCGGAATCTCCTAGGTGCTATCAACTCCTTGGGCTAGTCTATACGGGACTTTGTCCTGGGTTTAATTGGGCCCTTGCTAGTGGATGGTGGGATTGGTCACCTAGGATTAGTTGCATGAGAGCTGGGCGTTGCAAAACTTGCAGCCCCTTATTGCTTATACTGGAGATGTTCATCCGTTTGTCGTTGATGTATACACGCTGCTATCTGGTGTTAGTACATTTTTTGTCACCTTCCGTTATTGCATAAGAAATTGCAATTTGAGTTTCAATTTACTCACTTTTGAGTCTATTTGGTTTTCGTTCATCTAATTGTGAGAAAGATATTGCTCAGGTAAACCCCACTCTATCTCAAAAGCGAACAAGTTGGAAATGATATTGATGCCACTAGTATTCTTACGTTCAGTTGCACTGATATTAAATCTATAATTAGTCACTCTAGCATTTAATTTCTAATGGTGACACATTTTTTGTGTTTGTGTAGATGTTGGCTGTGAAAAACGGATCTCTTGTGGTTGCTAGTCCTTCTGAAACATCTACAGGTGAAAAGCGGAAAAGAGATGGCAAGATAAGATCTAAAGTTTGGGATCATTTCACGAAAGTTGAGAATAAGCCTGAATGTGTTTGCAATCACTGTGAAAGGGTTTTCTCCTGTACAACCAATGGAGGAACAACCCATTTGAAGCGTCATATATTTTGGAGACGATGCAAAGTGTATAACCAAAAGAACGAGGACAATTCTGAAAAATGTCTGAGCGATGCAAATGGGAGTTTGGAGCAAGAGAGTGAGTTCATCCGAAAGAAATTTGACCAGGAACGTAGTTGGCGTGACCTTACAGAACTTATAATTAAGTGGGAGTTGCCATTTAATTTGGTAGAAGACCCTTCTTTTCAAAAGTATATTCGGGGTATATACCCGAAGTATAAGTTTCTTTCTTTGGATGCAATGAGGAACGGTTGTGTGAAACAGTATGAGACTGAGAAGAAATTTATAAAGGAGATTTTGGGAAGTTCCAAGCCAAGGGTATGTTTAACAACTGAAACGTGGACCTCAGATAAAGACTTGCCTTATATGGCACTTAGAGTTCACTTCATCGATAATGGTTGGAAGTTACATACCAGGATCATTAAGTTTGCTATGGTGCCAGTTGAGGAAAGTGGGGAGAATCTTGCAGAAATTATTACTAATTCTTTGCTAGAGTGGAATATTGACAAGATATGTACCATTACATTGGGTAATTGTATCGCAAATGATGTTCTTGCAAGAAGCCTTTTACAGCATTATTCTTCTCGAGGATCGCTATTACTCCAAGGTCGTGCTATTCAAGTGCGTTGTTGGGGTCATGTTTTGAACTTAATTGTTCAAGAAGGACTTGATGAGATTAAGGATTCAATTCGCAGAGTTCGAAATGCAGTGATATATGTCAAGGTGTCCCCAAGGAGAAAAATTGATTTTCTTCAGTATGCCGATCAAGAAGGTATTTCTCGAGGCAAGATGCTGGTTTTAGATCTGTCCACACGGTGGGATACTACATACAAGATGCTTGGTTCAGCTTTGCATTATCAGAGGGCATACGACCGTATGCGATCACGTGACCCGCATTTTAAGAATCCACCTACTCCTGAGGATTGGGAAAAGGCTAAGATTGTTCGTCATTTCCTTAAAACCTTTTCTATTGTGACAAAGACCTTGTCCGGAGCCAAAGGTTGTACGGCAAATGTGTTCTTTTATGAGGTTTGTAGAATTTTAACGTATTTGCGTGACGCGGCTACTGATTTGGGTTCTATACTTGGAAGGTTGGCATTGAATGTGCTAGAGAAGTTTGAGAAGTATTGGATAGAAAAAGAACCAAACATTCTGCTTTCCATAGCTGTTGTTCTTGATCCTAGATTCAAGCTTCAGTACCTGAGGTTTTGCTACAACAAGATTTATGATTCCAGTTTGGTAGGAGATTTAATGGGACGCGTGGAAGATGAGTTTCGTAAACTTTTCGAAGAGTATGTGGCTCAGTATGAGGCTTCATGCAAGAGTAGTGATGAGGGTACTTCATTGGTTACAAGAACCTCATCTTTCAAGAATAAAACAAACTTCATGGAGGAGTTTTACACCTTTAGTGGGGAGGAAGATGTCTTCCAAAGTAAGGTAGAGTTAGATGTCTACCTAGAGGAAAATCTCCACCGAAGCAAAACTCCAGATGATGAGGAAGAATTCGATATTTTGCAATGGTGGAAGGCTAATTCGTCTAAGTTTCCAGTGTTATCTAGGATGGCTCATGACATTTTAGCCATTCCAGTGTCTTCAATACCTTCAAAGTGTGCATTTAGTACTGATGGCGGGGTTCTTAACAAGTTTCAGAGTTCGTTGCTTCCTTCCACCATTGAGGCATTGGTTTGTACACAAGATTGGATTCGAGGTGAGCCGGTGCGGACTGAGTTTGAGGACGAAATTGATATGCATTTTGCTGGTAAATAATCTGATTTTTTAATCATAAATTATTTTTTAATGTAATAAGTTTTTTTTAACCATGGATTCATTGGATTGATTGTTGTTTGAATTTTTCCAGCTCTTAATATATCGCAAGATCTGGATTCTGATTAGCTCCTGGTAAGTAATTTATTTTCTGCTCATTATTAGTCATTGTAAAATTTTACTGTTCAGACTACTTTGTTGTGAAGATGACCTGTTAGTGTGCAAGTTTAGGGCCGAAAGTTCTTTGAGGGAAGAAGTGTATTTGATGGCAAACCCCCAAAAAATGATAAAAGAATCCATTCTGGCAAATAAGTGGTGGATTTCTAGGGAGCTGAATTTAAGTGCACATTTTCTCTCTCTTCGCTATCCAGTTAATCTTAGTGTCTCACTCCTTCATGTACCTTAAGAACATAGGAATTTAGCATGGAAAACTATTTGTTCCTGCGTGAATGCAATTTCCTTGTTCAACGCCGGATTTATCTGTTTAACTTTTGTCCTATCCTTGTTGAATGCCAACATCTGTTTTTCAAAAGACTTTGTTTATAGGAGAAAGATACAAAGATATTGCTTCCTTTTTTGTTTCCTTTGTTTTTCTCTCTCTGTATCTGTGTGTGTCCGTGGGTCTGTGTTACTCGTTGCCATGTGAACATACTGTTACACTGAAAATCTTTTTGTACATGTGTTTCATAACAAAGTGAAGGGGATTTGTATGTTTAGATCAATTCTTAGCTAATGCGAGGTCCAAGATTTAACCTCTCTTTTCTTTCTTTTCTCCTCAAAACTGCAGATGTATTTATCGTAATGAAATTTTGGAAGCTGCCACTAACATCCGGGGGTTGGCAAATCTCGTTGGGCGTAGAGAAGCATTGGGAACCCCAATTTCTTTCTTCGGAGCTGTTTCCCAGATTTTCCATGTTCAGCAGATAGCTTAACGGACTGTTACTATCATCAGAATGACTTCTCATTTTGCTGTATATAAATATCCTGTTTTATGTTTGTTTTCCTCTTTGTAAATCTTGAAGGAACTTCTTGATCTCTCTTGACAAAGTTTTAGGGATTTTTGGAACTCCACTGTCGTGACCTGAGTTTTGGAAGGCTATTTGCAGTTTGCTTGCATCAACTTTAGATGGAGTTGCTACAGTTTATGCTTACTTCATTAGTAGCTCTTCTCTGTATTTAATTTTTCCGTCTGGTCTGGAGTTGCTACAGTTTTACTTGGCATTCAACGGTTTGCGTAGAGTGTAACAGTAGTTGCAGAGAAGGGTGATGTAGTTTTTTCTTTGGAAGGCATTGGTTTTATTCTGAATGAGGTATGTGTACGAGGAATAGCATAATTAAATGGGATATAGTTTGGAAGACCGTTATCTGGGAGAAGAATCAAGAATCAATTATTGCCACTCTTGCCGAAGAAGATTTCTAAGATACGAATGAATTCCTACTGTATTGGATAGGGACACTGAAGTCTTGATTCGAAAATGTAAGACAAACATGTCAAAGCGGGTACCATGAGAGAAGAAGTGTTGGATTGGCAAGTAGAATGTAAGTATGAAGCTCAACAACACGGATGTGTTCACAAATTGCTGGGAAGAGCCTGCTTGTTCCCTTCAGTACGTGTGCCATGTTAGAAATATCAAACAATGTACATTTGAAAGAGCTTGGATGGAGGCTGCTTTTGCAGGTTAGGTTACTGTATTCCTCAATAGATCCCTCTTCCTCTTTCCCTTCGTTTTTTTCTTGTAAACCTAGATTTTTTTTTGAACGTTCGTAAACCTAGATGAAAGGGGGAAATTTATACACAAACACAACTGTGTTCACCTATATGTCATCTTCATGATCTTCAGTTACATGAGAACCGGTAGCTTCACGATTGTTTGCTGAGAAATTTATTCATTTCAGGAACAGGTTGATGTTGAAGTAATCCTTGGAGGACCAACAGAGGTTGGCGAGGAGGCCAGGGCCATAGTTGTTGAGTGCATGTCCAAACTATTTGACAGCAAGAAAATCCTTAACCCATGCAGCAGAAACTACGATTGTATCAAAAAATCCTGTAAAGGGAAATCTAAGTACAGCAGGTTTGAGCATCTTATTCGTAGCAGCAAAATCTCTGCAGCTGCAGCATGGGCAGGTCAGGCGTCCCAGTGAAACGACGTGTCCAGCTTATTATTCGGAAGTTTTAGTCAGTTCGTGCTGATTTTTGGCCCTTAAATTTTGTTGATGTTGGCGTGATTAGCTTGGCATTGGGTTACCTAACACAAATTTCGGTTACTTGGGAAAGTTCCACAATGTACATAGTAGGTTCTTAACATTTAGCCAATGATTGTTTGTATGCCCGTCAATGAGTGAGATTGCGATCTTCGCCTGGGGAAGAAATCTTGGAGACAATTTTTGAGAAGGTGGGAATCAAGTGTTGTTTCACATCGCATATTTTTACGGATTTTTAGGGAAATGAATCTACTCATATACATTGACATAATTTTGTGGAAACAACTTGATTATTGTCATTAGTATAAAAAAAACAAAAAAATTAATGGAAAATGATACTAATGCTACTCTTTCAATTACTGTTTGTTTTCTTCTGAATTCTTTCAGTTGTTGATTCTTCTTCTTCTTCTTCTTTTTGGTGGAAGGGATTCAATTATTGATTCTATCAGCGATAAATGGATTTAGAATTGTTATAAATGAAAACAGGAACCGATGAATGGATTTAATGAACTGCACGTCTCAATCGACATTGTGTTGGTGCAGCCATCGGCCCCTTTCAAGAGACTGGATACCACGCCAATTATTTGGATGATTTTGGGAAAATGATTTTCATACTCCCATTTTTTTATATCCATTAGGAGTAGTTTCTTCTTCTTCTTTTTTTGTCTTTTAACAGAATAAATACACACATTTTTAATACTAAAAAATAAAAGTGTGGATGTCAAAGAGGAGAGTGAAAATCATTCCCCTGTTTTTGGTGTGTTCATCAAACAATTATTAGGATGATAATTCTAAGCTAACTCACATAAGGTATGTGCATGAGAACGAGAGCTTGAGGCGCCATTTTGCTTAGATTTTTGGAAATTTTGTTTTTATTAAGATTTTTTTTCACGTTTGTTAGTTTTAGGCTTAACTTTTGTGGTGGAAAAGTAAAAAATTAGACTTTTACCCACCTAAAAGTGTCTTTCAAAAACATCTCAAACTACTAAAATGGCGAGTGCAGAGCAAAGGAGGAACAAAGGTTCTACAGTCTTTTACTTAGGGGTGCTCAAGAAAATCGTCTGAACCGCAAAACAGGTCCAATCCGGTTCGAATCGTCTTATTTGGTCTGGTTCTGCGATTAATTGGTCATGTTATGGTTTAAAAAAAATAAGAACCATTAATTTTAGTTCAATTACTGGATATCAATTAAAGAACCGTGGTTAGAACTAAATCGAACCGTTTAGAACTAATATATATAAAAATACATAAATGTTTGTGTAATTAAATATGAATTTGGATTTGTTAGGTTATCTTGCTAAAGTTAATTTATTTAGAGATCAAATCTTAGGAAGTATTTGTTAGGAAAGTTAATAAAATTTTTAGTTTTATTTTACCTATGAGTTATGGTGCTTTAATTGTTAATTTTATGAGTTCATACGTATAAGTGTTTGGATACTAATTGAATAGAATCGGAATCGGACCGATCTTACGATTTGGTTTTGGTTAGATTCCATGCATATATGAGTTAAATTTTATTTCTCAATTTTCTAAAACTGTTTGAAATATTTTGATTACTAATTTTCTAGAGAATCGGATGAATCCAAATCGTGTGCTCTACCAAATGATTATTCGAGACTATTCTAAACCGCTTCGCTCTGTCTCCATTTCTTGGCGTTTACAAACACGTACTGGTAGGCGCGTGAGTCTTGAGGGCCCCAGTACATTTCACCACTCGTCGTTCCATCTTCCCCTGCTGTACAAACCGCAGCAAAAACTCTCTCTCTCTCTTTTGCACCAAATCCCCACCGCCATTGCTCTAACCAAAAGACCCACTCCGTTCCTTAAAAACAAGACCCAGATACCCATTTCACTACCTTCTCAAACGTTTGGCGTGAGAGAAGCTTGACAGAGTTCGACCTCTCGACTGAAGCAGCGTAAAGATGTAAGTCTCTCGTATCTGATCACTAGTTCTTCCTTTGATCCTCCCTCTCTCTCATCTCTCTCTCTCTCTCTCTCTCATGTGCTTATATCCATGTCTCATGTCTGTATCGAGACTTCTGTTAATAGTCTTCGAATTGGCTAGGGGTGTTTGAGGCCGCGGTGACGTTAAACGTGATTTAGATAGTCATATGGTGTTCCCAAGGTGGTTTACGTGTTAATTTGTTTGGGGTTTCAGGTTGTTTTGATATGGGTTTTGGTATTTGAGATGAGCTGATGCTGATATTTGCTTATACAGAAACTATTTTGTAGGTGGGGACTGGGTTTTTGTTTTTTGCGTTTGTTTTTAGTTTTAGCGGCTTCAATTTAAGGCGGGCTGGGAAATGATTTTCACACCCTCGTTTTATCCATTGGCACCTCTCGTTTTTTTGTCCTTATTCACATGAAAGTATCAAATTGGCCTTTGTCCTTGTTCACATGAAAGTATCAAATTGCCCTCCATACGAAAACAGTGACCCGAGAGGGAAGGGTAATGTCGTAATTTCACATAAATAGATAGACAAAACAGAGGTGCCAAGGAAGGTGTGAAAATCAATTTTCCTTTTAAGCATGGTTTTATTTTTTGGCTTTATACGCTTATGGGAAGTGGAGTTTCTGTTGTTTTCTTGTTGAAACTTATTTTCTGCTTAGTTGGGAGTTGAGGTAGCGCAAACTGACCCTGTGATCAATTCCTTTGACATTTAGATATTTTTGCCAAATGGTGCTGTGTATGTTTTTTTTTTTATTGGCCTCTTTTTGATGTGATTGGCTTTTTGGCCTTATGGTTCTTCATTTTCTTTTGTACATGGGTGGCATACATTTGATGTATTTTCAATAAGTTTTTTGCTTACAAAAAAGAAACTGATTTGCTACTGATTTTCATGTATGTTAGATTTATGCCAAGAAGGATATGATGCAGAGTGCCTCCTCCTTCTTACCAGCCAATTTCAAGTTTGGTTTGAAAACTTAACTAGTGTGTCACAAGTGCATTCAAACTTGGTTTGTTGATTAGTTTATCTGATCCTAAACAAGTTTAGTCAAGTCAATCACGAGCTCAAATTGCGTGTTTTAGTTTTTGGAACAACATTATGAACCTATAGAGCCGAGTAGTGAGTGGTGCAAGCTTGGTTGCAAAGTGTGTTTAAGCTAGGTTAAAAAATATGTTTAAGCTCGACTCAGGTGAGTTGTTCAGTGGTTTATTTAATCTTGGTTTATGTATCTACAAGGCAAGCTCAAATGAGCTTTTAATGAGCCAAACACGAGTCGAGATCAAGAAGCTTGGTTCTTTTGTAGCCGTACTTAATGTTCAAATATTGATGAGAAAGTTTGGGACATTTTGAGAAACTTATTTATCAATCGATTCAATCCACATTTTGCTGGACTTAGCAAGTCAATTGGATTCTGTCATTGCAAATGGCATTTTGAAGGGCAGGCTTGGCGCAACGGTTAAATTGCTCCATTGTGACATGGAGGTCATGGGTTCAAGTCGCGGAAACAGCTTCTCTGCTTGCAGGGGTAAGACTGCGTATATCAACCCTTCCCTAGACCCCGCAACGGCGGGAGCCTCGTGCACTAGGGTTGCCCTTTTTTTTGATTGATAAGTTCTGAATGAGAACTTTTACTACCTAACTGTGGTGTTGTCATGTAATGGAAATATGTAATTTCCAATGTCCGAGCATTCTTGAAATTATGATGGTCTGCAAACATTTTGGGTATTCATATGGGCTGGTTAGTAGAGATTTGTACCTTAAAAAAATGTTGGGTTGCTAACTGTTTGTCAATATGGTCACCTTAAATTGTTCTTTCATGCCTCTAAATAGTGATTTGTTGCTGCTTCAGGTTTCTGATTAATAACTTTGAACCCCATCTTGATACTTTTGGTGGTGGATATTTTTTCCGCAGGGATAAAATGTGGTTGATCAGGGAGAGTTTTAAACAACGGAAGCTTTATGAGGGGCATGGTGCAAGGGTGTATGAAGATAAAATCAGTGATTTGCCTGACTCTATTCTTCATCATATCCTCTCAATGCTCCCCACAAAAGATGCTGTTGCAACGTGCTTATTGTCAACGAGATGGAAGTGTCTATGGACCTCTGTTCCCAATGTTGACTTTGATGATTTCTCGTTATATCCAAGTGAGGTGAATGATTGGGATGCGGACAAGCTGACTTGTTTCATGAATTTTGTAGAAAGGGTGCTTGTTCTTCACGAGGGCTCAAATATGGAAAAGTTCCGTCTCTCTTGTCGAGTTTGCTTCGATGCATCTCGTATTCATGCATGGGTCTCTGCTGTAATGAAGCATAAAGTTCAAGAGCTTGACCTTTGCCTTTTTGTGGAAACTCCTTTTGCCTTGCCCCAATGTGTTTTCGTGAGTGGATTTTTAACAGTGGTGAAAATAGCAATGAATTGTGCCCTTGAACTCCCTACGTTCATTTCGTTTCCACAGCTTAAAACCTTGCACCTTGCTCTTGTTACTTTCCTGGACGATGATTCAACGCAAAAATTATTAACTAGTTGTCCAGTCCTTCAGGAGTTGATTATATTGGACTGTGAATGGATGAATCTGAAGCACATTGTGGTTTCTATTCCAACTCTGAAGAGCTTTACCATAGATGACCTACCTTACTTTGGATCAGCAGATGAACTTAATGGCTGTGAGATCAAGATTGATGCAGCAAATCTTACATTTTTGAATTACACTGGTTGTCTATTAAATGAGATTGTTCTCTCTAATCTGCCTTCATTGGTTAATGCACATGTTTGTGTTCCACTTCTGCGTAAGAGGCAGAAAGAAATTGCTTATCGTGCAGTTAAGGTGCTGAGAGGCTTGCACAGTGTTAAATCCATGAGAATGTCTACTGGTACGATTGAGGTATCTTCTGCTGCTGCTGTGGAAATTTGGTTGAACATATGAGTCTAGTAATGTGAAGTTTCCATTTTTTTATATTTCTCTTAAGCATCATTTATGCCTCCACTGAGCTGAGTTGTGATTTTCTTTGTTTTCTATGCAAAGTCTCTCTATCTCGCAGATAGCCTGTTGGATCAATTTCCCTCATTTCAAAACTTAACATCTTTAGAGTTGAGCATGTTAATCGAGAAGCACATTATCCAGAAAGTGTTAAATTTCCTTCAATTCACGCCGAATCTAGAGTCTCTTGCGTTTTTTCAGGTATGTCCCTGAAGCATTGGAATTTGCTTAAAACTTTTGGGCTAATATGCTTATGAGTTATTTGTTTTGTGGAAATTAGGGATCTAATCCTCATGTGCACTGTGATGAAGAGGATTGGAATTTGAAGCCTGTGCCTAATTGTTTCTTGTCCTGCCTAAAGTCAGTCAACCTCCATAATTTTCATGGAAACTACGAAGAAATGTGTATGCTAAAATATTTGCTGAAGAATGCACTTGTTTTGGAGAGGCTGAATATATTTTGTTCGAAGAGTCCATCAGGAGATTCAAAGAAGCAAAAAGAGGTCGTTGATCAGCTGGACATGGTTCCTAGAGCATCCACAAGTTGTGTAATCATGTTCCTCTGAAATTTCTTTGAGCCTGTAAGTATCTACTGCTATGCAGCCTATCTTTCGTTTATTTTCTCTCTGTATTTGTAGCGATAGTGTGGTTCATAAAGCTTCCAAGAAACAAAATTCAGGATTCCAAATACAAACATCAAGTAAGATGGCTGGATGTGCAAAATCGAACACCGCAGCCACATTGCCAAACACAGTTTTAATGGCTTCACCCAATTAGCACCTTTTTAAGCAATGTAATTCTAGACGAGAACAGTTACTTCTGATTGAATCTGGACTATGTTTACAAGCAGAAAACCTTGACAGAGTAGTTATCATCGAGCGTCAACAGTAATAAATCCTGAGTAGATTATAATGGCATTATCTTGCAGAGATAATAAATTTCAGCAATAAAGCACAACGGGTAGATATGCAGCAACCAAGTTTACAGTTTCGCTGGAAATGATAAAAGCTCCAATAGGTCCTGAATTACTTGTTGAAAGAATCTAGGCTATGATAACAATTGAAATTAATTTATGTTATTCCTTCTCTATTCCTTTCAACATTTATGTGGTCATATGTTTGTTGAAGTATCACGTGCTCCTTCTAACTCTTCTAGACTGTTAGATTTCTCTTGATTGTTGAGTACTCGTCAGAAGTCTGTCCATGTGTCGTCAAGCTATCCTTCTAGCTTTGGTGTTTCTGTTATAAGGATTTGAATTATGTTGTTTGATATGAAAAGGAACCCAGCTCATGTCAATACTTTCAGACGGCTTTTGAACATTTTTTTCCTTGATTGCTGAGTAGTATATGGTTCTGGACGCTACTTTTGTTTTGGGTGCATTTCTACTATTAGAATGATCATTTTCGTAATGCAGCCTCATTTAGCTGTGATGATGAGCCTGGTTTTTTATGCAGCGACGAAGCAAGGAGTTGAAACTCATTTTTGGGTTAAGTTTCAGCTCTCAAAGCGGATTTCCAACTCGTCTTATGCCTCAAATTATATCCTCCGGTGGTGCAAAATGATCAATGACACTGGTTTATTTTGGGATGTATCGTAGAGGCGGCTCTTATTACTACCTTTTGGAACGGCTTTAAGAAAACCTTGTTGGGGTGATTAGCTTTGTAAAGTTGTCCATTTTAGTAAGGTCAACATATCAATGTGCTCTTACAGCATACAGATGCATATACATCATCGGACGCTGGAACTTGAGAGTGTTCTTCCCAAAGAACTCTCTTGGATTCCAGCGTTGTCCCTATTGCAGTTTTTGTCCAGTTTATACATGTACTCATGTTCCTCACTCGTGACACTCGTATCAGTTTTGCTATATATGTGCTAACATTATAACACCACTGCATAGTTTTGCTTTTTTCCCGGGGTTTTTTAATTTTCTTCATGTTTGTAGCACATTGTCCATAAATGCCAAAACGAATTTAGAACTTGGACAAAAGGCTTTCATTTAGGCTCTGTTTATTTCAGAAGTTAAAACTTTTTTAGATTGGACTATATATATATATATATAACGTAAGAGTGATTTTTCCAAAACAAAACGTTTTTTTTTTTTTTGTGGGTATTCACTATTCAGTTTTTATAGTTAAAAGAAACACAAGCAGAACTTCAGAAGAATCAGTGTCAACAAAAGTTCTGGCAAAGATACGGCAGCACGTCAATGTATGTTGTGGTTTCAATTGACACAGATTTCTAAGAGCGACTGAGAGATGGCTCAGAGAGAAGAAGATGAACCAAGAACAGTTGACGTAAAGAGACTTGTTTCAGGTGTGGTATACACGTGTGTGCACGCGCGCGCCAGGAAAAATCAATAAATGCTCGTTGCCATGCGGGTGCTTCGGGACTTTTTTCCACCACACATGGGTCTCCACCACACAGTGCGCGGGAGAACCATGAAAGCAAAAGTAATATAATCACTTCAAAAAGTAAACATCATCTAATCCTTGCTTGAAACTCAAAACATCTGCAGTACAACATAACAAGTATCCCAAAGGCCAAAGACCATTGACAAGCATGTCATTTCTGCACACTCTCCTACAAGATGAGTAAATTAACCTGTATCCCAATATCTATATTGCTTCCATATTCAACAGAATGACTATTGGTTTTATTATACAACAAACCGATCCGTCAAAGAAACAAATATTATTACTTAAGAAGATGGCAAAATCTGCGCGGTCATAACATCCTATTCACACAATGATTAAACCTGCAAATACTTGACGGCCGTCTGAACGTCCTTGTCGCTGCAGTTAAGCACAAGCTTGGTTCCATTTGCGAGGGTTGGACAGAGCTTCTCCATATGTGCGAGAGCATGAGATGTCTCCAGAGCTGGGATAATGCCGTCGAGATAATCTCTGAAAATCTGGATGCAAAAAATGAACAGAAAAGTATTTAGGAAACTCGGATACAGTTCCAAGCCCTGACAACCCCCTTCTCCTCAAAAGGTAAACTGTTTCGTAATGATCAACTGGAAAAAGATTGCTAGAACAGTGATTTAAACATTGTACAGTATCATTCAGCAGACTTGTTCCAAGAAGTGCTCGTAGATAACCCGACCATAGTATCGTTACGTTTTCGTTGCACCGTTTGAATTCTTCCAATGCTCCAGTTGTGCAAATTGATGAAAGCGTAATTCTTTTACTACCATTTTGGGCGAGTGTTTTTTCACAGCCTCTGCTTTGAACTTCACACGATGTCATAAGAACCAGCGAGCCACAATAGCTAATCCATTCCGATGAATTTGAAAACAATTCCGTATCTATGACCTTCTTTTCTTCTCCATTTGTGTATTAATTTCCCAATAAAACTAATCGAAATGGAAATCACCTTGGCCTCTAAGGACTGACTGAAGCAAATTTTGATCGTACGTCAACATGAACAACTAAACTCCATTGCGAGAACAATTGGAGATGTCCAATATCTTCAAGCAACCAAGATATAACCATAAAATCCCATAAAAAGAGTACCGTTGTTACAGTTAGGGTTGAAGGGTGGAAGAATAGAAGAGACCTGTTGCAATGGCAGCGAGACCAGTCCCGTGAATTCCTCCGGGCTTCGGTAACTTCCTCAGCTGTAGAGCGCGATGAAAATATCCACAAGCTGAACAACCCCAGAACACTCTCTCTCTCTCTCTCGTGAATGGAACCCCACACACACTCTCTCTCTCTCTGGGAGTGAATTTATACACATCCAGTGATAAAATGGGTTTCATCCGGTATGGCCATATCTATTTTCATAAAAATAAACTCACACAAATCATCTCCAATTATGCTTTAATCAGTGTCCGATTGATATGATCTTCAACAAGGTTTATCATCCCGACAATTTTCTACAACCTGAACTGTTTCGATCATACAAATAGTCTGGCACGGATTCACAATTGATCAATTACACGGCGCAGTCCCTGCAACGGGAGCCTGCAACTGCTGCGGCGTCGATTTGGTAGACTTCGCATGTTATACATGAGAAGTCATTGAAACTACGTAGTTCTGAAGAGAACAGGATTCAAAGAACTCTCGTGGGAGATTTTCTACCTGTGTGGTTAATCTTTCGATGATCAGAGACAATCAATTTGTAGAAGTCGTTAAGATCATTCTCCATGTCAAAAATCATGCCAATCGGATCCAGATTGATACCTGATCTTGACGTGTTTCTGTTCATTTTTGTTTCCTAAAATAGGTTCGGCTACACTGAATGAAAATTATCAAACCCGTTTTCCCTATGATATTCAAAACGCTGTCGTACGGGATGTCGTGATCTTCAAAATATGGTGGGTGCTAAATACAACTGCGAATTTGCTATATGTAGTCACTTCATAAAGAGGGGGTGCTAAATACAACTGAGAATTTGCCACGTGTAGCCACTTCATAAAAGGAAATTTTTGGATTCGAATTAAAAGGAAATTTTTGGATTCGAATTGACTACATATAGCAAATTCGCAATTGCAAATAGTCCAGCCTAATATGAGCGCCATCTTCTTCTTCCCCAGATAACCGAAACCAGAATCTACGGAGAAATTTTGCAGGAATCTTCAAAACCCAAATCCCAACTTCTTCTTCCGAAATTACCCGTCAGTTCTCCTTTTCTTCTTCTTCTTCTTCTTCTTTGAATAGATGGTTGAGAACTATGACATGGCCGGAAACTTGTACACTTTGGCCGCGAACTTTGTCATTTGGACGCCGAATTGAATAACATAGCCCCAAACTTTTGCGTCATGCCCGAAAACTTTTACATCATGTCCACAAACTTTTGCATCACAGCCGCAAACTTTGACAACGTAGCCGCAAACTTTTACATCATGGCCGCAAACTTTTACAATATAGGCGCAAAGTACTACTTGCATAGTTGCATACCGTGTACGATTAGAAAAGTTGACAATCCAGGCCTTCCAAGAGCATCCTTCTTTTTGTATGAAGAAATTATAATGACCTTTGATAGCATCAACAATCAGATATTATTATTCCCGGTGGTGCAAAATGAACGACATTGGTTTATTTCGGGACACATCGACTAGGCAGCTCTCATTACTAGAACTTTTAGAACAGCTTGAAGAAAACCCTGTCGGGGTAATTAGTTTTGTAAAGTTGTCAATTTTAGCAAGATCGACGTACATACCAATGCGCTCTTACGATTTATAGATATATCGGACACTGAAATTTCAGAGTGTTCTCCTCTCCTGAAAGAACTCTATTGGATTTAAGTTTCTTCATGTTTGTAACACGTTGTCCATAGTGCCAAAACGAAATTTAGAATTTGGACAAAAGGCTTTTTTTATTTTTTATGTTCTGTTTATTTCAAAGTAGAACTTTTTCGGTAAAACCAATTTTGCAATTTTTTTTGGGGGATATTTGGTTTATAGTTTAAAGGAAACACAACAAGAGCTTTAGAACAATCAGTGTCAACAAGGCGAGTTCTGGTTCATGTCAATTAAAGATGCAGCTGCACATCAATGTATGTTCTGGTTGCAATTGACACAGATTTCTTAGAGCGAGGGAGACGTGGGTCAAAGATAGAAAGTAGAAACAACAATAGTTTTAGCATTATCACCATCCTAGTTGTGACATAAAGAGACATGTTTCAGGTGTGATACATCAGAGGAAAAATTATAAAATGCTCCTAAAATACCGTCAGGTAGTGGCTTTGTGACCTTTTTTCACCACATAATCACACGTGGACGTAGACTCCGTCACAAAGTGTAACTCCGTCACAAATATGCAGTGAAGAAGAGCCCTAGCGCATCCCTTGGTGGCACTCCAAGAAAATGCTATCCCCATGTTTTATACCGGCAAACATTGAAAAATCGGCAAAATATTTTTCAAACAAACAGAGCCTAACTTGAATCTGAGAAATCTGAAACATTGTTTCTCTTTCTTGATCGACAACCTGAAAATATTCTTCTGTTAGAGTGAGATACAATTGTACTCAACAGTATATCCTCCCTCTTCCATTTCATGAGACAAGGAGAAACCATAACAGCAAAAGGAACAGAATCAATTCAAAGAGTAACATCACCAAATCCTTCCCTCAAACTCAAAACATCTGCAGTACAACATCAAAGTATCCCAAAATGACAATTGACAAGCATGTCATTTCGGCGTACTCTCCAATGAGATGAATAAACAAGAATCCAAATCTCTTTATTGTTTCCAAATACAACAGAAAGACAATTGGTTTCATTATACAACAAACTGATCATCTTTTACCTAAGAAGATAACAAAATTTGTGTGGTCATGAAATCCTTTTCACGCCATGATTAAACCTGCAAATACTTGATGGCTGTCTGGACATCCTTGTCTCCTCTGCCACTGCAGTTAAGCACAAGCTTAGTTCCATTTGCGAGGGTCGGACAAAGCTTCTCCAGATATGCGAGAGCATGAGATGTCTCCAGAGCTGGGATGATGCCCTCTAGTCGAGATAATCTCTGAAAAGCTGCATGCAAAAGAAGAACAGAAAAGTATTTAGGAAACTAGGATGCGGTTTCAAGCCCCGGTGACCCCTTCCCCTCCCCCATACAAAGAACAACAGTGGGGAGAGGAACCCCAGCCGTTAAACAACAATACAACTACCATGTACCGAGGATGATGATTGAGGTAGAAAAAAGTTCAAAACTGCGCAAAGAAAAGTACTTTGTAATCAATCAGAAAAAGATTGCTAGAATAATGATTCATTGCCGATCAGAAAAAATAGAGATTTAGGTTTGTATCATATATCAGACTAGCTAGTCTCTAAAGACTGTAGGTTAAAAGCACATAACTATTGGTGGGTTACTTTCGCTAGGAATTATTGCACTGTAGGAACAAGATTATGGAATAGAAGAATCTAATAGAGGAAAATTATTACCTAGGTTCACTTCAAACACAAGTGCACGAAGATTATGTATTAAAAGTTAGAGCCCAAGTTTCTCTCTCTCAAGAAAACAAAACAACATCAGCTATCCTGGAAAAAAAGAAAAGAAAAGATGCTGGCCTATGTTGTCAAAACAAAACAATCAATAGCAGTAACAAAATCATGAACATTAACCATAGTCGACAATCGCCAGACAATTATGAGCACATATAGCAGCAAAGCGGAATACGCAGATCTGGAAAAAGAAACTTAAAATGCTAAATTTCACACCTTCCAACGCCTCTTCGTCTGTGATGCTATAGTATTCAGCACGTCCCAAGTCTTTTAGAAAGCTGTGTTCTGGTCCAACTCCAGGGTAGTCCAAGCTATTTGACAAAACATATATTCCTTAAGTTAGGCAGAATAGCGAACAAACATAATGGCTACTCCACTGAGGAAAGATCAGTAAGATTTCCTTACCCTGCACTAATGGAATGGGGCTCAACGATTTGCCCATCTTCATCCTGCAGTAAATAGCTCATAGCTCCATGCAGCACCCCAACCTCCCCTTTGGTCAAGGTAGCGGCATGCTTTCCGCTATCCAATCCAAAACCTGCAGCTTCCACACCAATCAATCTGACATCTTCGTCGCCAACAAATTCATGAAAGAGTCCCATGGCATTTGAACCTCCACCAACACATGCAACAAGAATGTCTGGTTTCCCTCCCCATTTTTCCAATGCTTGTTTCCTTGTCTCTTTACCAATCACCGCATGAAACTCTCGTACCATCATGGGGTATGGATGTGGCCCAGCAACAGAACCCAAGATGTAATGGGTGGATTCCACATTAGTGACCCAGTCCCTTATGGCTTCCGATGTAGCATCCTTCAGAGTGGCTGTCCCAGAATGAACTGCCCTAACCTATAATTGAAAAAACTCAAACATTCTGTCAACGGAAGCAATATGCATGAAAAGCAATTCTATTATTATTGATCACACAAGGAAAAGTGATTGAAAAAACTATCAAGGCAATGGGAGAAATAAAACCCACTGAAGTGGACTGATAATGAGACAAGATATCTCACACTCCAGTATATAGTGACAGGATAGTTCAGCACAATTCAGGTCAAACTTAATATTATTACAGATAGGAAAGACCATAAATAGAATGCCAGTGAAACTCCTACACAGTGTTCAAAATTGTAATAGACAATTGAGATACTTATGCAACGAAGACAACTATTACGTCGAAAACAAGTAGGTAAATCAAAACAATTTTTTCTTCCAATCTTTGCTACTCACAACTTCATTGATGTGTTTTGCCAAAAAGTGCCCATCCTTCTAAACCAAGTTACAGGTTAAAAAACCACTTGGTTAACGATAGCATGGACTAACGACGCTTTGAATAAATCAACCAGGGGAAGCTGCATCTACTTATCCATCATTAAGGAACCAAAGTAGCTCAGCTGATCAATGTAATGAAGTTCCAATTGGCGCAAGTATGGAAAACATACCTCAGCTCCAAGAAGCTTCATTCTGAAGACATTTAATGCTTGCCTTTCCATATCTTGAGCACCCATATAAATGATACACTCTAAGCCAAACCGGGCACATACGGTAGCAGTGGCAACTCCATGCTGACCGGCCCCAGTTTCAGCAATAATGCGTTTCTTCCCCAGGCGCTTGGCAAGCAGAGCTTGAGCCACGGCATTGTTGATTTTATGGGCACCGGTATGATTGAGATCTTCCCTCTTGAGGTAAATGTGTGGCCCTTCGCCATTGGGACGCTTATAGTGCTCAGTAAGCCTTTCAGCAAAATAAAGAGGGCTCTCCCTACCAACATAATCTTTCAGTATCCCGTCCAGTTCTTTCTGAAGTTTAAAATTTTCAACATATATTACTAAGATTGCAAAAGAGCCTAACTCGAGAAAGGAATATTCCTAAGAAGCCATTTACCCTCAACAATATGTTTGCAACACATAATTCAGGAACACAACAGTACACAAAATCATCCCTTCTAAAACTAGATATTGTTAGAATATACTATTGGTATTAGTCCCACATTGGTTAATGCAGTCTTAAGTTATGATTTTCCATTATATAAATAAGAGTTGATTGTGTTAGGGTTAGTTAACATAACACCCTTCACACTTTTCCTTCCTAAACAACATGGTATCAAAGCTAGATTTTCAGAGACTTTTCCCCTTTGTTTGTGCCATAGTTGCACTCTGTTTCATTGTGATCCGTATGTTATGGATCCTTTGTTTACCTCTCCACGTGCGAGTCGGGGGTCGCACGTGCGGGGGAGTGTTGGGATCTGTGTGTTATAGATCCTTTGTTTACCTCTCTACGTGCGAGTCGGGGATCGCAAGGGCGGGGAGTGTTGGGATTTGTCCCACATCGGTTAATTATCTCCTCCAAAACTAGTATATAAGTCTGGGCGGCCTCTTCACTCTTTGCCAATTGGTTTGGAGTTAGATGCTTTAACATGAAATCAAAGCGGGTTCACCATCTACCTTATATATACAAAACCCTAGCCGCCACCATCTACCGCCATCATCATCTCACCACGAAACCCTAAAATCACAACTCTAATCCTGGCCTCTATCTTAACCCTAATCACTTCCACCCATCGAAATCCAAACTGAAATCTATAGCCATTAACCACTGTTCATATATTACTGTTCATCATCGGTACTATTCACTTATTATTGTTCATCGTCGTTATTGTTCATCACTATTTAGTACTGTTCCATCCCTCATGACTGGTCAGATTTGTTCTCTGGTTTTGCTTTTGGTTGCTGAAGGTATATTCGTATTGGTATTGTTGGTTGTTAATTTGATGCTTATTTTTAGTTGGTCGAATATTGGTGGTTGATCCCTTGGTTGCCTCTCATTGCACGGTGACATATTTGTAATGAAATTTGAATCTAATTCTGCTTTCGCTGTCTCTGGTGGGTGTGGTTCTTCATTTAACCATGGTCATGGTCGCAGCCGTAATTCTGGGTTTCCTAGTCGGGTTTTTGGCCATATTTTAGTGAGCGTGGTAACATATCTTGTTTTGTCGTCTATTACGTTGAAGTTGGTGGTAGTTGGTTGGTAATTGAAGTTTGTAGTTGAAATTGGTTTTGTCGGTCGTTGAAATTATTTCGTTGAATTCGTTCATTGTTCGTTGGTCGTTGAATTCATTCGTTGATTCGTTGGTCGTTGAAATCATTCGTTGGTCGTTGAATTCGTTCGTTATTCATTGGTCATTGGATTCGTTAATCATTGAAGTCATTGAAATTGTTGAAGTTGAAGTCGTTTCGTTCATTGAAATCGTTGAAGTCGTTTCGTTCATTGAAATAGTTGAAGTCATTTCGTTGGTCATTTTGTTCGTTAGTCGTTGCTATTTAAAGTTATTTCATTGTTTTTAACAAGTTGGTTATTTTTCGTTATTGCTGATTAGTAGTTGAAGTAATTATTTCGTTGGTTGCTATGTAACAAGCTGGAGAGTCTCCAACTTGAGGGAGAGTGTTAGAATATACTATTGGTATTAGTCCCACGTTGGTTTATGTAGTCTTAAGTTATGATTTTCCATTATATAAATAAGAGTTGATTGTGTTAGGGTTAGTTAACATAACACCCTTCACACTTTTCCTTCCTAAACAACAGATATTACTCAAACAGACAACCTAAACTTAACCACTGCAATGTACAAAAGCCGCAATCCTTCAATTACCCTTGCCCATTTTTAATTAGCCCCTAAAAAAAACATCAAATAACTCAAACAGACACCCCAAAATCTACTCTCTCTCTTTTTAACAACTGCAATGAAAAAGACTCATCTTTCAATCCACCAACAATATAGGATCATACTCTACAAAAACAGATGAGATTTCTCAACAACCCAATAACTATCGAATGCTGAAACAAACAGTCAATCCTTTACGTTCGTAACAAATTTACCAATAGACCGACCCTAAAAAAACAAAATTACTTAACCAGGCAACCTAAAAATTATAATTCCAATGTAAAAGACTCAATCTTTCAATTCCCTTAACAATACCCACCAAAAATAAACACGTTTCTCAATAATCCAATGACAATTGGATTCTGAAACAAAACGAACAAACCTGAAACTCTTGGTCCTTAGAGAGATATCGAAACGCAGATTCGAGCTCAGTGAGAGCGTGCATTAGGGTTTCGGGCACATATTTCCCGCCAAACTTACCGAATCTTCCAAACGGGTCGGGTCTCAATTGCAACGCGGGCGGGGCCATCGTCGAGTCTTTGGTTAAGGTACATACGATCGAACCCCTGGTAGAGGGGGAAGGGTAGGGCGTAAATTTGCGGAATCGGGAGGGCAAGTGGGAGGGGTTTTTCAATGGTATCGGCGGAGCTTGGGTTGTTCTGCAACCGGCCATGTGAGAAGAGAGAGAGAGGATAGCGGTGAAGCAGGCTGAGGAAAGAGAAAGAGAAAGAGAGAGAGAGGGGGAGAGGGAGAGAGGGTTATTGGGCTTGGGTTAAGAATTCACAGTCCACGTTATTGAGCTTGGGCTATTGTTTTTGCCACGAGCTATTCCGCGTAACCTCAATCGTTTGCATTTGGCCTCCTTTTTGTGTTCTTGGCCGCAAACTTTTTAATGTGGCCGAAAACATTTCATACCTGGACATAAAAACACACTTGACCTCATACTATTGCACCTGGCCACGTACTATTGCACCGGGTTGCGAATTTTTGTTCATGGTCGCAAACTATAGCACCTGGTCGCGAACTTTTGCTCTTGGCCACGAACGATTACACCTAGCCTCACACTATTGCACCTGGCCGCGAACTTCTGCTCATGGCCGCAAACTTTTGCTCTTCGGTGTAAACTTTTGCTCATGGCCGCTAATTATTGCATTTGGCTGCGAACTTTTACTCTTAGCCTCAAACTATTCCATTTTTTCCGTCTAAATAATAAGGAAATTAATTTTGCCCCTCTATTTTCTCTAATGCCACTCCCTTTCTCTTACAATACAAATCACCGAATATAGACACGAGTGGTATTAGAGAAAAAAAGAGTGGTAAAGGCTTTATTTGGTTGACATTTTAATTTAGTTTTGACAGTGGGTGGAGAGAGAAATAAGGTAATAATTGAATAGATGGGTAATGATTGGAGATAGATATAAATAGATAAGAAAGTAATAATTGGAGAAATAAGATAATAATTGGAAAAAAAATTAATAATAATTGAGAAATTAAACTAAAATGGTAACCGGTGAAAATCACTCCCAAAAACAAATTTTAAAATGTATTTAAAACAAATTTTAAAATGTGTTGGGATGAACGAACCCAGACCCAATACCCTATCACCGGCCTAGTACCCACCCGCCACACACACACACTCTCTCTCTCTCTCTCTCTCCCTCCGCTTCTTTGACAGCGACACAGCATTCCCTGTTTCCTCTCACTCCACGGAGAACCACGTCGTCTCGGTAAGTTCCTCGTCTTTCAACAATTTTCTGTCCAAAATACTTAGTTCAATCCAAAAGACATCGTTTTGTCTCATGCTCCCGAACAACTGTTAGATCATACTGTGGGTAACAAACCTTTGTTTTCTACCAGACTCACGTTAATCACCTTTGATTTTAGGGTCTGACTAGGTTTTGCTTTTTTGGTGCCCTAGGTCAGTATTCGTTGCAATTTTTCAGCCACAAATGTGTTAATTTTAGTCCCCGGCAGTTTAATGTCGATTGTACTGGTTGAATGTTAGGTTTCTTGTACAGCTAAATGGTCTATTGTTTTTCATTCAAGGGTTTGATTGTGACTACTGTTTTTCATTCAAGGGTTTGTTTTTCATTCTTGTACAGCTAAATATTGTTACTTTCCCATCATTGTTAAGCGTTTTTGGTGCCCTAGGTTAGCAGTTGTTGCAAATTTTCAGGCTTAAATATTGAAAATTTAGTTCCCGGCAGTTTATTGTCAATTATACTGGTTGAATGTTAGGTTTCTATACAGTTTAATGTTCTATGTTATTTTCATTCATGGGTTTGATTGAGACTCTTTGTAGGAATATAAAAATTGTTACTTTACCTTCAGCTCTTCCAATTTTGTGGGTAAGCAAAACAGGGTTAGGGAGATGATTTGCAAATTATTTTTTATTTTTTATTTTTTGTGTGGTTGTTTTGGCAGTTGGATGTAGAAAAATTGTGCATTGTTATTTCGAGCTTCTATCTTTTCAAGTTGAGAGATTAGTGCCCCTGCCACCCCTCACCACACACCTATTCGGAGTTCATACACTTAGTCTGGGCTCCACAGAAATGTGTACCACGTGGCGGTACGAGGGGCAATCAATACTTGTTCATTCAAGTCTGTTGCTGTATGAGAAAACTGGAAAGGATAGGAATTTGAATTTTGGATCTAAATATTTCAAGTAGCTAAGACCCAATAGAGCAAGACTTTAACGGTGATTTGTTCAATTTAGATTGGTGGAGGTAAGCTTTTGTTTTTCACATGCCGGGTTATCAAATTTCAGCTTAGCTTATTTTTCTTATGTTTTCTCAGCGGCATTACGTAGGACGTAATGGTATTGAAGATATATTTCAGGCTTTGTGCATCAAGTGAAATTGATAGTTTGGGATTTTGGTTGATTTCTGATTGGCAGATACAGTATTGCACGTTTTATTTCACACAAGTCTCGTGTGCTTGGTGTCACCGATGGGACGTAATGCATCTACTCATTCTGAATCGCCGGTTAGGGGTCGAAGTTCTCCTCGTAGAAGGAGCCCACCTCGAAGAGAAAAGTCTCCCCCTCGTCACAGGAGTTCACACAAGACAATATCTCCGCCAAGAGACAAACCTGCAAATCAAACCAGGTCCCCAAGACGTGGAAAGTCAAGGTCGCCGTCGCCTCGCACGAAAAGGTTAAAGAGAGCTGAAGTTGAAAGAGGGACTGAGAAAGTGAGTGTGAGCAGGGATAATGAGAGGCACAACTCCAGGGGAGATGACAGGGCTACACGCAGGGAAAGGGGTTCGGAAAAGGAAGAGCAAAGTGAGAAAAGGGAGAGAAGATCAGGAAGAGATGCAGCTGATGGGGGGTCTTCTAGATCAAGACATGGGCGGTCAACTTCGCCATCAGATCGTCACCGCAGTAGTAGACACAGATCTCGCTCACCTCGTGTGGCTAGTGATAAGAGCGAGGTGTCTGGTGATATCCAATCCTTAAACCCATACATTTGTGTATATTATGCTTTTGTTTTAATCTTCTCGTACCCCTGTTGAAAAATCTTGGCCTTAGTAGCAGGATCCTTCTAAAATGGTGCGCTCCCAAGACGGGAGTTCGAATCGGCGCTCCCAAGATGGGAGCTTGACGGGAGCTTGCTCTCAACTAATATGGGAGCCTATTGGGTGGTTAAGGCAACTATTCTCTTATTCTTAAGGGAGTTATGCCATTGTGGAAATAAAAATATGAAAATCTTATCACTCAAGAAGTTTTGCCAATTGAAAATATCTAACTTCCTATAAGTACCCTTTAAGATCGTGAAAATTCTCATAAGTGATCACTTTTCCTTCAATGGTTAAGTATTTAAAGATACTTTATATACGTATTTATATGAAATCTATATGTGCTTCTTAGGCACTCCCAACCTTAGGAGCTTCTTGGTGCCTCCGCTCCCCCCCACCTGCTCCCGTTTCCGCCCCCACTCCCGCTTCGTGCTACTAAGATCTTGGCCATACGATCTAAGTGGTGGATGCATGCTCACTGCTTTTCAATTGGTTTTAGTCCAACAAGAGTATGTTCTAAACCACTGGATTCCCTAGACCGTTCTTTAATCCCCTACCTCTTATGGTAAAAATACTTAAAAATGAGTAGAGGAGGAGAATTCTTGAAGGTACTAAGTTACTAACCAAAGGAAGCACATTTCAAGCACTATTTTATCTTCTTGGCTCGTTTGTTTGAGGCATAAGCTGTGCCAGGTTATAGTAGCTAGCCATGACTCATTCTTTTTCTATTATCTCCGTTGTACTGATACTATTACCTATTATTATTGTTATTATCATTATTACTGTTATTAGTAGACTTTAATTTGTAATGAACCTTATTTTGTTTAGATATTTACTTGAGTTTTGCTCAATGTGGGCTTCGCATGTGGCCCAATCAAAAACTTCTGGAGCCTGTATGATAGACCGTCCTGCACAAGCCTTGCTTTTATTTTGCTTATTTGTCCTTTTAAAATCTGTCTGTAGAGTTACTAAGGTCGTCATTTTATATTTGTGGTGATAGGATGTTTTTTTGGCCTGTGACAAAACTTGCATAGTAGTTTTAAAATTGGGAGTCCTATTTGGGTTGAATTTATTTTGATTGAGGATCATTTCTTGCAACAGTCCCGGGCTCCATGTCATTTGTTTCTGTGTTGTCTGCTCTGGTGTTTAAATAGTTTGTCTGACCATTACTCCATGTTTTTTAGGTGACAAACTCGAGAGGAGCTGAACATAGGTGAGCTGCTAACCGAACTTTTAATCTTTTTAGCAATTTCCTTCAGACTTTTCCCCACTTGAGAAAAACTATTCTTGCGAATAGATATGTGCAGTCGCCCTGTCTCATATCTCATATATTAAGCATTCCATAGGAAGAAAATCTTGGTTACTGTTTCAGACCCTGCTGCTTTGGTAGAATTTAGTTTATGAAAATGGGTCGTATCATTATTCAATTGAATTGCAGCGCTGTAAAGATCATAACCAATCATCTGCTTGATGTTGCTTTTTCTCAACGTTCTCGCTTCCTCTTCTTACTTTGATATGATGTTGCTGAGAAATCCCAGTTTTGAAATCTGAATTGAGTCAACCATAAACCTCCATTACTGGTAAAAAAAAATTTAAAAAATCTTCTGCATTTGCTTCTCTTTTATCTGAGACCTCAAATAGTCTGGAAAACTTGCAATGAGCAGTGATCACGTGGAGTAGTGGCCGCAAAATGCGCTTGACACTTTCCCTATTTTGAAGAAATAATGCTAATACAAATCTTCACCTATTTTTGTTGTACTCTTCCAAAGTCCCACTCTGTGAGGGTCTCTCATAACGTCAACCCCATTTCTCTGCAATCACCCTCCTCTATCGACTTGCTTCTATTTCCATGGTAAATCTTACCACAGGAGCAGTCTTGTTAAACAAATCTAGCTTGCTAGAGGCTACTCTCCTCCCTTAGTAGACAAACACATCTTCTTCCAATCTATTTTTCAGGAATAAGAAAATTTTATAGGACGGCTCCCAATCGTTTGTCTGAGTTAGAAATTTAAGGTACCCTGTTGAAATAGCTGTCCAAGATTCTTGATCTATGAATAGTTACCCTCGTGTGACCACCCAAGTGCCACCGGTGCTTTTATAAGGGATCTCATATACTGGACTACCACTTTTGGCTAACAACTCTTGAAATATTTGTGTAAAATTCTTGAGGCCTTGTCAGGTTCTCTAGACTTCTTTCCTAAGTTTCCAAGTTTATGTTGTCTGATAGAGGTCAATGTCAGGTTTATATTTGAGTTCTTTCCGTTCCTAGAATAGTTAGTGTGGCGAGATTTCTCACAAGGGAGGTACTCAAATTTGAGGGTAATCATGGCATCTCGTTATATCTTCTGTTTTATTGTTCTTCTGTTTGATATAGTTTCATAATTAGGGTTTCACTTGAGCAGGAATGGTGATAAAACTGATAATGATTCAGTAGCTATAATGAAGGCCACTGAAGAGGCCCTGGAAACAAAGGAGAAGGTAAGGTTTTGCTTGGTCTGCCAAGTTCTCCAATCTGATGAAAAATTGGGTATATTCAGGGATAAAGAATAAGCCTTGGGTGTTTCCATTTGCAACATCATGATTATACACTCAGTAGATTTGCTGGTCTTGCATACATTCTATCTTCTTATTAAGTTCATGATTTGCAGCAAAAGCCTTCATTCGAGCTCTCTGGGAAGCTTGCTGCAGAAACTAATCGAGTCAAAGGTGATAATCCAATTGACTTCAGCTTATATAAGGAATTTCATTCCGTTCTTTGCCTGGCTGAAGGGTGACTCAATTCCATCTGAAGCGCTGTTGTAATCCCTCTCTTATGTATTGGCAGTCCCTCGCCTTCCTACTTCCCTATTCTTGTTGATACATAATTTACCTGCATTTTTAAGCTGATCATAATGAAGTGTGAGGAAAAGGATGTTTTGGAGATTAGTTGGTACGAGATTCTATGTCATGTTATATATTTCATTCCTTGCCTAATTAGATATTACTTCTTCAGGTGTGACCCTGCTCTTCAATGAACCCCCGGAAGCTAGAAAACCAGATATAAGATGGAGACTTTATGTTTTCAAGGGCGGTGAAGTGCTTAATGGTAGGTTTTTTGGGGAATGCATCATTCGTCTTACTTCATCAAAGTTTTAGTTAGACAATTCTTGTGAGGGATTTTTGATTGTTGGATCACTAAATTGCATATAAAGCTGAAGTTCCAGGAGATGGGGTGAGGCTTGATTTCCATAATTGTTGTAGTGTTAATGCAGTTGTGATTACTTTATTCCTTAGTTACTTTTGCTAATTGTAATATGTGTATAAGAATGAAATTTTGGTTGTTACAGTTCATAAATTAAGTCCCTGACTTGCAATGGTGCTTCTAAGAGTATGTCTATTGAACAGAACCCCTTTACGTCCATCGCCAAAGTTGTTACCTATTTGGGAGAGAGAGGAGGGTAGCAGATATCCCAACGGACCATCCATCCTGTAGCAAACAACATGCTGTGCTTCAATATCGGTTTGTTCATTAATAGCTTTTTCCATAATCCTGTAATGGCATTGAACATTCTCATAATAGTTTCCTTTTATTTGTTTGTCAGCCAAGTGGAAAAGGAGCAACCTGATGGTACTTCATCAAAGAAAGTTTGGTGAGACCTGAAACAAATGATAGATCACCTTCGTGAATGAAGAAGCAATATCTTGTATCCAATTCTAACTATGATTTTCTTATTGATTTTATCCCCCATGATAGGCCTTACTTGATGGACCTTGGAAGCACAAATGGAACTTTCGTTAACGTAAGCAATTCATAATAGTGTCTTCTTCCCTGTTAATATGGTTTTCTTTTTGAACTCGGAGGCTCTGTTTAAACTGATTTCCATTAGGTTCCCATACTCTGATTTAACTTTTGCCTTTGTGGTGCAGGAAAATCGCATTGAGCCTCAACGTTATTATGAACTTTTTGAAAGAGACACTATTAAGTTTGGTAATAGCAGGTAGGCGGTTTTTCAAGACCTAGGTGAACTTATTGAACGCTTGGAGCTGATTATTTGCTAATCTATCTTATCCTGTGGTGATATTGGTGAATTATCGACTCTTCATTTATACCTAGGACATTGTCATTCAGCCCTGGCATGTGTGTTGATGAAAAAATTTGATTCAATGCCCAGTGTTTCTGGCTTTGGTTATTCTCTTATGAAGTTACTTTTCTCCCTTCAAAATGGTGCCTGTAAAGTTCGTATCCATTTCTTTTTACCTAGTGTTGTCACTGGTTTATGCTTGAACCCTTAGGGGGATGTTAAAATATTTGTACCTCTGTTACCTGGAACATGGACCGTTCTTGTAAGTAATCAGTATGGGAACGTGATGTTCCAGATAACCTAAATGGTGGTATGGTTAGGTGGTGCTGTGTTTGTTAGATCTAGTGGCACTGCGATTATGGGATAGGGATGGGAACGTGGTATTCCACCAATGGTGCTGGTTTTGTTAGATCTAGTGGTAGTTGTGATTATCTTGTTGCATTGGACAAGTTTCTCTGTTGATTTCTTGTTGACTTAATTTGAAGGTCATGTTTGACATTGCTGCGTTTGCTTGGCTATGTTCATGTTGTGATTGTAGTTATAAGTACCAGCCCTCGCCAAGATTGGGTTCATCCACTTTCTTGCGGGTTCTCGTTATTTGGAGCTTTTTACTTCTTTCCTATAACTAGAGAAGTGCATATTCCCTATTTTTGTTGATTTCCTGGATGAGATTCTTTATATGCTGCATTATTACATTTGCTGTTCTTATTGATCCTGCTTTGTTTGGGATTTGCAGCCGAGAATATGTACTACTGCACGAGAACTCAGCAGCATGAGTCAATTCAATTCACTGAATTATCAGCATGTAAGAGATATCAAGAGATCTTGTTTGGAAAAGCCAAATTTCACTTTTGTCTTGTGATCAAATAGTACGTCTTTGCCTAAGTATTGAACTTGATGGAGTATCCACTTCAAGACATGTTGGAACTACAAGGGTTTTCCAAGAAGCTTCACATTTCCTTGATGGTGATGGTTTTTCTGCACTCCATTACAGCGTGGACTTGTAACTATTTGGTGGATTTTGTTTGATCGGGACAGGTTTCTTACGACTTTTGTTTGCATTTGAAATCCTGTGTATTGGTGCTTCACTTCTGCTCGTCTCTGTGAGAAAATGGTGGTGGTGCTCCAATATGGCCTTGGAACCGTTCTCTTCTTTTTTTGTTATTTTTAATCTTTGGTAGGGGAACCCTAGATATTATGCTAACTTATGAAGTTGGTTTGGGCTTGGGTTTTGGAATTCCTCTTGTAATGGCTTCATCGAGTTCACATCAACTACTGACTATACCTCGCCTTTTCGAAGAAGCTCTGTACTGCTTCTTGAGGATTATCTATTGTGTAAGCAGAGCGAATCGTGGTCTGATTGGATGTTTTAAATTGAGGGTTTTAGATTGGTTAAATTTATTCTGGCAAGTCTCACAGATGTAGATTCTTTTTGGATTTCTATTCTTAGAATGTGCTGGAATTGCAAATGGCTTTCATAGATCGAAGGCTGTGTATATATGGTAGTTGGATGATTATGTGGATGCTATAATTCTTTTTTGACAATTCAGGTGTCTGAGCCAGTTAATGTGCACTTCGATTAATCCTGGAAGATCAATTTCACCGTTTCCCAGCACGGGTTTAAAGGTGGATGGATGCTGTGATTTTGCAAGCATTATGGAGGAATGTCACTAGTGTGTGAGCCTTGGGGTAACTGGAGAAACTATGGCGGTGCTGTTGCTGTTGAGATTAACAGTTCTGATCAGATCATGATTGTAATGTTGCGATTTTCAGTAACATTAATAAAGCATTTCCACATAATTTCCATAATTAAAGTCACTCAACATAAAATGAATTCTGAAATTAGAATTTTTTTTTTTGGGTCAACCTACAGCCATATCATTAAGTACTGCAAAATTTGAACATCTCACGAGGCTTCTCTACAAATCCAGTTCGAAAAATGGCAATAACATGCCTTTTGCTCTGTTTGGAACCCATGGAAAGAAAATGAAAGAAAAAGAAAGGAAAATAAAAGAGAAAAATTTGCAATTCATTACACTTGAAATTCTTATTTTCTTCACTCTCTTCTAACCAAACAATGGAAGGGAAATTTTTTAAATTTTCCTTTCTTTTCTTTTCTTTCCTTGGGTTTCAAAACAGAGCCTGGGTTAAACGTCACTTTTAGGGGGTACGGTCAAAATGTATTAAAAAAATCATTGTGCAGGAACTAAAATAGGACTGATTGGATTTTTTCGTCCGGCCTCAAGGTTGGACCATGTGGCCGCAATATAGTATGGCGATGTGGCCCCACTAAAGCAAAGCCGCAAGGTCGGACTACATGGTAACATGGCCATTACTCATTAGGCCATATTGTTTGTGGTGTGGCGGCGATATCAGACTATGTGGCCGCAAGGTCGGTGTCAGTCTACTGAATTCCGCGGAAACTATCCCATATAAATTCTTCCCCTTGTAGAACCCAAAATTAAGAAGAGTAAATTACAGTAAACCCCCCTCAATTAATTCGAATTTTCACTTAACCCCCTCCGACTACAAAACCCAACAGTGTGCACCATCTAACTATCCAGAATTGACACTTAACACTCTTTTGTTAGGTCTCCGTAGGAAAAATGCACCGATGGCCGTCTCCAGCCACGGGGCGGCCGATCCGAGCCGTCCAAAAAATTTTAAAAAAAAAACCGAGTGGGCTAGCGCGGGAATCAACAGCATTTGACATGCGTAGGTACTCTATCCAAACACCCCAAGAATTTAAATAGAGTGTTTAGATCGAGAACCTACGCACGTCGGATGCGTTTGATTCCCACGCTACCCCACTCGGTTTTTTTTTTAAATTTTTGGACGGCTCGGATCGGCCGCCCGGTGGCTGGAGACGGCCGTCGGTGCATTTTTCCAACGGAGACCTAACAAAAGGGTGTTAAGTGTCAATTCTGGATAGTTAGAGGGTGCACACTGTTGGGTTTTGTAGTCGGAGGGGGTTAAGTGAAAATTTGGGTTAGTTGAGGGTGGTTTACTGTAATTTACTCATAAGAAAAAGAAAATTTCCCTTCAAAGTACCCAGTTAATACGGTCGTGAACCCATAAGGCATCTTCAGCTGTTGCCGCCGGCGGCAACCCTTTTCTTTTCCGGCGACCACGTATAGCGCCTTGCGGTTCCTTGTTCGGCTATAGCTCAACTCCAAGGTGTCTCTCTCTCTCTCTCTCTCTCTCTCTCTCATCGGAAATTCACTCTCTTTCTCCCACTTTGTGCACCACGTGGATTTGTTGTTCCCCAGCCATGTTAATGTTTTAAAGAAAATTAACAGAATAATGAAACCACCCATTTATTGAGCCAAGTGTAGGAAACCTGCCCCAAACATCGAATTAAAAATGGTACGACTACAAATTCCTGGTGTTGAAGATTACCCATGATTCACTTGTTTCATCTCTTGAAGAAGCTGTTCAATGGTTGTGCATATAAACACGTATATTATGGTTATCTCCTACTTGAAACAAAGGGTATAAGTTGTTTCCTGCTGTTGACTAGGCTTCTTTGTCTCAAGGCATGTATGTGTATTTGTTTCATGGTTTGGTAATATGTGGGTTGCTGCATTTGATCACTCTATCCCTTACCCTCTTTTTTTTTTACTCAAACTAAAAACTTGAGTTATACTCCCCCAAAATCTACTCCACTTCTTTACTCAAATCTAAACCAAATTTGAGTTTTACTCCAGTTTTTTACTCTAATGAAGGGAGACTCGGATTTTGTAAGGGTATTTTTTCCGTCCCCGATTTGCAACCATGCCATTAGTGAAGCTTTTACTCAAATGTGCTTAGATTTAGGTTTTCCCAAAGGAGTGCTCCATACCATATGAAGCTTTTACTTATATTTGAGTAAAAGTATGAGTAAGGGCCGGAGACGTGCTTGGTGTTACTTCCTTTATTTATTTGTAATGTACTCGTTGCATCACAGTTGAATACCTATTCTCCATGATTGTCTCAACGACCCTTAGCCCAATGCCTATTTTGGTGTGGTAATGGCCCATAATCGGAAACATGCTTTACTTGAGCATAAACTAATGGGTTTTACTTGAACCAATTTGGAGCTCAATTCTGCTAAACTCACTGATCAGTTTTCAAGGCGTCCAGAAAAATAATGAACAGAGAAGCCAATTGAAGGTTTCACCAAACAATCCGGGGATTGAACCCCCGAACACACAACACTTACTTTGTTATGCTATGGTGAACAGTAATCATAAAAGTCCTTTTCTTTGGGGCATATGTCTAAACCCTTTGAAGCTCTTTTACTGCAGCTGATTTCGAATTGGTAGCATAGTTGAAGGCTTAGTCTTTACAATGAAGGCTGTTGCATAGCCTGACAACTGTTTGAGTTAATGCTTTTAAGAATTTTTTTTGCTAAGAATGCTTATAAGAACTTAGGCTACTTAGTGGCATGAAATGACTTCTACCCTGTACTGCAGTCTCCTTGGATAGTATTGCCTCTGGTGTTTAAAGTGTTGATTTCTTGACAGTTGACACAACTTGTGTTATATGATGTCTTTGTGGTGTTTCAACTCCGTGGCTATGGGTTTGCCCATGGAGTATTTCTGTTGTAGTCATTGAATTGATTGTGTGGAAAAATGAGGCATTTACTGGTTGCTTCTTAAATCTTATGTTTAGGTAAAAGGTGCTGGCACGAAAATACTTTTATTTTGTACTGGGACATTGAAAAGAGAAAATAAAAACGGTTTGTAGTTCATTTAGCCTACTGAGAGAAATTAGGTTGTAGTTCATTTTGAGATGAACACTCTCATACACGAATCCACTGCTATTTCACTTGAGATCAATATCTACTGTAATTTGTCTATTGTTAGTATCAAGTTATTCTTATGTTTGGATGACATCGATATGATACATTCCTCTACAGGTGAGTCCATGGGTTCAGAAATTGACATTGTTCAAAAGAGGTTGAATTCTTTCCTCGGTCAACTCCAAGTAGAATTTGGCATCCTTGATAGAATTGTATACAAAAACAAGAATCAGCACCGGCGATCCTCATATTTTCAGTACCTTCTAAAGGTCATTATTTTCATTTTTCACTGGACTTAATTTTCTAGTTGCCCACCAATACGTGTCGATATGCACATTTTTTATTATATATAATTGTCTTATTTCTCAATTTAGTCTAGTTTATTACTGCCATGCGATGTTAGGTGAGGAGAGACCTGAGGCTGCTTCAATCAGCTCATTTAGAAGAGATTTTTAGCTCCTCCTTTCTAGTTATCAGAGGGACAAGACCTAAGCAAAAGGTGCAACTTCTAGAAAGGTAAATTTTGATACCTAATGTCCCATCTATCATGATTCATGCTTCCGTAATCTAAGAGTGATGGTGAATACACAAACTATCATGTTAATTGTTTGAGTGGAGGTGTCTTATAATTACGAGAGGAAATTACGTGATCATTTGTGAAGTTGGGAATAAACAATCAAGAATGCAAAACCTAATCCATTTGTTGTTGTGGGGCCATATGCACTTTGTGTTGGTTTTATGATCTTATCCATACTTTATGCTTGGGCACAAGTTGATTCCATTTTGAAAGGTACTCTGGCCTCAAATTATTGTTCTAGACAACATGCATTTCTTTCTTTAGCTTACTATTTGTTTACGTTTTTGTTCCCTTGTGCTATCAACAAAAAAAATTTGATGTTCCATTTTGCAATGCTAAATGGGAGTAAGAAATTGGAGTAATAAAGTGTACATGCATTGCCTAAGAAAATGTAGTACATTCCTGTTTGATAGTATTTTTCATTTACTGTTTAATTAGGAGTTTACTTGTTCAATTTGTTTAATACCAGTTTGAAGAGGAGAAAATGTGATGGCGGAAAACATAATTTTCTGGAACGACTTTTGGGAGCGGCACGCCTGCTGTCACAGGTGAGGTCGTCTTGGTTCTTCTTAGTATGTTCGTTCTGTGCTCCTATTTTGTAGCTTCTCTCTCCCATTTCGTTCTATTGCATGTTGGGCTGCATGAAACCTACATAATGACACCTTTATCTTGTACTGTATGTAGTAAACCAAACGCCTCCTCTTTTGCTTTTAACCCTCAAAGATTTTACCCTTACCTGAAATACTTGTTTTGTTTGCTGTGTACATTGGTGTTAAAAATGGAATCAAGATGTTTCTTTAGATACCTAGGCAGATATGGTCATTATTTACTTTGCAGAGACTGTATCAAATTAATTTGTATTGTTTGTTATGGCATATCCAACGAAATTGCTTGATAAGTCTATCGGAGTATAACACCAGGCCCTATGGAAATTTCCCTCTCTGACTAGTGCCAAGTCCATCATGGTATTAGGGCAGGCAGCAGGTTGCAGGAGTAACCTCCTAATTTTTTCTATTTCTATTGCAGATGGTAGAGCCAATGTTGAAGTCAGCTACGTATCCTTCTCTCGATTGTTTATCTACGAAATGTTTATTAATGATCCTACTGCTATATATTTTTATTTAAGAACCCTAATAAGAGCTATGATAGTCTTCATTTTTTAGCTTTTATCCCCCTCATATAGTTACTGTTCTTTCTTCTATGCATCAGCATTTTCTGGTTATAAGCTTTTCAAAGTTTTGGAAGATGTTATGCAATATCTTCCTCAAATTTGGCAAGAATATGATGTAGTTACCACTGAGATTACAGCACTATTAGTTCTCCCTCATAATATGTTTCCTAAGAGATGCCACCTTCTCCCATAGTTCATTCAGGGTTGGTAGTTGTGGTTCCTTTTGGAGGGTTTTTTAAGTATCTGAAAAATAGACAACCAAGTTTATTGACCTTTTAAATCTCCTTTTGATGGGGATCTTAAGAAATTTCATTGGGGATTTTACTTTCTTTGCTTTTTCAGCCTTAGTAAACATAATACAACAATTTACATCTGGACATCCTTGTTTTTGCTGTGCCTTTCTTTTGCTAAGTTGGAAAATAGGGCCAGGATGGTTGTTTTTACCATTCATAAATTGTTGATGGGATCATGTGGTTATTTCTCAAGGCATGCATGGAAGTGTTTTCACACCTTAACTATCCACAGAGAGATTTCTACTTTACTTGCTCAATCATTTTTCATGGGATTTTGTCTAACAACTTTGGCTTTGCTTGCACGCCTCAGAGTTTTGGTTCAGCAAGTAAGCATTATTCTCTTTCTAGCGTAACATTTGTGAAGTTGTCATCCTTTACTTACAGGCCTGCAAGTGATCCAATATTTGTGGGAATGAGGCTTGAGTTTAATTTTCTTTCTGACTGAATCTGTTCTTTTCTTTGTGTACAGATATTACTTGATGCTGTAACAGTATTCAACATGGTTTTTTCTCTCTCTCAGAAGGAGCAATCTGTAAAATTAACTCAGGAAGGAATTGAGGTTGCTTCTCTATTGTTAACTGAATGCGTTTGTTAACTGAATGTGTTTGGTGTAGATTGATCCCTCTCTATTCCCTTTGGCCGACAACTTTTTGTTTTTGACCTTCCTTGAATGTTCAACTTTCAGGTATTTAGAGAGTACTACCCGATGAATGAGCAATCTGTCTTACTTGACTGTGTGTGGGAAACAGATAAGTTTGTATTACGTGAGATATCCACCAACTGTAAGACTGAACGTCAAGAGAAGAATGTTGGAGAAATATCTATAGGGCCATCTGCCATTCAATATCAAAGCATTGAGGTTTTGCTTGGTGGTAAGAATGTTCTTTTCAATCTTCACTGTTGGAGTACTTTGACTCAGCTTTCTTCGACGTGTTGACAATGAATATTATCCACATCATAGTATACCACAGTACATCGCATAACCTTGTGAACACATACTAGCCATAAGAATTCCACTATTATGTTGGTTAGAGATCCCGCTTGTGTTTTATTTGAAGTGGAGGCTCCAGTAGGACAAGCTACACTATTTTCATGTAGTTAGTGAATGGATCTCGCATGAGTAGTAAACCATAAAAGGCTTAGCACCCCTCATTCTTATTGTATTTTCAATACGGAAAAGAAACAGAAAATGCGAAGGCCATCTTATTCAAAAGGCCAGTAATGACTTTCCTTATCTCCAGCTTTACATCTCCGATCACACCGTTTTTATGGAGAGAAACATGCTTTCGCTTATTCTTGACCCGCAATGGCAAGGAGAGGAAAGGTTCCTGCATTTCATTCTGTCATTCTTATTAATTCGTATGTAGTCAACTGTTTTTCGTTCTGATTCTTTGTAATTTGTTTATTGCATATTTTAAATCCTATTATTATTGGACTCTATAGATAACGAATCTGGCAAGGCAGATCCTAACGATATTTCCGAAGGTCATGCTCACATTGAGGTGGATAATCCTAGTTCAATTGAGGATCCTTCGACTGAGAAAGATGACATGAAGAAGGTTCAAGATATTTCAAAAGTGGAAGATGTTTCAGGTTTTGTGGAACCCCTAATCCAGAACCTGAGCTCTGAAAGTGGCTTGCTTATGGATTTGAGTTCATCTCCGGGTTCAAATCCTTTAAAACGTAAATCTGGTTCAACGAGTAAAGTGGCCTTCGTATCAGTGAAAAAGCCAGCAACATCAACAACAAACGTTTTGGGACTTCAGATCAAGGGAACAGAGAGCCATGGTGATAGCAAAGAAGATCCATTTTTCAGCCTACTTACTGGGGGAAACTTAAAGGATAGTCTATTTTGAACACATCTAAGTTGCAAGCATTTTAATTTCGTTGGTTGTCTAGTACGATGTCGTGCCATCTTCTGTATCTGTTAATCATCTGTCTTTGCCTAATAGGGGGTCTTATGTCTGTTACTTGTCCGATCTTGTCCTATGTTGAACTGACAAGATTGGCAAAAGAAAATTTTGAAATATCGCGTTCTTGCCCAGTTTGCAGTGCTGTCTTCGAATTTCAACTGGATATGAAGGGGTGGTACGCTATTTTGAAAGAAGAGGAAAAGGTTGAGGTATAAGAAAGGATAAGAAGATAGTGAAGTGAATGATATGGTTTTACTTTCAATGTAATTTTCCAGTCTTCACAAATTCATGATCCAAATAAATATAACCTTAGTGCATTTTTTTGTTTTGTTTTTGACGAACCTTAAAAGATGTTGGCTACGATATTATTTGCCGTTAGCTGAAATCATAATCCAGCAGTTGAAACTAGATTTCTTTGACATTTTGTGATCATTTTTTTTCATAACTGATGGAAAAACTAAACTATCCCAGGGCATCCCAGTTGACTGAGCTTTTGAGAAATGAAACAACGGCGGAGAGAAAAGATTACTATGATGGAAAGATTCATGTCTCAAAATTTCAGAATTCACAAAGAGGACAGAAACAACTACAAAACAAGGAATTTGAAACCAGAATCATTACAAAGCTCTTGATATTTCATGCCTTCTGAGGTGAAAACCCAAGGATAAGATCCTTGATTTCATCACTAGCTGCCTTATCAAGTGCAGTCAATCCATTTGCATCTTTGACAGTATAATTAGCTCCAGCTTTTAGTAGCTCTTCAAGTTTGGGCTTGTCGCCTTCAGAGGCGGCCATCATCAACAAGATATCTACTGGGTGGATGTTTTGGCTCAGAAGAGCCTCCAATTTGTCATAAGTACCCTCAACAGCAAGCATTCCCATGTAGTTGAAGTACTGCATTGGATGAAAATAAATCTTTTACTGCTAACGAAAATCGAAATCGATTAACAAAAATTGGGGAAAATATTTTGCCAGTTCCATGCCCAGTAAGGCCCAAGTTGGACATACAAAACTACAAACCATGAGAGGGATACCAGTAAATTTTCTACAGAAATGTGTCCAAAATGGACCAACACTGCGTCCTGATGGAGAGCGGACCTTAAATAGAACAATGCAATGGTAGATTGAGGACACTTCATTGCTAAAGTTTATGGGTCTTCACTGCTTTCAAACTAACTTCCTGCTAAACAATTTAGTATGGGAGACAACAAGCTCAATGGTCACGTTTTTGCCAAAGCAGGATTATATCGCTATATACTTCAAAGGGTTTTGAAAGGTAACAATTTCGGAGGCTTGGGATTGAAAGACGGTAAATAAATGACGAAATCAGAGCCCATTAACCATTATACACGAACATAGCCAAAATAGGCACAAAATTCAGTTTTGGCTAGCTGATAACACTCAAGCTTGCAGAGTTTGATGACATAGTAGGTGCTTTGCAAAGGCAAAAGGTCTCTATTTTCCATTCTAAGTGCTTTCTGGTAGTTCTGAAGCATCACTTCGGGCCACCAGCTACACAAGCTTTTAAATGCTTGTAAGTTGTAACTATACTGCATCCATATGCTATAAACTAGAGCCTCCAAAATGAGGTACAGCTTCAACACCTGCTAGAGTTCAGAAGACTAAATACATTGGCTTTTCAAATCTGTCAAACAGAGAAGGGAAAATGACGGCTAATGACGTGTTTTGATAATTAATACCCACTAAGGACGTTTTGTTCATTAACAAATGTTCTTAGCATATCTTTTAAAGGTATTAATTATCAAAACACATCCTGGACCGTCATTTTTCCAACAGAAAAGGGAAAATGACGGCTAAGGAATTGGCTGTTTCCACCAAGAAACTCACTTGCGTCCCCAAATCTGTTTCAAATACCTTTCCAATAGCCCGTAGTAGGACTTGGAAAGCTGTTTATGACATCATCACAATAACAATAAGCTCCAGTAGGCAGTAACAAGCTTAGAAACCTGGCTGAACATCACATATTTTGTCAAGTGATAGTGTGATATGTATTGAGATAATTTTTTTTTTTTACAACTAAGAATTTTTGTTTTCGTGTTCATGACATTTTTAAAGTTATCAGTGCCAACAAGGGGTTTTAGGGCAACCGAATCAGCTGCACCAGTCGTGAATTTGCCATATTGGCTTAGAATCTGATTATGATTTGCCATGAGCTAATACGTATTGGGAAAATCCTGTACAAAAATTGACTACCAATCACAACGGTATTCCTGAATGTAATTGTATGGAGAGGCCAAGAAAATTATACGTATTTCCCGATAACTAAAACATGATAGTTTGTATTTCGCCACATGAAGTATCTTCTACTGGATCAGTGCCAAAGCTCTATTGAAATCAATACCAATGCTGCTCTGATAGGCCCAGAAACTATGTCTAAGATTCTAGTTTTTGATTTGAAGACAAGAAACTACCTCCAAACATCTAAGTCAGGGAAATGTATATGTGTCATTACAAATTTATGTAGCCCAATGATCAGGGCTTGGGACACAGGAGTTGCTCTCCCTCCTAAGGTCTCAGGTTTGAAATCTCCCAGTCACAGGTGTCAACTCTTATGGGGTCAGTCCATATGCATCTACATTCCGGATTTAGACCCCGTTTGCTAGCACTTATAATCCAACTTATTTAGCTAATTTGTTTTAAAAAAGTTGATGAGTGGTGTTTGGCATCAATTATAAATAATCACTTATTTAACTTTTCTAGCTTATCTGACCCAAAAAAGTGGGATTATTTTAAGCTTCGATTTGTAGCTTTTTTTAGCTTATTATAAGTTGTAAACGTACATTTTACAGAAAAGTACTTATTCAAGATTGACTCTACATGAGTATTAAGGTTAATCTAGACATTTACTTGATAATAAGCTATTCTACAATTTATTTAACAAACAGTCAGAAATTTTAATTTAGCTTATAAAAAAGCTATACCAAACACTGATCCAAATTATTTTAAGTGAATAATCAAAGTAAGCATAATTTAATAATCTAACTTATAAGTGATAACAAACGGGGCCTTAATTGGACTTTCCGCTAGTGGACAGTGGTAATGGGTCCTAGGGATTAGCCCAGGTGCGCGTAAGCTGGCCAGACACCCCGAGTTCATAAAAAAATCACAAATTTACGTAGTCTACAACTATTCCTCATGTAAAATTGCAGCAATTCCACCAAGTAGGCAAGTAATTGTATCCGTGAAACGGTGAAATTCCTACTAATCACAAACAGAATGCAGCAACTGCAGCTAAAATTCAGAAAGATAAAGGCTCTACAAACCACAACACAAGAAAACATCAGTTACAGATAAAGTACTTGTTCGACGTCGTCGCGGTCGTAGTCTTCTCGAGATTGGCTGCCGTAAATCCCAGCACCTTGGGCATCAACACCATTTTGGCCAAATTTGAACCAACATGTGATGGTTCTGGAACCATTCTTGGTGGGTCTATTTCTGAGCTTCTTTGGACCTTTGCCCACAAATTGAGATCTTAATCTGGGAAAATTTGGAGCCGACCCAGATGAAAAGGATGAATTTTTTGGGGCCTGAGAGGCGAAGATTAGTTGGGTAGTATAGGTGATTGAGGCCATGGTTGGAGTTTCAGAGCAACGATAACTCTATCACCACTCTCTTTTATGATCCAAAGTCGATAGTGTTTCAATCAATCAGTATAAATATTTGTTTAGGGGATGATAGTATCAATAATCAGAGTGGCGCAGCGGAAGCGTGGTGGGCCCATAACCCACAGGTCCCAGGATCGAAACCTGGCTCTGATATGAGAGCAAGCTTCTCAACCACTCCCTTTTTTTTTTTTTTTTGGCTGTTCCTAAGTTTTCTTTTTTTTAAAAAAACCTAGGTTATGCAGGGTGTTCAGACAAGTTTGCACGCACTCAAGTTTGCACGCACTCTCCCATAACCGTTTCACAATGAGAATCGAACTTGAGCTTTAGGAGGGAGCAAGCTCTCCAAGACGTATGCTAAGATCACTTGGCTAACCTGTTGGGGTTCATTTTTTCATTTTTGGGTATTCTAAGTTTTCTAAAAGGCTTTTTTATTTATTTAAACCTAGGTTATGCACGGTGTTCGGGTCAGTTTGCATGCACCTCGGACCAATTTTTACAATCTCTCCCACAACCGTTTCATAATGAGAATCGAACTTGAGCTTTAGAGGGAGCAAGCTCTCCAAGGCCTATGCCAAGATCCAGGGACAGAACCAAGATTTTATCCCAGTAATGGCGAAATGTATACTAAAAAATTAAAAAAATACATTACAATATTAATAGTCATCGGCTCCATAAAAAATTAAAATAACATAATAAAAACTATAGTAAATGATTTTTTCATTTGCACATGGAGTATGAAAAAAGACTAATTTTAATTTTGGGCATCGATAATGCCACTCCAACAACAACAACAGAGCCCATGTAGTCCCCAATCGTTGAGAGTATGAGCAGAGGAGGATTGGAGACAGATCTAACTTTTGACAATATATACAAAATGACTGATCTCAGAATATCACTTAAACAGTAGCCCCCTTATACGTGTTTTACTGCGGAACTATGACCCCAAATCAAAGCCAAATGGTATCAATGAGGGTAGGTCTAGAGACCCAATTCAATTTATGTGCACATTACCGTACTTCCTTCATTGATAGTCCAAATCATCGGTACTCACAAAGATAATGTCACTCCCCAAATTTATAATGTCACTCTCTAGATCCCTCTATGGATTTCCCAAATTGATAACCGCACTCCCTTTTGGGAGTGACATTATAAATTTGGGGAGTGGTATTATAATTAAATTCTCTTAATTTTTTAGGTTAAGTTATTTTTGGGTTAGAATTAATGGGAGTTTTTTTTTCTTTTCTTAATTGCACATCATCATTTATATTATTTCACTTTGGCCCATTGAATTTAGTTTTAGAATACTTGTTTCGGTCTCCTTTCTTGAAAAAAAAAAGAAGATTTATGACTAGTAAATAATAAAAAATAAGGGAAAAAATTTAGCAATGGCGAGAATATATAACTTGGGGATAATTTTTTTTTTCCCCATATAATAATTGTGTTTTTTAAAATTCTTGTCGTGGCAGCCGCCGCCACTAGACCCCCGGTCCCATCTTGCCAAAATCACTTGGCCAACCTGTTGGGGTTCATTTTTCTGAAAGACATTTTCTTCAACTTGGCTTGTTAGTAGGAAATTAAAATGATTCAAACATCTCAAAACGGAGGGTAGGCATTGGTTTAGTTTTAGTTTTCCCTGTTTTGCTGGAGGAGTCCAGCACTTTGTTTCACTCCTAAAAAAATAAGAAGGGCAATGTATAAAACGAGGGAGTGCGAAATTCGGTTCATTCAAAGGTTGGCAAATGCTGTTGCAGATTCGTTAGCAAGATCGGGATTGTGAGGCTCTGGCTTTAGGTGACACTGATATCAGCTCACTCACCCAGAAAGCAATATCAGCTCAACCAAGACACATTTACAACAATATAAAACAATGCTCACATATACACCTTTGAGGGGAGGCCTGATGGAATGCTGTAAACTGTTTACACACATCACCTTTAGCATTTGGTAGAAGGGAAATCCGAAAAAGATAAGTCACCATTCGCAACGAAAAAATCCATGAGTAGGCGAGTACCGTGCCCATCAAAATAGCTTCTCGCCCGTATTTTCAGTGTTGCAATAAAACGCAATTATGAAATACACATGATGTGCATGTAAAGAGTGTCCCTCATATCCTTCCCATGACTCCTTCCTTTTTCTGAAACAAGGGATGGAAAAAAAAAAAAAAGCAGAACAAAAAATGGAAAAAAAAGAAAAGAAACTAACATTCCACCTTCTTCTTCCCACCACCTAAAAATCACTTGAGTTGCACCGCCAAACCAAACATCCTTGGCTTTTTCCCTTACCTTTTAAGGCAATGAAAACAAGTATCAGTCTACTGTCAATCCACAAGGAAAGATATTCAGGGCTCCGAAATGAGTCGAGGTGCACATAAACTGGCACGGACATCCCGTTATAAAAAAATCCACAGGATCAAATCTTTCACTTTTGGTAACATATCACATCCTGGTACCTGATGACATGACACACAACCATTTGGGCCCCGCAAGAAATATTAGGTGCAATAGCAATCCTATTTTTGTATCAACACAACATTTAGAAAAGCAGGTGGAGATAGAGCATGTTCTGGACCATTTATGCAACAATTTTCCACAATCAACATTGAGAAAAGGTTAAGAAAAAAGATAAAAAGGATACCGAAAAAGGGATCATAGATTCATAATTGGAGACCCAAGTGTTAGAGGTGGTACAAAAGTTAGGCAACTGTTTTAACTGCAACCACATGATTACAATGACTCCTGTAATTACCCTGCACTTCACTTTGTGTCGATTATAAGGTAAGGAATTCATAGAGACAAGGCCAAAGGAGAAACAAAATGCCAGAAACTCAAAGCAATTTGCACTCCAAGCCAAGACTCAGAGCCTCCTCTCTTTATCCACAAGCCTCCGCATTCCCTCCAACCGGAGAGAAAGTGATGTACAAATCCTTCACTTTAGCCACGCCCGTCCTTGAGAAAACAGCAACAAGAACTCCTGCTGAAATAGGAACCAGAGGGACCTTCGCATCCCTTATGATGAAAGAGATTGAATGCTTTAGCCAGCTTGAATTGGGCTGTCGAGACAAATTGGAGAAGTCTCGCTGTCAATTCAGAAGTATGGCCTCCAGGAGCGATCACTCTAGACCAAAGCTTGGATCATTGATCACTACTCCAAAAAGGAAGAAAGGAGGAAGCAAGTTCATACCAAGTATGTGTTCTTTGGTTGAAGTTGCAGAGAGCACCCGTCCGAATATAATTCCTGGGTTCAATTACAGGAATCTCAAAGCTGATGTGAAGCAGTTGCAGGCCTAGGCTGTGTTTGGATCGTGGATTTACCAGGGGGGATTCTGGAGGAAAAGAAAAGGTAAAGGAAAAGACATCTAGTCAATTGTTTTCATTTGTAAACTCATCAAATCCACGATCCAAACACAGCCTCAGACAACGCTCTCAGAAAGCTTAGAGAAACTGAGCTTCTTGAGTCGATTTGTTATTGGGCCGGTCCATGTCCTATCCGGGCTACCGCATTTTATGTCCACAATTTCAACTATATTGTAAGATCCTCTTTTAGCAGGTTTCCCTCTAATAGGCGTTCCATCCAAGGAAACATTGTCAGAGTTGAGCATTGGTACTTGATGGGTTTTCCGATTGTAGTGTTTTGTTTTCCGGACTGTTTCAGGGCTTTTCTTATTGACGGTGCTGCTACTACCACTGCTGCTTGCTTCATCTATTGATGTTCTTGGTTTTAGTCTTCTAGGGGTAATAGGATCATTAGGAACCGCATTTGAGTCTATAAGAGATTTGTTCCTAGATGATACAGGTGTTTGGGGCGTAGACTTTGCAGATTCTAATTCCCTTGACATTAAGGCACTGATTTTCCCAGTCGTTCCCACTTTGATGGATCCTCCCCCACCTTTGATGGATTCTAGTGTTGAGACCATGTTTTCCTCCAATGACAAAAGGCCTTCGTATAACCTTTTCCCTCTCCAAAACTGGTTGAATAGCACTTCTATTTCTTATCCTCACAGCAGCTCAGTATCCTGTCAGAAGTTACAGTATGCATGCGAAATGTAAGGTTGTGTCTCAAGGAAAAACTTAGTATGTTGCGTTGGATGGATAGTTCGTCTTTGATTCTAATGCTCCCAAGATATAGGCACATATAATGTTGAAAACTTGAGTCTTGAGATGAAAGGGTTATTCATCCAGTAGTCAACAGTTTCAACTTTCCAAGACAGCAAACAAAGCAATTCGGTAGGTAAACACAGTTTTCAGGGAACAAAAATAGAGAGACAAAAGAGAGACTTGAGTAGAAGTAGCGATGGTTTCAATTCTTCCGAATCCATCACAATATTAGAACTTTCAGTAAAGCTTATTATTCAACTAGCAGACCCTTGCCATCTTGTTTAGCACATGCAGTACTTATAATATAATTGAGGATGGGAATTAAAAATGATTGGTTGCTAAGGTTCACAAACCCTAAAGTGGTCCCAGCAGCCCCTTTGAATGATGGTCAGAAAAGATGAGAAATAAGGAAATGATGAATCTTCATTGGTTCAGTCCGTTTCTCACCAAATCTCATCACTTAAGGGTGACATATTGGGTTGCTACAATACTGTGAAGCTCACTTATACCAAAAGATGCATATTTGCATTAGCTGATTCACTGAAAACTCAAATATAAAAGGCTGATTTTCATAACCATGAGAGGGAGAGAGAGTAAATAAAAACCTAAATCTTGTTTGAGAGAAAATTTTAGAATCCTAAAGAACTCAGAAGACCAATTACAGTAGTGATCAAACAAACATGAAGAAACTAGCAATTCAATGCCAGGAATTTGTGTCCAGTATAAAAATTTTTTAAAAAGCCAAAAACTAATCAAAGTTGGTTGGTAAGAACGTGGAAAAATCCAATCCCACTTCAACTACCACTGGTTAAGTAGCAGTAAGTACGTTGCGCAGATCATCGAGAAACAGACCAACAAGAAGTGTTAAACCATTTCAAGAACATCAAAGGCCAGGAAAACACTGTACCGAACCCCACCCTACACGTTAACATTCAACCCTCTTAACAACAAAATCCAACTAAAACTGAATTCGAGGTATGCCTAAGATGGCTCGGACACCGAGCGTTGAACCAAAAAAAAAGAATGAAATAACAAATGCACATTGAAAGGATTCCACTGTCCAGCCCAAATATGAAAGGGGATATTAGGATCTAGGCCAAAAGAACATCTTATTGCACTTCAACAGCAAAGAAATACCACATTCAAGCAAAACAATGGCCATTATATCAAGAAATACAATAAGTTGCACAAGACCCATAAAGCTCATACACTTTTTCTGGGGGGTTAACAGCTCATACACATATCAGACAGAGAATCATCATAAACCAGTGATTCAAAGATTCGCAAAATTACAATATTGATCATCTAAAAGAAACCCAAATCTCAGCGATTAAAGAATAATCACAAAAATGACAGATCTCCCAAGAAAATACTATCCAATAAGGAAGATCAGGTAAGAAATGGAGATTAAGAAGCGTACCCACGACCCAAGGAGGAACCAATAGCCGGAGCTCAATGTGCTCGGAAATGGGTCATTAAAATAAACTTCTCTCTCTCCCCTCAAATAGAGGAGTAATAATGAATACGTTTGAAATCTCTCGACTTTCTGTAAAGTGCTTTGAACCCTTTATTAAAAGGTGTGATCTTGACACGTTGTTTGGTCTATTAAGGGCCTGTTCGTCTAAATAATCCACTGGCTTTCCCGCCAAAATTGAGCCAAACAAACCCACAAAAAAACAAAAATAAGTCAATAAGTCACTTGTTTCGTCTTTATTCAAAAAAAATTGGATTTCGGTCAAAAAATTTTACTTTTTAAATTCCTCTCGTCGTGAGGATGCAATAATCCCCAAAAAATTGACAATAAGCCAAGTGATGCGAAAAAATTTTGAATAAGGACAAAAAATAAGCCAAAGTGGCTTATTTATCCGAACACCCCCTAACGTTAGGAACATTATTTTACTAGTGCACAACTCGGGACGAAGTTTTGTTTACAATCATTCGGTGAGAGTGAATTCACATGCAACGAAAGGCACCGAACACAATTTTGTTATTATATAATTAAAGGTTTTATTAGTACGAGTAGTAGTTTTCCCGTGTTTTATTGGCGGTGGAATGGAGGCCGTCAACGGGTAACCGGAAAACGGGGACAGGATCTGTCAATCTTATTTTTTAATCAAACATTATCTGACATTGAATCGTGCTCTACTCCACTAGTTTGCTCCGGTCCTTATCTTTACATTTTATTAGGAGACAAGGTTTCCCTGTTTTTAAGTCCAGAAAGCCTAAAGAAACCGACGAGGCACACCAACGTGAGACACACTGATCGCGATGGGAGTGAGATTGTGATGCAGATCATAATTTATTCATTTGGCGATAGCATAGCTCTTTGTGTATTTCTGTGTTTGCGAGTCTATACCCTATGTTCTGTTCCTTAGGTCCTAGTTGGGCTTCGCTCGTCACTGGCGTGTCTTAATTATTGTAACGGCGATAGCACATTGTACTTTTATTATTATCAATTAAGTTGATTGATCTTCCAAAAAAACACAGGTACCTACTTTTTGCAAATCTGTCTTTCTTGTACTTAATTTTTTGTTTTGTTGTATTTTTGGACTTCTGAGTCTTCTTTACATTATTAAAAATCCGTGTTTCCATTTCCTAAAACATTCAAACTCATCTCCATCTCAATTGATCTTATTCATCGTTAAGCAAATAATTTGGGGTGGTGATAATACCAAAACAATTATTGGTACAAGTTTTTTATGCACTAAAATTTTATAACTAATAAAAATAATTTTGACATTATCATTTTTCCAAAATTAAAATCTTCTCGTAAATTTGGACAAGAAGTTTATTGTTGAAGAACCAAAAGGTCTATATGGCAGGACCCAAAGTGCATGAGCCCAAAGTGTGTGAGGCCCAAAAACCAGGCCAGAACCAGACTTCTCCCTATTAAATACTACGGAGTACTAGTCTTCTACTACTACTACTCCTATACTATCTGCACCAGTAGCTGGACTCCTGTGGGTTGATTTGTACCATATTTCTGGTCCGGTAATCGCCTTCCTAGCTAGTACTACTTTTTTTTTTTTTTTTGTGATCTGGAAAGAGAAAAACACAAACTGGTGCCGTCTGCCTAGTATACGAAACTCCGGCCAAGTCAGCGGCCAGAAGGTCCTTGACTTCGTCAAGTGGGATAACAAACGACACCATCCAGTCATCTTGATTGGCTCCCATCCTAGTTAGTATTACTTGTGCTTCTCCTGCTTCAACTTGGCAAATGGCAAGGAGGGATGCTACATACACTACACTAAACCACTACACCATCCACTACATTTTTTGTGGAGCCCACTCAGGATTTCAAAAAAATACAAAAAAATATCCAAAAATTTTAAAATAATGTTTTATGAGGCCTTGTAAAAAACCAGCTTTAACGGATATCGGTAAATATTATTTCTAGATTCTATGTCTGAAACTGCTCAGTTGAGCGTTTTCACTCCTATAAATCTAGAAATAATACTTACCGATACCTGTTAGAGCTGATTTTTCACCGGACCCCCTAAAATATTATTTTAAAATTTATGGATATTTTTCTGTATTTTTTGTGGAATTCGAAATGAGCTCCATAAAAAATGTAGTGGATGGTGTAGTGGTTTAGTGTAGTGTACTTAGACGTAGTAGAGTGTATGTAGCATCCCTCAATGAATGAGAAGTAATACAGTGGCGACTAGCGACGCCTTTGTGGTGTACGTGTGCCACATTATGGGTTTGCGACCTGACGTATCCCCATCTCCTCTTCCTCGCAACATTATTTAGGTAAATGTTTCGGACACTCATTTGTTAGACAACTATAGCAATTGTCCGTAATAGTTACTAGAGAGGATCCACTCTCTTACTTTTAATAACTCAGGCTTATAATATTTGTAAGTCATGGTATACTAAGCCTCATCATTTAGCCCGCCCGCCCCACGGCCCGCCCGGCCCATCGGGGCTTTTACCCGGTCCGAGCCCGAGAAACGGGCGGGCTAGCCCGGCCCGTACTTTGTAATGGGCGGGCTCGGGCCTATGAATTTTTACTCGGCCCGTCCGTAGAGCCCGCCCGGCATACCCGTCGAAAAGCCCGCCAACGGGCCAGCCCATTAGCCCAAAATCCCAAAAAATCCTTTCCTTTTTCCCTTGGTTTAGTTTTGCCCAAGGAAATTTAAGCCCGCCTGGCTTTTGGCCATCCGGCCCGCCAATTGGGCTAGCCCGTGGGCCGAGCTTGGGCTTCAATTTATGGTAGGTAGCCCGGCCAGCCCGGCCCGTGGGCGGACTTGGGCCGCGACTTGGCGGCCCGGCCCGGCCCGGCCCGATGATGACCCTTATGGTATACATGTCACATTATGACTCGTATTCATTGATTATATTTCATTCATTTTATTTCATGTCAAAAAAAACACTAGCTTTTCGAGTTTTTTCTTGAATATTTTTCAAAATACATGTGTAAAAGTCATTATTTTTTATTTATCCGGTTTTTCTCGTCGAGACAAACCAATATTATATTAAAGTTTGAACAAAAATAAAAAATGCAAACAAAAATTTAGTATTGACAACTAAAAAGTTCACTTGGAAGGCCCCAAAGTAAAAAGAGAAAATCGTGACGATAAACAAGTGTTTACAACACTTAATCATGATCGTCCAAAACATTTTTCCGGGGATGTTAATGAAACTTTTCTGGGGAAGAATTAAACTTTTTTCCAAAAAAGTTTCATTTAAATCCAAATCACGTCGAACACTTTTAAATGATTGTGATTAGTTCGTACTATAAATAAGCTGTTCAGCACCTCCGTAAATAAGAAAGTCTCAAATAAAAATAGTAAGATTGGATCTACAGCTCCGGCCCACATTGGTTTCACATTTGGCAGGCCGGTTTTAACGGTCTGTTTGAACTTTGGAGCCATCTAATCTCAGCGGTCACATGGTTCATCAGATCCCTTTCTTTCTTTATTTATTTTCCCTTCCTATTTTTTTTTCAAAAAATAAACTTGGTGGGTAGTAGTAGTTCACACTCCCAGATCTCATTCCCCTCAGCAGCTTCGATTTTGCTTTCATGGTGGTTGGTAACACCTCTCTCTCTCTTTCTCTCTCCCTAGAAATTGTACCACATTGCGTTATATTGTTAGTCCATAGCTAGTCATTCAAACCCTCTATCGATTTCTCTTTGAAATTGAATCTTGTTTCAATTTCGCAAAATTTATCAATGGGTTCACAGGCACCCAAATCCTCAAAACCCTCAAAATCCCAAACTCTAACCTCTACCACCACCCCACCGTCAAAATCACCATCTTCTTCTCTCTCATCCCACCTGGCCATGATTGAACTAAAGCAAAGAATCCTCACTTCTCTCTCTAAGCTCTCCGATAGGGACACCCACCAGATCGCAGCGGAAGACCTCGAAAGAATCATCCAAACCCTTACCCCCGACGCCGTCCCGATGCTCCTCAACTGCCTTTACGACGCCACCACCGACCCCAACAAAACCGCCGTCAAGAAAGAGTCCCTGCGCCTATTAGCTGCCCTCTGTGCCGCCCACCCAGATTCAACAGCCACCCATTTGACCAAAATCATTGCCCACATTGTCAAGAGGCTGAAGGATTCGGATTCGGGGGTGAGGGACGCGTGTAGAGACGCCATTGGTGCCCTGTCGGCCCTGTATTTGAAGGGAGGGGAGGGGGATAACCCGGGTTTGGGATCGGTGGTTGTTTCGTTGTTTGTGAAGCCCTTGTTTGAAGCTATGAGTGAACAGAACAAAGGGGTGCAAGTTGGGGCTGCAATGTGTATGGGGAAGATGGTGGATTGTGCCTTGGAACCGCCCGTGGGTTCGTTTTCGAAGCTGTGCCCTAGGATCTGCAAGTATCTGAGCAATCCTAACTTCTTGGCTAAGGCTGCATTGTTGCCAGTGGTTTCTAGTTTGTCTCAGGTGGGTTAAGTGCTGTTTGTTTCATTGTTTCTTGTGCATTTTTTGACTTTTGTTCTATGAGTAGTCTTTAATTCGGGTATGCTGCTTCTGTTGTGTCAAAACTCATACGTGATGATTTGATTGAGTTTTGGAGTTTGTTTAATTGCCAAGAATGGAAGAAGAGAAGCTGGAGCTGCTACATGCTGTTAAAAAAAATCGTTTAACACACCTGAGAAAAGTTTTTTGAGAAGCTCCATCTAAACTCACCCTCAGTTTATTGTTGGGATGTGAAGCCAGAATTGGAGGTCGCAGTGGTTGCAGGCTGGACTGGGTCATGACCGTGCGGACGCATGTGCGAGGAATTCATTCCTGAGGCCGAGTAAATCCCATCCGGACGGCCTTGGATGGAGGCGGTTCGGAAGGGGATCAAGTTTTTCCAGATGGACGTGGCACATCAGACTTGTTTCTAACACGCTAATACGTAATTTAATATAACATCAGATCTTAGGGACAGGCTGTTGTATCTTGAGTGAGAGAACTTGTGTGTGTATTCTGTTGATTCAATACTGAACTGACGTGGCTACAGTAGGCATGTTGCCGAACGTCGTATATCTTCGTGTTTTGTTTTCTTCTCCTGCTTTCGTTTTTCTCTTGTGTGATTTCTGTGATTCATAGAATTCAATGATCGGTATAGTTTGTTGGATTTTACTCATTCAGATCCTTACATTTATATCTTCTTTGTTTTTCAATTCTCGTAGGTAGGGGCTATTGCACCACAGAACTTGGAATCATTGCTGCATAGCATTCATGACTGCCTTGGAAGCACAGATTGGGCAACACGTAAAGCTGCAGCCGATACATTAAGTGCTTTAGCATTGCATTCAAGCAACTTAATTGAAGATGGAGCTTCTTCCATGGTGACGGTGCTTGAGGCCTGCCGCTTTGACAAGGTGACTAAGTAATCTTTCTTCTAGTTAATAATCATCTTTAGAGTGCTTTTGCTGCACTGGGCACCAGAAGGATGCCTACGTATACTTCTACTATAGTCCCAGGCTCCCAGCTATTGCATTCAAGTTTTATGAACATAAGGGCAGATATCTTACATGCACCAAGCAAATGCTTTTCTGCTCTGGAAAATGTCCCGTGTTCTTTCTTCAGTATGCTTCTTTGATTGTGTTATTCAATAGCATTTTCAATTTAGAGACTGATTTCTTGATTTGTTCCATTGAGATTAACGTAATTCTCTTCTCGATTGAAGATGAAAGAAAAAAGGTTTAGACACTGATTAGTTCCTTATGCTGCTATGCTCATCTACAAACTCCCTGAGCTAGAATGGTCTAGAATTTCTTGCATTAGGTATTGCATGAGAACAAGTTGGTCAGTTTTTATGACCTACATGGTCATAAGTGCCATGTGTCACCATCTAGAATGAACTTATTTTCACATTCTCATTTTCACCCTAACCCTTTTTAAGTTTCCTGTATTCATTTCCTTGAGGGGGCAAGGGCTCGAGCCGACTAGTGGGCTTACATCGTGGTTTGGTTGGTTTGAACATTTGAGTTTGAGTTGCTTCATTATGCCCAAGCTCTTGACATTTCCATTATTTATCCTTGGATTTGTAGTATGACGCATGGTAGACGCCTGAAGTTGTGGTGATCACTTTATAGTATCATTCATTGTTAGGCATGAAAGAGTAGTCAGCATATTTTAGACCTTGTTCGGTTAAGGGTTTTGGATTTTGGATTCTAATTATTATTCTATTTCTCTCCAATTATTACTTTCATTTTTCTCTCTATCTCTCTCCAATCATTACCCCTATTTTCAATCATTACTTTATTGCTCTCTACACTCATCACCTACTAATCCAAATCTAAAATCCCAAAACAAATTGGGTCTTAAGGTCTTGTCGGGCATTAGACATTTGTTAAAGTCCGTTTTCAAATGGTTGCTTGAACCCTGCTCTCAAATTCTATCATAAGTATCGGAGGAACTACACTTCCTGAATGTTTTGGAAAACGCGATGGAACATCTGTAAGAGAGCATGACTGAAGGGAGCAGGTCTTCTCTACAATCTGTTTGGGAGACTTATGTATAGTAATGTGGTTGCATGTATCATTTCTTACTCTTTACTTTGGGATATGTCTGTACTATCTTGTGGAAGGGTTTAGTAAGGAAAAGGAAATTGCTGTGGACACCAAATAACAAATTTAGCTTTTCCATTTCCTGTTTTCGTGCCCTTCCATCCACAAGTCCTTGATCCCCCAAAAAAGCCCTGATGATGGTATATGTGTGCTTGAAATTGATTTCTGAAAATAAATCAGAAGCAATTGCTGTAGGAGGCTGTTTTTGGTCTCCCCCTTATGCATTAGTCGTTATGAGTCTTATGATCAAGTTGAAATGACCAATTGATTTTGCAGATCAAACCTGTCAGGGATAGCATGGTGGAGGCACTGCAACTATGGAAGAAAATTGCAAAAGGAGGTGACGGAGCTTCTGAAGACCAGAAAGCTTCATCTCATGGTAAGTTTAGAAGTGCATGTTCCTCACTTGAGTGCTCCTTGAAAAGCTGATTAGTGATTTCCTTTATTTTGGTGTATTCATTGTCCACTTTCCTTCCGTGTGCTCAATCCTTTCAGATGGTGGAAATCCTGAATCAGCTGAGTCGCTAGAAAACAATAACCCTAAAGTTCCAACTCATGGCGAAAGCAAAACTGAGACATCAGCAAAGGATTCATCAAATGGGTCTTCTCCTACTGATAAAGGAAAGGGTGGCAACATTTTAGACAAAGCAGTTGGGATATTGAAGAAGAAGGCGCCAGCACTAACTGAGAAAGAATTGAACCCTGAATTCTTCCAGAGACTTGAAACAAGAGTCACAGATGATTTGCCCGTAGAGGTGGTTGTCCCTCGTCGGTGTCTCAATTCTGCAAGTACGCAGAATGAAGACGAATCAGAGCCAAATGATAAGGATTCAAGGGGAAGGCCAATGGGTAACTCTCAGCCAAATGAGGCATCTCTCAACATCAAGAGCCGTAGCACAGAGAAAGGCAATTCTGGTGTGTTTTCTAGACAGCGAGATTTAGACGAGTTTGCCCGGGATAAATGGGCTGAAGAGAGAGGGAATGGGAAAGACTCCAGAACAAATTGGTTGGCTATCCAGAGACAATTATCACAACTCGAGAGACAGCAATCTCATCTGATGAATATGTTGCAGGTCTGTTGAAGTTTGTCTGCATCAAAAAGGACTTCGTACGTCACTTGTTTCAATTAGTTTAAGGAAATAAATGTCAGTTGTTTCAATTTAATTATCTTATCTTGCAGGATTTCATGGGTGGGTCTCACAATAGCATGGTGACTCTAGAGAACAGGGTGCGAGGTTTAGAGAGAGTAGTTGAAGATATGGTTCATGACTTGTCAATCTCTACTCGAAGGGGTAGTAATTTTATGTTAGGGTTTGAAGGGTCTTCTAATAGGTCTTCGGGCAAGTATAATGGCTTCCATGACTATGGTGCCAAGTTGGGGAGAAGTGGTGATGGGTGGGTACCCTTTGGGGAGAGGTATGGCCCATCGGATAACATAGGTTCATCGATGAGAGGAAGGGGACCTTCTTGGAGATCCGACGTTTCTGATGTGCGGGATTTTCATTATTATGGCAAAAATGGGCAAGTGGGATCTAGGAGAGTCTTAGGTGGTGGTGGTGGTGGTGCTATGGACGGTAGGTCACCCAGGTCAGAACATGAGAGTGATCAGGTTGGGAATAGGAGAGCTTGGGATAAAGGTGAAGGGCCTTCAGCAAGAAGCGTTTGGCAAGCTTCAAAGGATGAAGCAACCTTGGAAGCAATTAGAGTAGCTGGAGATGACAATGGAACTGTGAGTCGAAATTCAAGAGTGGCTATTCCAGAGTTGACTGCAGAAGCCATGGGGGATGACAATGCTGTGCCAGAACGGGACCCAGTCTGGACTTCTTGGAGTAATGCCATGGATGCGCTTCATGTGGGAGATATGGATACAGCTTATGCCGAAGTTTTGTCTACGGGCGATGATCTCTTGCTTGTGAAACTAATGGATAAATCAGGCGCAGTGGTTGATCAACTCTCAAATGAGGTGGCATGTGAGGTATTACATGCTGTTGCCGAGTTTCTTCGCGAGCCAAACTTGTTCGACATTTGTTTATATTGGATTCAACAGGTACTTCTTTTTCCCGGTTTTCTCATGTTCTTTAGCCTGCTTTGTCTGTAAAACTTTTTTTTACAAGGTCAAAATCTAGCAGGGATCATAATGAAATATATAATTTGAGAATTTAATTAAGGAACAAGAAGTAGAATGGTCTAAAACCATTGAAGTAATTTCTATAATCTTCAAAGTTGTTCTTGCAGAAGAAACACCTTAAATATGCTCATCTATGGTTGTTCCTTGTTGGTGACAGAACACCATTGTGTTACTTCCTTCCCTATAGTTAGCACTTAGCAGAATAAACACAGGTTGAAGCTCATCCGTGAGTTCACCTTGATGACTTCTGTAAAGAGGACTTGCGCCCATTTCAGCAATATCATCACCATTAGTAGCCCATTTGCAAAGAAAATGCTTGACTCATGGAGAACAGTAGAAATTGGTGACAGAGAGAACTACAGAATCATCGTAACCCATTAAAGACCATTCCCAAAGAGAACTACAGAAAAATGCTCGACTTGGGGTGTTAGTCTTTCCATGTTGGCCCTCACTGTAGTTGTTGTATATCATGAGCTTTTATGACGTAGAGGCCATCATAAAAGGATTTGTTCGTGTGCTAAGCCCTGGACGACAACGTTAGGAGTTAGTCGACTCGAAGCGAGCTCGGGATTATTTAGGCTTGAATCTTGAGCTCGAACAATGGAAAAAAGTAATGAGCTAGGCTTGAAGACACTGAAACTTGGCTTGGCTCCTTTCATTTGTGGCCCTAATTGGATGCATGCATTGATTAGTAAGTGGTAACTGGTAAGACTCGGGGAATGTTCAGGAAACAGAATATTATGCTTTGATGCAAGGCAAGAGCATAGCTAAATGCATTCAGTCTCTGTATGTGCTAGTTTTTTTTTTACCTCTTTTTGTTTTGTGATTTGAAGATTCGAATTTCTCTACTGGTTTGCTACATGTGTTTCGGTGGAGATGGTCTTTAATGGGGTTCCCGGTGTCTGTTCTATTGTTAATAAGACACATGGGTTGAGAAAAGTCGTTTGGGGCTTTGAGGAGTTTTAAAAAAAAAAAATTAGTCATTTTAACTTCATAAAGTGGAAGGCTAGCGTCAAAAGACATTTTTTAACTTCATAGAGTGGAAGGCCAGCGTTGATTCTTTTCTCATGGTCTGATATGTTGCGCTACAAATAGTTTGCTTCTCCCATCTGGGTTTTTGTTTGGAAACAATGTCAATAACTTAAAGGATCATTGCCTTAAGCTTTATATTGGTGTTTCACTCTTCTTTTTATGCAGTTGGTAGACGTCGTGGGGGAAAACGGGCCTGATGTCCTAGGCATTCCAAGTGAAGTAAAAAGGGCGCTTTTGGTGAATTTACACGAAGCTTGCTCGGCAGTTGACCCACCAGAGGACTGGGAAGGCGCAACACCTGACCAACTCTTGTTGCAGTTGGCATCGGCCTGGGGAATCAATCTACAACAGCTGGAGAAGTAATCGTAACTGAGCTCAGCAGCCTGTAGGGATTGGGTTTTTGTATTTTATGACTTTTTTGGTTTGGTTGTAATGAACATGTATCTATACATAGGTGAGGTGAATTTCTGCAGAACAACATACAATTGATGAGTGACTTTCAACATATGATTTTGATTTGATTGAATGTGGACCTCTTTGTGATATACGTCGGGGTGGAAGAAATCAGACGTACTTGCGTCTGTGATATACGTTGGGGTGGAAGATCAGTTGAAAGCTCTTTTTCCCTATTTTGTTGAAGAATTTAGATTTCATTTTGTACGCATCACTGATTTCAAATCCGCATCCCATAACTCGTTATATAAAAGAAATTTGGAGCTTGTTTCAGAGGAATTTCTTTAAAAACTAACTCATTCTAAAGAGAAGACAACGAAGATACTTTCAAATTTCCAAAAGCCATTTTCGCTTGGGAAAATGTAACAATCACTACTGGTCGTAATTGACTACAAAACATGAAATTGTCATAATAGATAAACTGACTCAAAAATATCTGGATATCGAAATACCTTGAAAATTCATTTCTGCTGTCTGACAAAACAGTTCCCTTCGAAGTAATCTAAAACTAGATTTCCACCCAGAAAACCAGCGTATCAAGTGATTCATATCTCGGCTGTTCCAATACCCAGTTCCTGTGATTTATGTAGGGGCTAAGCCACCGGTCAACGGTGAAATCAAGCAATAGCACAGTTTAGACCTTTGAAAGCCCAACTCAATCACTGACTGCACTGTGCAAAATCAGATTAAGTTCATCCACCTTCCAAACAAAGTCAAGAGAAATTAGAGAGACACAGATAGTGGAACCCCATCTCACAGATTCAAAGGGAATAACAACAATCTATGTCTAAACATCAAAAATCTTATGCGCATTGGTGGATCTCTCCCAAGCTTCACTATTCACACTACCTACCCAATCCACAGCCAATCGTGACTGCCGCTTCTGGCAAAGTCAAAAAAATCACATCAGCACGGACGTAACAACTGTCTCTCTTTAGGATAGCAAGTTGGACGCAGTAATTGCAGTGGGTTGCCCGAGCAGCCCGTGCTCCAGCAAAGTGACCTCGAACATCTGCTGCTTCAGATTGAGATGTCCGAACTACCCATGCGTGGCCTGGACTCTAGGTGGGGAAAGACAAAATTGTGTGGGACTTGTACCCAACTACTTGGCCGAATACCAGTTTTGAGCACATTTGGCATCGACAGAGAGATCAACCTGCAGAATATTCTTGCCGTCAAAGGGTTTGGACATGCACTCAACAACGATGGCCTTGGCCTCCTTGCCAGACTCTGTTGGTCCTTCAAGGATTACTTCATCATGAACCTGTTTCCCCAGAAGAGCGACTTTTTCAGATTATTGAAAACCATATCAGTTAGCTTGTAAGATGATGATCAAATCACAAAATCTCGAGGAAGTCATAACATCACACCAGAAGGCATCCCAAATAAATTGCTTGCATTGTTGCCGCTAAATAATGTAAGAAAGATGGCAAAAAGTGCTAATTATGTCCAAATAGTATTTTACAGCCTTCTATGAGCATAAACTCAACTTAGGGAAAGCTTGAAAACCAGCCGTTTTGGAAAATTGCATAAACTAAAAGCCCACTGGTAATTGGTATAAAGAACAAAAATGTCAAGAGTAAAGAGTGCTAGAAGTAGATAAGAAGCGGTTGCATCAAGTATCATGAAAAAATAAACCAAACCCAGGTTTTTAATTAAAATAAAAGAAAACGTGCAAATAACCAGATAGTTAATAGCCAAATGCAACTCGTTCAGTCATAGTATCACTTGGAAATCTATCAGTTCTGTCATGCAATTTCAATTAGAGCTGAACTGGAGTGGTTTTGGGTGTGCATATATGTAGCACATTTTTCTGTAGATTACTTTCCCTGTTCTTTTAATTCCGGGCAGGTGGAGAGCACTTTATTGACAAATAAATTAACTTGACCTGCAATAGCAGCCTCCATCCAAGCTCTTTCAAACGTGCATTCTTTGATATTTCTATCATGGCACACATGGCAACATCAGCAGCGCTACCCTGATGTGAAAGTTTATATCAGAACTTGATATCTTAAGAAGTGTGAGAGGACATGCGAAGGTGCTGAGATAAAAGAACCTGGACTGGGGTGTTGATGGCAGCTCGTTCAATATGACCTTTTTGATAGGATGTGACATTCTTCATTGAAGGGAAATGGCGGACCCTTCCTAGCAACGTGTGAACACAACTATCTTTTTGAGCTTCCTTCTTACGTTCTTCCTGCCATTTCCGCACTTCGTGTCTCTCATTGTACCAGAGATCGACTGTTTCTTTTGCTTCCTTTACAGAAACCTGGGAGCAGAAACAAAAATCACTCACATCAAACTATCAGTGCCAAACAGACTATGTCATTTCATTCCAAGTTTGGGATACAACCTTCCAATCACGGGCAAGACCCACTGGAGTTTTCCCATAAGCAATGGAAAAGTTGAGCATCTTTGCTTTCCTTCTTTCAGAAGCAAAAGCATCCTAAAGCAAAAGGAAAAAAGAAAAACCATTAAAGAAGAATTCCCGTAATTGAGTGATCACAATCTCATCAGAAAACAACACCTTGAGTTGTCTGTTCATTAATCCTTAACGTGAAAAGTAATATATGTCTTAACTATATATTCTCAACAAAAGAAACAGAAGTTGGCGACCAACTAGCAATAGACAAGTGCTTACGACACTATGTGAGAAAGAATGAATGGCATGTACATTCAGCTTCATTATCAACCTAAAGGCATTGCATTATAATGTAGCCTCTTTACAAAATTCATTGTGGGTTGAAACTCTTCTTTTTGAACCTTTTCTTTTGTGATGCTTATTATGCAATTAGCCAAGTACTTGTAGTTTTACCACTTCAATGATCAACGTTACCGCCTGCTGTTTACTACATAACAATGTTTTCAATCTCAAGGGGCATAACTTTCTTCTCTCAAAGATAATAGTTAAAACTTCACTAATCAGCGTGCATACCTAATTATATTCTCAGGAGGTAGGTTTATGGTTTGAATAAGCGATTGCAGGTTCAGGCGCTGGCAAAAGCACTGTGAATTTACCTCTCCCCAAATCGGTCAATACTACTTCCAGTTACTTTCTGATAGACAAATTCAGCACAAAAATATCTGTATTGCATTGTGGCTGGAGATGCATGATAAGAAAATATACTAGTCTTTCTGAAAACCACAACTCAGGGATTTAAATTTACAAGAAAAAAGTTTTCTTGAATCCATCCCGCTGTGGATTCTAATTGCACAAGTATTCAACTTTGAATAATTTCCAATACCACCACTCTATGGCTTTTCTTGGATCTCGCAATACAGCTTCAATACTCGATGCTCTTGGATATGGCCACTAAGTCTTTCATTTCATATTCACCAATAATGCAATCTTAATTTACTTCAGAAAGGCAGATAAACTGCTCAAACATGTCTTGCAGTACTTATGTCAACTGAGGAAATACATATTAGTTAAATCTGGAGTTTTGGACCCTCCTAGTCAAACACAACAAATCTCTTTTTGTCAGGAAAGATCATAGTCTTTGACACAACTCCACTCAACTCCAACCAAACAAAAGAGGGGGGCAGAGAATAAATGAAACTCTATGGTTGATACCATATGGTTGCAGTTTCTGGGAAGTTATGCTATTCGACTACAACGGAAACTCAATAGTTTACCTTCAGTAAAGGGACCGGCGGCTTTTCTTCACCAGGTTGAGGATGCCATTCAAGAAGCACATGCTTCTGGTCAACAGCTTTACGAATGTGTGGATACATGTTCATCGCTGTCCTTGAATGGAAGTCACCACCTGCCTCAAAGGCGTCCAACATGCTCTTACAGTTGGCAAGATGTGCAAGAATCCTAAGTTCCAGCTAATATGCAGATACACACCAATCAAGAATTTGAATCAATAAAGAGAAAAATGGCTCAAAGACGAGAAATAAGAAATGAAAAGAAGAATAGTATGAAGTGACTAACCTGCCCGTAATCAGCAACAATAAGGGAGTTTCCTGGTGCAGCAATAAATGCCTGGCGGATCTTATAGCGATCTTTCTCCAAAGCAGGCTGATTCTGATTACAGCAAAAACAAAAATCGATACGTTTGTCCTTGGGTGGACTTCTGAAGTATGGTGGTGACACAGTTAATAACCATATTCTACAAACCATCAACAGGGCAGTGACGGCATTCTAAGGAAATGTGAAGGATATGAGTCCTGTAGCAATAAGTTATAATGTACAGCTCTAAATTAGCAAGATTCCCAGAGGATAATGTCATGAACCTGCAATTTTGCAGGGGTGGCCCTTAATGACAACCGCGTCATTAAGGGGTTAGAGGAAAAACCATTACTTAAAGTGGGGATTGGAAAAACTAAAGGCCTAACCAAGCACATCGAGTTTCCTCATCAAGATCGCGAGGCGGCGGCTATGGTGACATTGGTGCAGAAAATTGAAGCAAAATATAACTCTAAGGTGGAGCAGGGTTTAGAGACTTGAAGGGGTGGTGTTTCTATTTCTTGTTTCTTTCCTCTTTTTGCATTCCGTTCCTTTTTCTTGTTTAAGGGTGGTGCCCCCTCGGCATGTTCTCTAATACAACTTCTATTACTTGTCAAGGAAATTTGAACCTGCAAATTTGGTCTCCTAGCTGATAAGCGCCCAGTTTCTGTGTTGATGTTTAGCGAACAATGGATACGCCCATTCTTGCCTGATATATGACTGCCCTGTTGTAGAAAGAAACCAGTATAAGTAACTGTAATAAGTTCGAATTTAAGATTTCGTGGCATAAATTTCAACCAAAGACACTACCCAATATGGGCTGTATAGGGCAGCATATCCACGTATCAAATTCAGTTCCCATCCATCATACACGATTCACACTGTGTAACCACTAAATGTTGCAGAAGAATTACCTGCAAGGGGAGGATGAAATTGGATAACAAAGAGTCTATAGAACACATTTCACATAAAGCAGCAATGGCATGGCATGCCTCCTTCCCCTTTTCTCCCCCTCCGAACGGAGCATAAGCCGTACCATAGGCAGATTCGGTGCACTCACTAACAGCTCCGACCTCTTTCCCTGGGAGCTTGGTTTCAGGCAAATTTCCAACATTGGCATCCGTCTGCAATGAATCAGATTCATCTGTAAAACTAAATTCTGCAGAAACCTTGCCCGCAAGGGTCTTCAAAGCGTCTCCACTAGCAGAGGGCCAACCAGATGCAGTATAGATCTCAGGATCTATCCGAGTATCACGAAGTAGTCTATGCAGTCTAATCGTGCGGAATTTTGTGGCAGTTTTCTTGCCTTCTTCGATCACTCCTTCCACATTGGGAATTTTAAAATCCCTCTCATCTGGAAGGCTCTCGTTTGGATCCTTGCTGTGAAAAGAAAATAGAGAAAATTAGAGGAAATGTGGAGCTTCTGCTGGCTCAAGTTTCTGCATATCATAAACACAGGAAAGTAAGTGGTTGGATGTGGTCCCACCAAGACTATTTTGATTTTTGACAAGTGAATGAAGAACCAAAATCATGTGAAGTTACAGTCTTGGACTTACAGTAATCATCTGTATTAGCAAGCAATAATTCTGTTATCCAATTGAATTTATGTTAATATGTTGAAATTTTAAGCAACTTATTATGTGCTGAGTATATTGTGCCATAAATCCCAATCTCTAGGAGAAAAGACAATTATAGCTTCAAATACCTACTAACCAGCAACTGAAAAAAAAAAAGACCAGTGAACTTCAAAAGCATAAATTTGAATAAGTAACAGCACATGAGCAAGGCACAAAAATGGGGATAAGATCCAAATACACATTTGCCTGTTTGACATGTGTTTACCAGTAATATTGCCTTTCTCAGAGATAAGGCGCAAAAAAAAAAAAAACACACTGCCTGAAAAAAGGTTGACACCAGTTTTTTCACAGCATTTTCCATTAAACACTAAACTGATGGTTGTCAAACCTGTTTTGAGCTCCACCAAAAAAGAGCTGGCGCAACTGTGCATCACTTCCTACATTCATGTATTTAGCATCTGGGCAATACTTAGATGCCCAACGGCGAAATCTGTTAGCAGCAACTTGCTGTTCTGCTTGAGCCACTTTCTCGATCTCAGCAAGATATACTCGATCAACCAGCATCCCTTCAGCTTCCATTTCAACAAGAATCTCACCAAATGGGCGCCAATATTTCTCATAAAAGTCAATCATATGTCCTTTTGTGTATCCATCAAGTTTCCATTTCCTCCCTGATAGTTTGCTTTTCAAGTTCTCATAGAGCTTTAGTGTGCTCATTGCATCTAAGGCAGAATAACAAATCCATGGTTCCCTCTCTTCTCTTTGAAGCTCTTCAACGGGAGGAATGGTGATAATTTTTCCCTCAGATCCATCTTTTTTCAATTTTCTCCTGCCAAAGATGTTTTTCATAGATACTTTACCAACCATATTTTTAATACCACACACCGCCGGGTCACCCGTGAGTGCTTCTAGAGAATAACCACCCTTCGTTCGTCTTGAAGAATCCCATAGTCGAGCCAGATGCATGGTGTCAGCATGAAAGCCGGAAACTTTAATCCCATAGTTCTCTATAACATGTCTATCAAAGCTATAGTTGTGCCAAACCTAAGCAAAAGACAGAGCACCTTATCAAATTGACGGGCTTTGTATGGTAACCCAAGTTCCTTATAATCAAACCATAAGTACAACAATGCAAAATGATACAGCCATATAAGTTTCCAAAAATATAAGCAAATGGACCAGTGGACGCAAGACTCACAACAAACAGATGACCTTTAGTTTTAGTCATTGATTATGACCACTAAAATTACCTTTTTTATAGATGGATCTTCAAAGAAAGGAGCAAATTCAACTAAAAGACTCTTGCCACCGCCATCTAGAACATCTACCCAAATGCAAGATTTTCCATTGCCAAAATTTGCTTCGGGTCCACAGTAAATACTAAAGCAGGTTATTTCTCCGTGGTCAACAGGTGTTTCCTGCTTGACGTCAATATTTGACACCTGAAAAGCATAAATGGTCACAATAACTTCCACAAGTTCATAGGACTAGGTGCTCTGACAGCTATACAGATACATGAATGAATTTAAGGAATTGTACTATACTGCATCTGCACAAGTAAGACGCGAAATATATTAATTATAAGTCTTTAAGTATGTGTCGTGCCTCTGTATCACATGCATGGACAAGATGCCGGTACTGATTTGTAAGCATTCCCACAATTTCCCTTGCCATGGGGATACTATCAACTATAAGAACCTTGTCATAAATCTGGAGAAGCCTCTTGTAAGGATCGGGTTCCTGACCTGTTGTTGGCATAAAAGTGGCTTCGCTTACAGAGGTACTACCATCAATATGCTTGGATTCTATGAAATCCCATTCCTCTAAGAACTCCCCTGATGGTGGCCACTCGAGCTGGACATATGATGGGGATGTCAGTGTTGAAGATAAATCGTGTTCCCTAGAGAAACGAAGAGGAGGATCACCAGCCTTATTATCAGTAATGTTGTTTCTCCAACTGCATTTTTGTTCAGCGGAAGCTGGCATGTGTGAAGCATGACCATTAATAATGCTATCATCCCCTTCACCATTCTTTGAAATTTTTTGTTGTTGAGTGGGTTTATGCCGAGGTGTAGAAATTCCTTGATCTGAGACATCTCTCAAGTGCCTTTCTCCCGTTGAGCCTCTTAAAGCTCCATTTCCAGCATCAGATTGGTTGCTGTTCCTTGAATGTTGTAAAGTTGTTTCTCTGCTGGCTATTTCAATATCCAAAGGACACAAATCTTCGTAAAAATTCGAAGCATAACAAGTACTTCCATCTTCAAAACCATCTCTCCCACTGTCCACACTCGATCCAGTAGTTACTTCCGACAAAATTCCAATATTTCTATTTCCATTCTTGTTATTACCCCAACCTGCCCCCTTCTTGTCCTTAAAGAGTTGTGTCTTCTCAAGCAGTTGTATTGCAGTAGCACCTGAAGAAGCACTTGCGCTGAAGGAATCTCCTTGTTCATTCTCTTCCCCAAGCCTTTGCAGGCTACTAGAACCCCCAGAGGAGTTTTCTTTAGCGCTAGACTGAGGTGGGTAATCAGGAAGCATCCGAGCATGTGAGATGGAAGGGTTGCTCACTTGCTTAGGAACCTCAAGCTTCCATCCAATAGATTGAAGATACAACTCCATGTCATCTTGTTTAACATTCTCTTCAGATGACATGGTATTGTAGGTTGCACCTCGTTTAAACTGAAAAGAACTATTGAACATAACAATATTAGGTAATGGACTGGCAACATTGTGGAGTGCACAATCCCCTTGCCTGCAAATCAATGCGGAAACGTCAATTACAACTGAAAGGTAAGTCAACTTGTGGAGAAAGGAAAACAATCTTGTGTATCCCCAACAAGATGGGGAATATAAAATGAAACCTTTTAGAGTGCATAGTCAGCAATTGATTGCATGAAATGCAACTGGAAAGATGCTGAATCAACAACCAAACTATCACCCTGACCTTTTACAAAAAAAAAAAAGACTATCACCCTGCTCCGACACAATATGTTCCGTGTTTCATCATGAGCCAGCCATGCAACAAGCAAGTCAATCCTCTATTTGCATGTGCCAACTGTCTAATAGCCAAGATTATTTATGCGTGGCAAATTACCTGAAAGCAATTTTGTTTTTTCTGTGCCCAACAGCGAAGCAATTCATCTTAATTAACTCATTCACAAAATTCAGATATTTGACTGAACTGCATTACATAGCTAGGACTCATTTCAATAACATTCAAAGTTCAAATTCATATCTGAACTACCAACTTAAATAACAAAAACAGCAATGCATTCCATGATTTCGTATCAAAGGAAAAAGATCCCTAGTTGTATTGGCAATAATTATATAACCGAGGTTGGTTTTGCCCAAGATGCTCGGCACATACAAGTACATTAACAAGAAAAACCTCAAGGGTCCGGCATCATCCATCTACATCAGTTAAAAATTCAACCTTCAAGACCGGACTAAATACATTTGGCGGAAGATAATGTTAAAACATCCAACTCAAAACCAATTGACAAAAAGTGGAGAGGTGGCCCATGTTTATATACTAGATTTGGAGGTGATAATTAACTAGTGTGGGATAAGCTCCATTCTCTAACATATTCCTGCACATGCGACCTTGACTCGCACGTGAAGAAATAAACAAAGGATCCATAACATAGGGATCACGATGAAACAAGGTATACTTGGGCACAAACAACGGGATATCAATTAAGAGTCTTGTCGAGAAGCCTCTGAAAGACTAGCTTTGATGCTATGTTATAGCATCCAACCCAAAAGCTTAAACAATTAGGTGGAGAGATCCCAACATTACATTAAGTGATCACCCATTCTATACCCAAGCATACCCAAGCAATGTTGGATTGTATTTCCTTAACATTCTCTCACATGCAGCCTGTTTTGAGGCCTGTCACATACAACCTTTTTTGAGACTACATTGTGCAACCTTTTAGGTTGGGCATGCCATTGTGGTGTGTCAATTGTAAAGTTTCGAAATGTGAGGTGGAATGGGCCCCATTCTGATTCCATATTGAAACATCTAACTCAAAACCAATTGGCAATGAGTGGACAGAGCGCCCATGCTCATATACTAGTTTTCAACGTGATAATATAACCAATTTAGAACAAGCTCTAATAGATAATATTGAAGCTGAACGGCTTCACGGGTTGTATTAAATCTGGGTTTCATTGAGGAATTTGTGGAGGGAAAAGAAGAGGTAAGCTATTTCCCTCCACAAAACTCAAGAAACAAGCACAAAACTAAACCACAATGCAACAATGCTAGCCCAGGTAATAACCCCACCCATAAAGCAAAATGCCAGATGAAGATTCCATATGAAAGGCAATGTAGTGGGCCGAACTGCCGACCATTATGTGGTCCGAACCATGCATACCTAAGTGGCTTGGGGAACAACAGGCTATAGAACAAGCAGCCTCTAAGCCTAGCCGACCCGTTGGTCCTTGCTGAAGGTTATCGTACTGAGTCCCTTAACTTTTGCTTGAAGGGCACGGACCTTGTTCGAAGTAGCCAAGATTTCTTACCTGAACTGTATGTTGCGGGTACACCCGACCCGGGTACGGAAGGTGATTCACACAAGTGAGCAGCCTACGTCATGCGTGACTTCAGCCGAGGCAGTTACCTCGCGTGCGAAACATGCGTATGCTTGGAGGGCAAGTTTGGAGGTTCTATATAAGGGTATAGACAAAACCCTAAGAGGTACGCCGCTCATACTAACCCTAGAGCTTCCATACCCTTCCTCCACCTTCAGCTACTTACTCAACTATTGGAGTGCCTTTCCGGCTGACTCCGACCGGTTAGGCACTAATAGTGGGTGTTCCTTGTGCAGGTCCAATCCTGTGGAGAGGCCCTAGTCCAAATCCGAACAAGAGCTCCACCAATACCTTCGTCGATTAGCCGGCACTCCACACGCAACTACCCTCACTGACTCACTAGCTACCAAAACATGAAAGATGAACATGGGTAACAGAAAAAACGAAAACCCAACTACCAAAAACTAGAGAAAATCGAAAAACCCAACTCGAAAAAACCACAAGCACAACAAGAAAAAAGCTAAAAACTAAACTACAAGTGGAACTGAAACTGAACCTGCGTACGGTTTTTCTGGAGGAAGCCCAAAAGCAGCGCCAAGAAGAGGGGATAGGCGAGCTTGAAAACAAGAAAAGAGCAGGGAAAGAGGGTTTTTTGAAGGGGCTGCTACTTTGAGTGGACATGCCCATTGCCATGGCGGCTAACCCTCTTCCCAGCTTATTGCGTGGGTTACCTATACAAGCCGTCGTAGCTTTTCGGTTGAACCGGTAAAATTTGAGGGGTTTTAGTTTTTTATTAGTAGGGGCTAATTGTTCTTCGTCTGTAACTGGGTGGCTCTGAGCGTGGAGCTGCACAGCGTAGAGAGCACATGAGAGAGAGAGAGAGAGAGGTTTGGGCTTATATTTTTGTCTTTGGAAAAAAGCCCCCCAAAATTGCCGTCTTTAGACTTTAGACCTTTTGCAATTTGCATCCCTTTTTTTTTTTTAATCCGAATTTGCATCCCTTAGGATTCGGTTTATTACAGCGACTGCACCCTGAGAATTCTGGTAATTGCAAAAATATTGAGCAATGGCAAGTCTTTTCCATCACTAGAAACCCTTTGGACAGTGAGAAGGCGAGAGAAAAGAAAAGAAAGAAAGTGAAAGAAAGGAAATTCTTTCACTAATTCACTTATTTATTTGGATAGCTAAAATAGATTTGGGTTTGTTTGGTACCTATGGAGAAGGAAAGGAAAGGGAAAAAAAATCAAAATTCCTCTTCCTTTATTTGGTTTGATAGAAAAAAGAAAAGAAAATAATCAAACAAGGCTTATGAACAGTAAATTTTCCTCTAAACTTTCCTTTTATTTTCGTTTCTTTTCCATAGGTACCAAACAGGGTGTTAAAAATTTGTGAAAGTAATGGGAAGTTAAGGAAAAAAGATGAATCTGATCCAATTTATTTCTCACTAAAATCTCATCACTTATAGTGAGAGTCCTTTGTTTCGTCTCCCTTCCTCGCAATCCAAAGGGTAACCCCAATTAGAGATCATAAAATCAGAATGCTTCCCAAATATATGCATGCTTCTGCTCCTAGATGGGATTTGGTTGTCTTGAACTTTAACCCTTTTTGTTGTTTACTCTATCAAAAAATTTCATCCTGAATTATGTTCTACATGCCAGTACCTTCATCAACATTTTGAATGTCAGAGTCGAATCGTATTTTCGCGTAGCATGTTCAATGATACTTCGTTGAATAATTCCACAAGCCAAGAAATCAAGTGCATATATTCCATGCAATGCTGGTGTGATCATGATGTTTCTCCGAATGTCTTGAACCATAACTAACTCATAAAGTTTTCCGTAAAAACCGGTTTTTTACCATCGAAACATATTTTCTGCGAAAGGGGGATTATTCAGGACGCGTTCAACGAATAACGAAGATGGGTAGAGAGCATGAACTTGATATATAGGCCCCTGAGATGAGAAAACTCTTCCCTTGGTGTTCAGTTCACTACTACCGCGAAGTATATCATACTTCCTTCATTATGTACTTGTTCCATTGACCTTCGCAGCTTGTGCTTATTATGTTTCTGAAACACATTTTCTACAGTTCTCTCCTCTCTTGTTAAGAGTTGACATTTTATAGAAGAAAAAGAACCCTTAAACACTCCAATTATGCCTCATGCTGCACCAAAAGCTCTCCCTATCTCCATTTATTATTTATTTACACTTTGGCTGCAAATTGATCTGTGTCCGCAGGAATCCACATTTTGCACCAAAAACACGTAGAAAAAGAACAAAAAATGAAATGAAAAGTGACTGAAAAAACAACATTATTCCAAGAAGTGTGCAATATGTCAAGTGGTGGAGTAGTGTGTATGTCATAATTCACATAGTACTATGTACGATTTTTTGTGTGGAGATTTTCCGGGTCTATATTCATTTCAAAAAAAATAGCGAGTTACAGATGTAGCTGCAATGCATGGCACACTTCCTCAATCTCTTTCCCAGGCACCATCCGGCGCATCCTTTTCGACATCATCAACTGTGTTTCTTCCAGAAGGCGATTTCTCCTTTTCTTCATCATCTCCCTCCTCTTTATTCGACAAGAATGCGAGAGCAGTCACCACGTCGCTGATCAGAGGACGAACAGAAGCTTCCTCTTGGAGGCACATTGCCGCGATTGCAAGAGCTTGGTATAGACCCTTTATGGGGTAGTTCCCTTCCAGCGATGGATCTGCCATTAACGAAAACTTTCTTTTGTCTTTGAATAGAGGTTGTGCCTACAAAACAGTTGCATGACCAGTCAAAAACTTGGCAGAGGATTGATATTGGAAACATAGTGTCAAACGGTCAATTACTTGTTTGCTACTGTTTCCCTTTTCTGTTTCTTTCTGAAAACAGTTTTTTTCGCCCAAAAAATCCAGAAAAGATGCAATGTTCTCAAAGCTGTTTTTGGATTTGGCAGAATTGTTTGTGCATAAAAATGAAGCAGTATGAAAATTAGGAGTTTTGATCAAACATTTCATGTTCTGTTTCAGGAAAGATGAAAAATGAAAAACAAAAATGAAGGAAATGAAAAGAACATCAGCATGGGTAGCTGTTATTATCTTCATTCCATATCATCTTTTCAAAACTAAGTAATTTTATTCTTTGATCAAGTTGGAAATCCTTGAATCTTTGTATGACAATCCTAGAAATGATCAATTTGGAGCTCTGAGAAGTTTTTGAGCATACCCAAGTAACCAGATTCTGCTCTTCGCTTGGCCTTGAATTATCAATGACTCTCCTTCCTGTGATTATTTCCAAGAACACCACTCCAAAGCTGTAAACATCAGACTTAGTCGTCAACTGACCGGTCAATGCATACTCGGGAGCACAATAGCCATAAGTTCCCATCACCCTTGTGGATACATGGGACTTATCACCAGTTGGACCAAGCTTGGCTAGCCCAAAATCAGAAAGCTTTGGATTGAATTCCCCGTCTAACAATATGTTAGATGCTTTGAAATCGCGGTAAATCACTGGAGGGTTTGCTGCTTCGTGCAAGTATTCAAGCCCTCTTGCCGCCCCTTCAGCGATTTTCATCCTAGTGTTCCAATCCAGAGGCTTCTTATCTGGAGACATACCTGAATAAAGGATAGCTTTTCTCTGAGTAAAGAGAGGCGATGACATGTTTATTCCAACTTGTAAGGTCAACATCTCAACAATAACATCCACATGGATGTGGGCTCATATACTGGTGGTTCAAACCAGTGTGTGTGTTTTGTGCCTTTCTGTGGTCGGTTTCTGTGTACCTTAGTTTTCTATATTTAATTTGCGAGTGAAACTGCAAAAGTTTTTCTTGTAGATTTGCAGAAGTGATTAGAATTGGAAAATAAGTAGTTTTGGGCATACCAAGAAGATGATCCTCAAGGGAGCCATTGGACATGTACTCGTAAACTAATATCCTCTGATCACCGTCAGCACAATATCCGACTAAATTGACAAGGTTAGTATGGTGAAGAAGACTCAAAAGCAACACTTCCACAAGGAATTCTCTGTTTCCTTGGAATCCATTTCTGTCAAGTTGCTTGACTGCAACATCCTGCATAACAAGGAAATTAGGAACACATATTTCTAGCAAAGAGTAGTGAGCGCTATATAAATTAATACGTTAACTCTTTCTAGTCACCGAGGTGCAATGCATGGCCCTTATGATACTTGAAATTGGTCATATTTGAATAAGGCCCATTCATGTGAGTACTGAGTAAGAAAAGTTTGTCAAAGGATTTAGTTTGTCTACCATTTTCCTTCAACCACAATGTGTGTGTGTGTGTGTTTGTGTCAATGTGTGTGTGTGTGTGTGTGTGAGAGAGAGAGAGAGAGAGAGAGAGAGAGAGAGAGAGAGAGAGAGAGTACTTGGTTTAGGCTTTCAATGTGCCCTTTGTAAACGCGGCCAAACCCACCTTCACCCACCAAGGAGTCAGGGTTGAAGTTTTGAGTTGCAACGGACAGTTCGCTGAATGATAATATTTGAGCAGTAATATTCCCTTTGCCGATCTTTGCTATCTCTTCAGCAATGTACCTCCTCTTGCTGCTATCTGTGCATTGAATATGACCAAGTTGCTTTTGACTCTAAAATATATTGGACAAAGCCATCATTGTTTCAGCTATTTCAAACTAATTGCTCCTGATTTACTAGTCCTTGACAAGCATGAGGATATTGGCGGGCATATTGCAAGAGATGGGAAAATGATCCATAATGATACTTCAATACAAAAAATGGTATGGAAAATCTGAAATGCTGTAGAGCATCGTTGAAGAACTTGATGGATAATGGAGAGTTTCAGATGACCAAAAAAATTGAACCAACAAACAAATATTTTGTGAAGAAAACAAAGTTAACAGAAGTCCTAAACACAATTGACAGAAAGGATGGGAAGTTTGCCAAATAAATTACCAGATTTGAACGAGATATTGGCAAAGGAGGCTAGCTTTTTGGCATCTTTATATTCCTGAATGCTTTTCTTCAAGGATTTTTGATTGACAGTCTCTTCTGACATGCAACAAGAGAAGCAGCTCATCTTCATCGGGTATCTACCGGTTCAGACCAATTCAAAAAAATGTCAAACTCTTGAATCAAAATTATGCATGAGAGGTCTTCACTTGTCCATTGAGAATGCAATTCAACATAATACCTGACAAAACAATATGCCACGAGTTCAAGGGCAGGTTTTCAATTGTTAGAATTTTCAATCAGTTGAGAAAATCAAAAACCTTTAGCCCTGGAAAGGACCAGCCTGTTCCGGGCTCAATGGAAACAAACAAAAAAATTCAGTAGAGTTCCTTCATCTCCTCCAGCCCTTTATTTTCGGACACGTTTAAGTTTGCTATCTAATTCAGTGGCAACAAATTTCGACTATTTTTATCTTAACCACCTGTCTACCTCTCACTCACATTTTTAAAAGTTAGATGAGCTGGAGAGTTTATCTTCTTTTCTTTTTCCAAGTTAATCCTCGTATGCTATTTTTAGCCCCTCAAATTTGTGTATGGTGCATAAAGCTGGATCAGATGGCGAAGAAATCTCCTTCTAAATAGGGCCTGCAAA
>BPLS01000375.1:600081-678858 GCA_019656275.1 Rhododendron kiyosumense | reverse complement strand
TTTCACTGTCTACTATTGTTGTTTGCAGTTGGAAAAAATTTTCAGGGTCAAGCGGGTACCACAAGCTGTCCGCTCGCGCTTTCGAGTCATCTATTTTATTTTTGAACGGCTCAGACTTGGAATGAGAAAAGGAGAAAGAAAGCGTTGGGGTGAGAAGAGGAAAGGGTTTCAATCCGAGCCGTTCAAAAGTATATCGAACGGCTTGGATGCGCCAAACGAGATGCGCCAAACGAGTACCACATGGGATATACCCGCTCAGCTGGCAGTTGGGGTAGTCTCAAGCTAAAGAAAATACAAAATACAAAATATACAAAAAAAAAATCAAAAAAAGAGTGATGAGTGTTGATTGATACTCCCAATTATTAGTACATTTCAATGCAATTTCACAAAGTTGTATAGACTCTTTAGAGCAAGTGCATCAAATTAGATATATCAAGGGCTTTAAACGAGCCGAGTCGAGCTCTTTTGAGTTCGAGCTTGGCTCGTTTACTAAACGAGCTAAAAAATCAAGCTCAAACTTGGCTCGAGCCTTAACGACCCGACCCTTATCAAGCAGAGTTGAGTCATTTACAAAACAAGTCTCTTTAATCGAGCCGAGCCACCCTTAACGAGTTGAGTTTGGCTCGTCTAAACGAGTTGAGTAGAGTCTTAACGAGTCGAGCCGAGCCGAGCCGAGCCAAACTCGCGAGTTGCTCGATTCGTTTACGGCCCTCACTACTTTTTAGGTAAAATAGAGAGGGAGAATGAGAAAAGCTAGCTGCACCAGATTAGCAATCCCCTTCGGTAATTTACATTTGCTGAAATACTTCATTATATTTGCCTAACAACTGTCGCAGAACATGAGTTTCGAGAGGCTCATATTTGCGCAGATACAACAGAAAGTCTAAAGTTTCCAACAGAGGGATCCCGACCGGATTCCCAACGGCATGTCGGGCCCACTCCGGCCACCGGACGGCTGATCCAAGCCGTCCAAATTTTTAAAAAAAAAACCGAGTGGACTTTGGCGAGAATCAGTGGTATCCGATGTGTATAGATGGCTGTTCCAAACAAAAATAAAGTGTTTATACACACAAAAAATTGGAGTGTTTGGATTTGCCAGCTATACACATCGGATGCCATTAATTCTCGCGTAGGCCCACTCAAATTTTTTTTATAGAATTTTTGGACGGCTCGGATCAACATTTTGGTGGCTGGAGTGGACCCGACGCGCCGTCGGAAATCTGGTCGGATCCCTCCCGTCAAGAACTGTAGCACCCTACATTGGCAAAGAGTGCACCTCTACAGTGTCGAGTCGAGCAAGTATATAACACGGGGTACTCGTTCGGCACATCTGAGTCATTCGATATACTTTGGACGGCTCGGATTGAAATTTTCTATCTCCTCTCATCCCAACACTTTCTCTCATTTTTCTCTTTTCAAATCCGAACCGTCTAAAAACGCAATGGACGACTCGAATGCACCAAGCGGCCACCAAGTGCTACCCGCTCGGCACCGAAACATTCTTCGTGGCAGAGGTAGTTGATTGAAAAAGTATTGTTTCTCTCTCCTCTCCATCATCATTCTCTCTCTCCCAAGATTTCTGGTTGGTGAATGAATCGAGTGTTTGTGGTTCAAAAAAGAATCAAGTGTGGGAGTGGGTAGGATTGTGGTAGAGATAAATTCATAGGAATCGTTTGACAGGATCATGTGCAATTGCAGTCTTGGGTTTCCTCAATTTGGAGAAAAATTGCGTAATCGGCCATGTTTATTTACCTGAAGAAATCAGGAGGCTTGTAAGAGCTTTCTCCATGATTTCGATTTCTCCTTCAAAAACCAGGTCTGGTCACTGGTGGTCTCCTCCTACCTTTCTTCTTGCTGATCCATGAGGAAGATCATTGTAAAATGTAAATCTACCACTGTTTCTCCATCTTCGTTGTAAATTACAAGGTCTCCAGACCAAAAAAAATGAGATGGTGAAGGAGAAGGAGAAGGAGAAGGAGAAGAAAAGAAAATTGCTAGGAAAAAATATCTTAATAAAAGATAGGTAAAATAAATAGGAGTAGTACTATTGTTTTGTAGTGTTAAAAGATAATGTGGGTACGTAAAAAAAAATGTACACCGTTCACATTTTTAGCTAACAACTGAAGTAACAACTTTTCAACTTTATTTTTTTTTTTTGAATTTGTGCTATTTTTTAACTGATTGTATCTCTTAATTTATAATATTTTATGTGATTCTGAAAATATCATCTAATAAAATTATTTGAGATTTATTAAACAAGATTTATATTAAATATAAAAGTTCTTACAAATTTAGAATTATACTCCTTCGTTCTCATTTAATATTTCTTTTTGGAATTTGTGCTACTTTTCAATTAATTATATCTTGCAATTTATAATATATTTTTTAATTTTACAAATATAATCTTATAGAACTTATCGAAATCTATCAAATAAGAATCATATGAGATATATAAAATTTATTATCAATTTAAAGATATAACTAGATTTTTAGCTGATTAGAATAAAATGAGAGATCGTTATATGAGGAAGGAGGGAATATTTTGGTTTATTAAAATGAGCAGATAATTTGCGACATTAAAAGGGACTATAAAATGGAACAAACAAAATAAGAGGGAGGGGAGGTAGTATATTCTTCCCCACTTTTTGTAATTTTGAGCTATAAGTTCTACTCTCACCATTCCATTTTCTTTGTTCATTCTTCAAAAATATGCAATATGAATCTTATTTGATAGATTTTAATTTATAAGTTGTCAAAATTATGAAAAATATTATACTCTAACGGTTATCGAAAGTTGGGAAGATATACGCAATAGACCCAAAAGAGATAAAAGGAATACTAATAGACAAACAAAAGTTACAAAATGGGACGGAGGGATTACTTTCGTTTTGACGTTTGAGAAGGCGAGCAATGGACAACTGTGCTAAGACCACTGCATAGGCCACCGCATGCCGTATGGGGCCTACTCCGGAACTTGCAAAAATATTAAAAAAATATCCATAAATTTTAAAATAGTTATTTATGGAGCTTTGTAAAAAATCAATTCGAATGAATATCGATAGCTATTTTTTCTGAATTCGCAGGGACGAAACGGCATGCGGTGGACACGTGGGATGGTGCTAGACTTTTTGAAGGACCTAATAAGGAAGAGCGAACTGAAACTTTCCGTGCTACTATCATTTGTGTCATAATGTGAGACGAACGGAAACAACCAAAAAAGCGTGAAAATTAGCTTCCTCCCTTCGTTTTTTTTCCCTTTTTCTTTTGGTAGCTCTAACAGACACGGAAGCAAAATGCAAAAAACCAAAAATTGAGGCTCCCAAACACCCCCTATTATGTTTTAAAAACAATCTCCCAGCTTCGTAAGGGGTATTTCCGGTAACGAATAAATTTTGAGAAAAATTTGTTGCAATCAAGTTGTTAAGTCTCCGGTAGTAAATAATCCAGTCGGCACTGTTCGTATATTTGATGTCCTTGACCATGTCTGCAAAATGCAAACACAACTGATTGGACCTCAAAAATACAAAAAAATTACTATAGGATGATGCTATGGTGTCCCCGGTCATTTTGGGGACACCGTAATTTTTGGCATAACTTTACCATTATAAGCATAACTAAAACCATTACAAGCATAACAAAACCCAAATAAGGCATAACCAAAGAATATCCAAAAAACCAACCAAGGTATAACCAAACCCAACCAAGGCATAACAAACAAGTTATGCCTTGTTATGGTTTTGTTATGCTTGTAATGGGTTTTGATTATGCTCATAATGGTTTTGTTATGCCAAAAGTTACGGTGTCCCCAAAATGACCGGGGACACCGTAGCATTTCCCATATATATATACCCAAAAATTTTAGAATAATTATTTGTGGAATTCTGAAAAAATCAACTTCAATAAATATCGAAAGATATATTTTCTGAATTTGAAAAAATGAATTTTTTGTATTTTGTGAAGCCCGAAGTGAGCTCCATACGTGGGCGCGGTGGTTCCTGGTTCTAGACCTGGAAATGCAAAGTAGTACTGTATCAATCATCCAACTGCACAGTCCAATCCAATAAATGGACCGGCTGGATGAAGTAGTAAATGGTTTATTTTTACCAAAAAAGTCTAAAGTGGTTCTGATCAATGATACGCTTGTCCCCTCTCTTGTTTGTTACACATTTAACTTGCTTATATCTCGTAAGTTATAATATTTTACGTGCATGTGTGAGGCAGAATATTTAGCTAGGAAGCACATAGATACGAGATACAATTTTACAAAAGAGTGTGTGACAAAAAAGGGAGGTTCAGTTAACATTTGCAAGGTCACAGAATCAAATTGTTGATATCCCCACCACGCCGCTCAAGCATGAAGTTTTCTTCAAGCAAAGAACCCTCCTTAGACTAAATCAATTTTAAGGGGGTGTTGGTGTAATACGCCAACCTAAAATTTGAAGATACGATAACTCAACGTAACAAATAATAATAATAAAAGAGATTAAATTCTTTAGACCGTCGATGTAAACATTTGTTTCCTTCAAATCAATTACATTGCGCCACGTCGCCGTATTTATTGATTGGGACCATTATTTTGCCAATAAAAGCAAAGGTAACTCGACGTAGTATGTGATTTTGAGATCTATTGCCAAAGGTGGCATAATTTTGTATTTATGCATGAATGCCTTTATTAGGGGATAAGGTAGGGAAAAAAAGAAGAAGAAGAAGAAGAAGAAGTGATGGATGTGCTTTCACCCAAGGGTGGGTAAGGAGGTTATAGTACCTAAAGAGGTAAAGATGAAAAAAGACGAGAAATCACTGCTAGTGCAGTTGGTTGTCTCCTTTTTCCTCTGTGGAGGTCTCAGTTCGAGCCCCACGAGGGGCGAATTTTGGAGGCCATGGCTATGAATAGCCTCCGAATTTTCCGGTGCTAACTCTAAACACCCCATCAACTCTCGCTAATGTATATAATATGGGGAAAAAAAAGAAGAAGAAACAAGACAAAGAAGAGTGAGATGTGGGATTTGGATCAACCTAACTTTAAAAAGGGTTTTCAGAATATTAAAAAGAAAAACTTCAAGAGGTTTGTCTCCTTTAGGAGCAATTGGAAATATGGAGATATTGTAGATAACTCTAGGATGTTAATGGAAGGCAAAGGCGGGACGGGAGAGAGAAATTAGTAAAGAATTTTAGAGTTGTCTAAGGATTTTGGTTCATGGGGCAGTAGAGGCTTGGTTGGAGGCAAAAGCCTAAATAGAGTAATAGAGACTGGGAGAAGGGATCACAAGAAGGGAAATTGTAAGAAAGGTGGGGACGAATATGCAATATTGATATGGTAAATTAAAGAAAACATTAAGTTTTGGTTGTTTTATTGGCTTGAATTTGTTAGAATTTTAATGCGCGGTCGGGGTTGCTACAGTTGGAGTATAAATTTGATTTAGTATTTAGCCCAATTCATACAAAAAGCCCAATTGATAATATTAAAGTTCAAGCCCATGTTCTAGAATAATTTTTAGAAGAGTCTATTAATATCTACTTGTAGAAGAATTTAAAGAGTAGTACAAAAAGCCCAATTGCTCACTCTACTGCATTCGGAGGGTTTCGATGCACATGGATTCACATGTATCAAATGCCTGTGGATGCAATTGTATTGGGAGTTGTGTTTTAAATGTGTGTTGGTAAAGTTTTTTATTTTTTAATGTACTCTATATATTATGGGAAAATGACGGCCCATGACGTGTTTTGATAATTAATACTCACCAATGATAAGCTAAGAACATTTGTTAATACTCTATTTATAGAGCACTTCTACCATCCTACACTTCTCTAGAATTGTCTAGAGATAAGCACATGTGCTAATTACAAGGATCTCCTAACTTCTAGAATCATCTAATTTTACCCATGTGCATAATTACAATACATCTTTCAAGCTTCTTCTAGAATTATCTATAAAAATATCTTCTAAGATATTTATTACTTCTACACACTTCTAAGTGTAATTATTACTTCTACACACTTCGAATTATTTTAAACTTAGATACTTATTCTACATCATTCTAGAAGATTACAAATTACTTTTTTTAACAGAACATGGCCTTTGTGTCTCCTCTTAAAACCAAAGCATTCGCAAGACTTCAAATCTTGACGTCGTTAGATTATATATGAGCATTTACACAAAAATACAATCTGTAAAATAAAGATGGAGAGGAGTTAAGGCGAATCGGGAAAGTGAATCGGGAATATCTACTGTGACTCTGCAAAAGGAGAAAGATGGAGAGGACAGGGAGGTAGGAGGGCAGGTTAACATTAGAGGGAGGGGAGTAAATGAGTTAGTGCGTCGCAGAGGATAATTCTCCCAATCTAGGATCCGAACACCCATTTCTGTTTTTGAAAAATCCAAAACTTGCATCCAAACAAAGCCAAAATCGTTTTCATTTGATTTTGAACTAACAAAAGTTGGCACATGTAGGATGATTGGTACTTCGACTTATTTGTTATCGGTTGTACAACTCTTGCTTGGAAGATGAGGGCAAATGGGCTGTCTATGAAAAAATTGCTGGTAAATCTCTGTTTTTGTTAGACCTTTTGGGAATATATCTTTCAACAAAAGAAAAAATTCATACTTGCGCATATGAACAGAATGAATTCTAAGTTTTCCTTAACCACAAGGAGTGAGGCCGATAAGGGTTGGCAGTGAGCTGATAGAGGTGGAGGTTGGGCACGTTGACCGAATGGAATCTCTGATTAACTCTGCACTTAATGTAAAGACCCGTATTTTCACGAAAATGTTTTAAAGGTTTTATAAATGCCAGAATATCGAATAAAAGAGAAATTTGTAAGTTTATTTGATTTGGGGCTTAAATGATAGGATTGTAACTTGAGGGAGTATGTGTGTAATATAGAGATATAGGAGTATATATAGAGAGGGCTATGTGTGTAGGAGATTATTTTCATCTCCCATCTCTCTCTCTCATCCGTTCTCCCTCTCTCTACCATGTATCTCTCTCTCTCCTGCTCCCTCAATCAAAACTCCACTCCATCTCACAAAAACCTCAAGGATCCATCTATATTTCATCTCTATAATGCAACATCGGGCTCGTATTGTGTTGGGTGAGGCTCGGAAGGAAGATCTTGGAGGATTTCGGAGCTTTGGAACTAGGGCTCGTTTGTTGATCTCGTGTTTGAAGCTTCTAACATCAAGGTAGGGATTTCTTACTCACTTTATATGTTTATGAGTTGATTTTGTGTTTGGATCGAGTCTTGATCGTCCCCTTTCGTTCTTTCGAAAAGCTGTCAAAATCTGCAGAAATCGTCCAAAATCGCCTAGGGATCGATCCTCAAGCATGAGTGATCGATCCCTCATTCAAATCTAGACTTGTAGACACCCTATTCTGGACCATCCAGATCAGCACGTTTGCGGTCTTTTTGTTACCCCAATGATGATAAACGGTCGAAAACATCTCGATGTCGATGGAAGGTCGTGAGCTTTGAGCGTTGGACCCTCCTCTTTCAAACCCCTTAAAACCCTTCGAATCCAGAGCTAAATAAGCCTCAGCAAAACCGAACCTTGCTTACGCCAGCTCCTGTTTGGCGTGCGCCAGGAAAGTGCCACGTGTCGGACATCGACCGTTGACTAAGTTTGACCTGGCGCACGGTAGGATGTAGGTGGCGTACGCATGGTCAAGGCCGGTCAAATCACCGCTTTTCTGTCACGTGCTCGAGACTTTGCAACCACCCCAGTACAGTGCAGAGCCTCCTGATCATTACTTTTTGCAGGGCCGTCCCCCTCTCTCTCCTACACACCCCATCAAGCTAGTCCCATGCATTAAATGCATAGGAGGCTCCTTCTAACCTAACCCAACCCCCCTAACCCCAGCTGATCACCACTGATCACAGCCTCTCTCCTCTATAAATGCCAACCCTTGCATTCATTTGCAAGGGTTAACCACATTAAAGCCAAAGCCCATTCCTCTCTTCTCTTCTTGTTCTTATTCTCCCATTAAGAGAGTAAGAGATAGCTTCATACACCCCCTCTCTACTGATCAGTTACTACACAGCCTCCATCTTCAACCCCCAAAGCTCAAACCATCCTTCCTTCCCTTTGCACCAAAGGTATACCACATTTGTGCTGCTTTCTGTTTTCAGCCCCTGAGGGGAACCAGAAGGATTCTGGCTAGTAACTGATACTAGTCCAGACCCCTCTCTAGTAAAATAAATCAGTCGTAGAGGGCAGTCCATGGCGCATGCCAATTTCATCTGGCCGTACGCCATCTTTGGCTGTATGAGCACAGTTGGCGTGGGGATCATGAGGCGTCCATTATTGCTTATTTCCTTTTATGTCATCACCCTCTAGCATGCTAATAACCAGTTTATTGCTTTATGTATCTTAGAACTGTTCAAACGTAACTTTCAATACTTGTACCCTCTTTGCTTTTAAGGCCTCTGGGATGTTTCTGGTCATGTTCCAGAACCCAGATGATATAAAGCCAAACACTGGTTAGCATGAAAACCTGGCGTACGGTCCCCATGGGGTGGCGTACGTCACGCTTGTCACAGACCAGTGCATGGCCCTTGCATCATAGTTCCATCTTGGCCTATTATTCCCCCCCACTCTGTTTATGGGGTTTGTTTTGCTATTTTCATGGCTCTTAGCCATTTCTCATCTCTGTACGTATATTTGAACTATATTATGAACTGCGTGGTTTGTCCTGAGTGTGCACTGGTCCATTCCAGAGCCCAGAGGATCGAGAGCAAGAGCTGTAAGAAATCAGTAGGGTAGTGTACGGCAGCTTATAGGTGGCGTGCGCAGGGTGTGTTGGCGTGCAGTGGCTTGGCCATTGCGTGCCAGCATGTTGCCTGCTCACGGATCCAACGAGCAGCGTACATCATCGAGTCAAAACTGTTCACAGTGCTTATTCTCAATCTATATTCTTACGTTAATTCAATTCAAGCAAGCAAATCACCATCCATAAACATTTTGTCATATAAACTGCAACTTGTTACAGTTTTAACCCCCATTAACTGTTCCCCCGCCCTAACTGGCTGAAAATGATCAAATGAGAGAAAAAAGCAAACGTTTTATAAAATGCCCGAGTAGAGACCGATTTCCGGATTGGGCGAGAGGGGGTGCCATAAAACCATTCCCCTCTCGTAACCTGGCTCCCGAACCTCAGATATCGAAGGTGACAACGGACCAGTCTACGCCTTTTTCAAGTCAAATCAAACCCTTTTTCAAATCAAAGCAAATGTAACAAAACGTTCTCGAGTTCGGTTCTTTGGGTGCCTCACCGCTAAAACCCGAGTGGCGACTCTGAATCGAAGCGTTTCGCCGCGCTATTTTCTAAGAGTGCCGCCCCCAAACAATTCATTTCTTGCAAACCAAAATCGGGCAATTTCTTGGGGCGCGTGCCCACAGGACTTAATATGGATTTTCCCCTTGGGGGATCGATCCCCAAGGGAGGAGGGATCGATCACTCCCCTCTCTGGAATATTCTGCTTGCTTTCTGGGTTTCATCCCAATTTCAAATGGCCGTAACTTCTTCGACCGAGGTCCAATTCTTGCAAATTTTATATCGATTCGAAGGTCTTGAAGTCAGCTTTCATTTGCCACCAAAATTATCTTAAACCGATTAGTATACAAAAAGTTATGACCATTTGAGTATAGATGGGTCACTCCGCCGATATCCGTGGCTATTCCTAAGGTTGTTCTTGACCCATGTTATGATTCCTTATATGATTAGGATATGTTTAAGTCACTCTTGAGTATAATTGTTTATGCCCCAATGAATCGTTATTCGATCTTGTCTTTTAGCACTCTTTAAAGCATAATACCAACGGCGTTGGTTAGGGAAATGTACCGTAAGGGCGATAGGAGTACTATGGGCTATAAGGAATAAAGTGGTGAGAGTTATGAGTAGACATGAGCTTATCTAGAGGTCTGATGGGAAGTATTGTGACTCATATCCTCGTGTCTCGTCTTGTTGAGCTCCATAGGTTCTTTTGACACTCGTTCTATAAGATTATCGTTTAGAACCCAGCGGGTGATGTGTCGAGAAGTCGATTGTGGTTTCGATATGTAGAGAAGGACGTTGTGATACACTTAGAGAAATGACATGAACTTAAGGTAATTATTAATGTACGATGTGACATGTTTACGAGTTTGTATTACAATGTGAATTTGGAAAATATTACTGGCTTGTACATTGAACGATGGCCTACATGTGTGTATGCTTGAATTGAGAATTTGAATAAAGGGCCCGCAACGCGAGGTGTGGTAATGCGAGGACTCTAGAGGGCCCGCAACGCAAGGTGTGATAATGCGGAAACCTAGGTGAAGAGAATTCACTGTCATGCAAGGGGTGGTAACACAGTTGAATGTCTCTCCCGGGTGAAGAGAATTCACTGTCACGCATGGGGTGATAACACAGTTGAATGTCTCCTCCGGATGAAGTGAAGTTTGTTTGATTTTAGAAGTTTATGATAATTGAAGTTTGGATTGTTTGTTGCTTGGAATCGTGGTTGTCGAAAAGGAAAATGAACGGTTGATTCTATTAAGTTTTACTAAAGAAAGGATTTGGATTTGAAAAGAGGATTTTTACAAAAAACCCTCCTGTATTCTTGAGCGAATCAACAGAGCTTGACCTGTAATGGTCTTGAATTTTCTCTAAATTGTTTCGGAAATTATAAAAGAAAGTTTTATGGATATAAAGCTCTATGGTGAATGGTATGAAATGAGGAAGTGATTTGTGGCTTTTATTCGAAAGGTTATGAGATGGTTGCACTATTGTTGTTATTTATTTGGTTGATGTAAGTTTAAATGCTACTTCTAGTCGACGTGTTGATGGTTAGGATTACCTCTAAGATGTCCGAAATCCAAAAGTCTAATCGTCTGTTCATTTTGGTAACCCCTCTTGTATCTAATGTCCTTTTATTGAAACTCATTCTCACTTATTGCATGTTTCATGCCATTTACATATAACTTGCGTATAGAATTTCATACTGGGCTAGTGTAGCTCAACAAAATCATTTTTTTTAGGTTTTAATGCCAGACAGTGGCTTGCATTACATTGTATGCTCCGTGTGAAAGACATTTTTGGAAGCTAACGAAGTCTAACTATTTAATCATTTTTTGTAAATCTCTTACTTTGATTAAAGATAAAGATGTAATTAATTCATTTTGGTTTCTTTTGACTAAACCATTGTGATTTAATGACATGTTCATACTTATACTTAAATTAATTTGGGCCTTGGTGCCAAGAATGTATGTATTTCTCAAAACTTGTGGACTTTGTTTGTAACTAAGTAGGTGGGAAACTCATCTTGGATATTATCTACCTTATGCGAGTATCTTTTATCGAAATAATTTATATATTTATGTTTAAAATCGAGGGCGTGACACTTAATCTGCCAAGGCGATCGATTTTGCCCTTCTGCTTCGTCAACAACCTCAGGTCTCTGACGATTACGCCTGTATGCTTCATGTCGTACTTCATGTCTTTGATGCATATCAATGATCAACAAGAAAGAAAAATTCTGAAAGAACTGGTTTTTGAAAACCACCTTCTGGACATGCATCATGGTACGTAAACTTCTTTTCTATTGTACTAAAAAAATTGAGGGATTTTTGTTTGAATCGGCGTGATCACTAATATGTTTTGATGATGTCTAGATGCTAGATTTACACAATTCAGGCCGTTGATAATTGTACTTGTGGGAATTATAGCTGAAAGAGAAGATGGGCTGGGCGACTTCTGGGACCATGTTTTCGGTTCCGAATTTGTTGATCTCAATGATCTGGTAAGGAAATATAAAGGAAGTATAAGTTCTCAAGTCCTTTGATTTTCTGTTTTAACAAGCTGATAGTTCTTTACCATAGTGCAAAAAAAAGCTTAATATATGATGATTTCTTCACTGCTTGTGGCAGGATGAGGTAGAAAATTGCTTGAATTTACTACATATGATGAAGGAAGAAAAGATTGCGGATGCTGAAGCCTTTCTATAGCCTAGTTCGCTGTTTGAGGTAGAAAACAGTGTGAACAATAATCATGCTTCAGTGCAGGAAACTATCCCTTCTAGAATCTTTATAGGTTCGAGCGATGAAGGCTGTTTTTCTGTTGCCAAAAGTTCCTGTGTTTCGGACAAAACAACTAGTTCACACAAAGCTTATTCACGCAAACTTCCCGGAAATGTTGCTTCCTCCATTCCAAGGAGTGTTAAACACAACTTGTCCAATGCCAAGAATTGGAACATGCCTAGTTTAGCCTCTCACCTAAGAGTTGAAAATTGGGCTCAAATCGTTAAAAGTTGGCCTGATGAAGGCATGACTGTTAAACACAAGTTGTTCACTGCAAAACAAGGGTATTTGCAAACCGAAGATCCCATTGATTCTGACCCAATAGATTTTATGTTGCTGAGCGAACAGATGAAAGCGAAGAGAAAAACCAGCAAACAGTATGGCCGGAGAGTCTTGCAGCAGTCTTGTGGTAGTTGCTGGGGTAATGGAGAGTAGTGAAAATCAGGATCCTATATACGATCTTCAACTAAGGGTTCAGAAGTTAGAGAGGATGTTCGTGGCATCAAGAGGTTAAAATGAAAGAAAACGAGAGAGGAGCATTTCAATGAAAAAATTCTTCGAGTTTTTACTGCATATGCCACACTTTATGAAATTACTGAATCGATGCATGTTTAATTCAGACCAAACATCGACTATGTAATCCTTTGAATGTGTAGTCCAATGGAATGCTCCTGCCAGTTCAAATGAATAGACCCTAAAGTGTAATTGCTTACAACACACATGTTTTCATGCTTTCTTACATTTGGTAAAGGCTGTGGTTGTGCATCTCCAGTAGTTCTTCAACCTTTCCTTGTATTTGCCGTGCAAATGGTAGAGCATGGAAGATTTTATGAAGTAAGGTCCCTCAGTATAATCATATGGGGGTGGTGTTTGTTGGGTGGTGTGTAAGGAGTCTATCTTGGTTAAGTAGCTGTAGGTGTTCTCTTTTGTTTTGTTTGGGTTGACTCTCTCAAATAGAATATCTCGATAATGCAGATTTTGAGTCTGTATTCTCTATGCAAGATGACCGCTGCTGCTTCTTCCATTTTTTAAAATGGTCCATTTTTCGGGAGCTGCTGGACTAATTAGAAACAAGGCACTGGTCTCCAGTTCTTTTTCAATAAACCGAAAATAGAAGGCTCGCATTCGAACTTGTTTAATTTATAACTTCTTTTCCTCGAATTTTCTTGTTTACGTCAACATAGAGAATTAATAGGGAAAATTAAAATTCACAACAATGAACAAGCCAGCTTGGATTTGAATCTTTCTTAAAATTTACAACACCACCATCTTGGGATTTTCTAGTATGAAATAATCCTTGTGGCTCAAGTGGCTCACATAGATGTGCTTTCTGATCAAAAGATCCAGACCTGGGAAGTATACAGAGAGAATCCATCAAAATTTGTGGGAGCCAAACACAGAAAAGAAAATCTGGTTGTAGCATTTTCATGTAAACCATACAAGTTATATATTATATTGAAGCTCTCAATTGGCCAATAAAAAAAAAAGAGAGCAGCCAACATACATAAGGTTGATAACTCGGAACACGCATTCCGTGACACATTCAAATTATACAAGGCGAATTCCAAATCATTTGACACATTTGAACCTATTCTGTACTTCAAGTTTTGTATCGTACGTAGAAGTATAGTGACAAAAGGTTCATTTCGAGGATATAGACCATTAATGATGTAATGGTACGCCTGACCTTGAGCACAGAAAGTATAGATACCTTCTTTTTTTGGAGTACTCTGGATCTAATGTCACGCCAAATGAAGTAAAAGCAAATGTCTTATTGTAAGGAAGGATATATTGGCGAAAATGCTTTGATGCTGGAGAAGAACCCTGGTAGAGATCTTGTGAGACCTTAATTGGATAAAGATGTACTTCTCCTTGGAACAACAGAAACCATCCCTACTTCTCCTTGGGTCTTAATAGTGTCAACCTGAACAGGCTACGATTTTAAGCAAATCGGGTTATAGTGTCAAGGTATTTAACACGTTTATGTTAACATGTATTTTGACACGAACCCGAAATGAGACGAAATATATAATGACACGACTAGACACGATACTCACCCCCACTTTGGGGCATAAAATCTTTGGGTCCCACACTTTGTTGTGGATAGGGCCGAGTTGGAAAATATTCATCGATGTTAGGAGAACGATTGAATATTTACTTGGACCAAACTATTTTAAGACGTGAAAGAAATTGGGTCTCAAAGTTGGTCATTTGCAATGGAATGGAAGATGGAGAATCTCACGTTTGATATATGGTGGAGATTCAAAGGGCATTTACCGCACGCCACCGCCTGCCCCTCGGTTCAAAGGGCATTTCCTCCTTGGCGTTTTGTCTCCAAAACCGAACCGGTGCATGCCTGTTCGGTTCCGAACCAGTGCAAGAGTTTAATTTTGGACCATTGCATGATCAGTACGTTTTCGAACCATTGCAACCTTTTCGATGATCATGACCATTTGTGAACCAAGTTGTACCTGTTCGGACAGTCACTATAAAAGCCGGATTGTGTCCAGCCATGTCATGCATCCAAAAAAAATTCATAGAGCACACATACACTTGGCATATAGAGTCCAATAATATAGTGTACCAAACCAGAGTTGAAAGGCTATTCAACTCTTACACACAAATAAGGACTTACAACTACTATCATTGGACTTGCTATTCAACTCTTAAGTACTACTGCAGCATGAATTCACATTGATATCTGGCTCGTTGATGCATCGATCATTCCGCTAATTCCAAAAAAAATTAACAGGTTAGGATCATTGCTTCAAGAAATATATGCCTATAATTAATTAGTCGGCCTCCCAAGATAAAAATCCTGGATCCACCACCAGCCCATGTCCCCGCTGGTCCTATGCTGCCTTCGCCGGTTGAAACATCTTCTCTATCTTCTCAATCCTTGCTTCAAGATTCTCAACCCATGCTTCAAGATTCTCAACCATTGCTTCAAGATTGGATGTGGTGAGAGTTATCCCCAACTCCTTCTCTCTCGTCGCAACTGTAGCTTCAATATCCTGTTTCTCACAAAGAATTCATTGTTAATGACTACGGCATCGAAACCATGAAAAGCAAAAGTTAATTAAGTAGCACTATGAAAACAAGATTTTATACCCTCTCGCACATAATTCAATAGATTACAACAAACATCATGCATGGCAAGTTATGATGCAACAAATTAATTAACGTCATGGCATCATCAAGATTTACATACATATCTAGAATCACTAGAACACATCCTGGCTAAAACATTGTGATAAATCTGGGCTCAGTTTCTGTCCGAATTAAGCAGAACAAACAAAGGTGAAACCGTCATCTATCATAGGTCGTCGGTCTGGAAAACATGACTGGCGGATATTGTTTTCTCCGCTTATTCATTTACTGGGAATGATCATGATATTCATAAACCTAGTGCTCCACACGTAAATTTATTAACGGCGACCTACTTTAAGCCAGGATTTAGAACTATAAATCACGATCATCACATACATAGATCACCATAGTCGACACACAGGTCACGTCATCACGATAATCACATACAATTATTAAGCTGAAATTAAAGAATCAGGAATGACGTACCCGGAGTGTTTCGCGCAGAGCTTGAGGAGACATGCAATGATTTGTTGAAGCTGCAGATGATGATCTCATTGTGTTGGAAGATGAATTTCTCTCTCTTAAATTTATTAATGTAGCAATTTCCTATGACACGGGTGGAAGTCGATCTCTAATTAAGCTCTTTAATTAATTTATAAGGCAGATAGAGATGTAGGTTCTATTGAAGTAGGAAACTTGGAAAACACTCCATGTATTAATGACCAATCCTATAGAAGTAAGGATTTAAGGATATAGAGCTAGAATACATGCAGTCCTACAATTTACTTATGGGAAAAACAAATTAATTCCCCAAAGCGTGAAATTAGAATTAATTAAGGCCAGAGCTAACGAAAATAGCGTTTCCTGCTAATATTTAATTTCCAAAATAATGCTGCTGCCTGCTTTTGAAAGTGTAGAGAGAGAGACAGACATTGTCGGACCAAGTAACTTGCACTCTATTTTGCTCCCTCCGTCCGAATTTGTTCGTAAAAAAGCAAGTAATATATCACCTTTCTCATCATCTACGCAATTTTATCCATTTATACAAACTACCAACCTTACCAAATATAAATTTATATGCCCTTCTTAATTAATCACACATTCTTTACTGTATTCTTATCTTATCTGCCCTTCTTATTAATTTAATCCCTTAGTCCGTCTAACAAGCACGCTCTCTTAAAAGTTTATTAAAATATATACATATCCCAAAGCCTTGAACAAATAAAATAGACATATTCCCAAGCTTATTTGGTTAATTGAATATGAGCATTGGATTCGACTTTCCAAAGGGTTACATAGTCGCAAACGGATTGAAGAACAGATGAGCCTGAATGACCGTCGTACCCAAACTTTCATATTTTCTTTATTATTGTCGTCGTTGTTTTTAAAAATTAAGACTAATTCGCCCGCCCCAGGTCTTATTTTAAATCTTTTATAATGTTCACCCACCCAACACACAAATGTTGTGCTGCATAGCCGGTGTGGTGTTGGGTTAAAACTGTTTAGGGCCAAATTAAACATGCATTGGATATCAATCTATACTATAAGAAAATGTAGTTAGACTCAAAAGTCTCCAATACCTTAATTCTAAATTCTTACAATTTGGATTTTTGTTATTTTTAACATATATATAAATAAATATTATATTTAGAGAGAGAGATGGGGGAGTGGTAGGAATTAATTTTTAGTTTGAGATTTTTAGTTTTTGTTTTTGTTTTCTATATAGGTTTGAATTGATTTTATTTATAGTTTAAATTTTTAATTCATAAAAGTAGATATAAGTATTTCCGTACATAAAACAAGAACAAACGTTTTGGTCCCAACTTGCATAGTTTGACCACTCTATATATTCTGGAAAACATAACTAAGCCTTGTGCCGGCCGTTTGATACATGGATACAAGAAAAAGCATGAATGTAAAACTTTTTTTCTATTGTCTCGTGCATTAAACGGGTACAACGCTGATGTGTATACATGTGTAAATGTATACAGAAATATTAAATACCATGAAGGGTACGGTAGTATTATATAATGACATCACTGTGAGTCCCACGGGATGAGATATCCCTCCGTCAAAAAAAGTGGCCCTGAGCTTATTGGTAAACCCTATCTCCCCTTCTTCGGCTACAACTTGAACCTGTTCTCTAGTTTTGCTCTTTGGGAAAATAACGGCCAATGACGTGTTTTGATAATTAATACTCGTCAAAGACATTTTCAATATTAACAAATGTTTTCAGCATATCCTTGGCTGGTATTAATTATCAAAACACGTCCTGGGCCGACATTTTCCCAGTTTTGCTCTTCTATCTGTTTGATCCTTTCACTGAGTAAGACAAAATCTAGTGGATCAGTCTTAAGAATAGCAATCCTTTATCACCATTTTGGTCAATGGCGGCAGGGGCGCCTCCAGAATTTTCATCTGGTGACAGAAATGTATAATGTGTTAGTTACGAAAAGCTTTATGCAAAAAATAAACTTTAACTTCGAGATATATTATAAGCCAAACGAAAATTCACATAAATTCACGAATGATACTCCAAACGTAAAGCCCGTAATTGACAATATCCCACGACGAGACTTCACATGTTAAAAGCAATAAATTATACTATTCGGTTCCGACATTTAACTGAACTTTCACTTGTTTTAATTCCGCACGAGTGATCCACTGCCAACAATTCGAAAGAAAATTTCTCTCCGCTTCTTTAGCAGAATCAATGGACTCTATGTTTTGCAAATCCCCTTCTGTTGTGGGCAACCTGTGTTGAACGCTCTTTGGAATGGAGGCAGCAACATTTCTGCCAAGGCTCCAGGAATAAGCTTTACGCGAACCAGTTGGTTCCAAACACCGGAACTTGGCAGCAGAAAAACGGCCTTCATCACTCAAGTCTTGACAGCAAGGTGGGCTAGATTCTTGCATCTGTCCATTACTGCAGTTCTTCCAAACATTTAGACATTACATTAGGCTGTTCAAAGTCCTTAATGCAACTGAAGCATCAAAATCGACCGCACTGTTTTCAACCTCAACAGATGGAGGCGTTTCAGAAACCCTAATTGCTTCATTTGCATCAACCTCAACAGATGGAGACGTTTCAGAGAATCAGAAACCCCAATTGCTTCATTTGCATCGTCACCCAAAGAACTAGCCTGTACAAAGGCTTCATCATCCCAATTTCTGATTATTTGAGCCCAATGGTCCATACTGAGGATTAGTCTCAAGGTTCACGTAAAGTGGCCTGAACACCTGAGTTATCAAAAAAAAAAACATACAAAATACTATGAAAATAGTCAGCCTAGCTCCTACTTTTACTCTGAAATCTAACTAAATTCGCATCTCAAAGAAACGGGAAAACATTTAAACACAACAAAATTGCACAACATGCCAATGTGGCATTGTTTCCATGGTAATTGGGTGGATTGATCTTTTTCAATGCCCAATGAAGCAATGCCACATTGGCATGTTGTGCATAATGTAGTGTAAAGTGATGCGTTTGTAGCATTGCTCGAAAGAAATTGAAGTGAGGGAATAGGCTTTCTGGAGAACAATCAGAACAAGAACCGCTCTCCATTGGAAAGTGTCTGCAGGTCCATTCATCAGCAACCAGGGCTCTCCGTGGTATCCAATTGTTTTAGTTAGAACCAATATGAACATTCAACCATAAGTCTGTCCAATGTCCTATGCCAGCAAAACCCCCCTGGGTCAGCAAGACATGGCTCTGAACCCCAACCACAAGAGACCAACTTTAGCTCGTTCTTGAAATAAAAATCTATGGTGGATACATGGAACAACTGTAGGAACTTACAGTTTAGGCAACAAGTGTACCAAACGAGAGATAGTTTGGTTCACATTTTTTAGAGTAACTTTTTACTCTCGGCACAGTTTCCAATAAATCTCTCTCTCTCTATCTCTCTCCACTCATTTTCCCTCATTACTCTCAAAATAACTTTCTAAAATGTAAACCAAACAAAGTGAGGTCAGTGGTTCTCAATCCACTACTTTCAACTTATCTGCCACATTCCAAAATATGAAAAACTAGACAGATATATATATTATTAAAGACTTAATTGAAATAAGTATCTAAACAAAGAACTATCAAGTGAATTTAACCCACAAAGAATGTGCTACGCTAAAAAGTCACAGGTCCCCTGAAAGATGCGTGCGAGCAAAACCAATGGTATATAGGAAAAGCATTTGGACTAAGACAAATTCAAACCAACATCCCTCAGAATTGGGTTCTCATCAACATGGATCAGTCTACTACTTTAAATTTTCATTAACTCGTCATAGGGATGCAATTCAGAATTCCAAACAATGTGAAAGCATAAACGTTGAAGGGCTGTTCATAAACAAATCATGACCTACAACTATCATCATCAGAGAGTCAATTTGCATTCAGACATATTAATATCTTATAATAAAAAAAAAACCCTAGTTAGAGCCCCTTTGGATTGTGAGAACAGGTGTGATAAAAAGGGGAAGAAGCTAATTAAAAAATTACATTTTTGCAGAAAAAGCATATTTCAATTAACTTACTTTTAGCTGAAAACGTGTTTGCCAACCACGCTTTCAAGTGACTTCTCCAAAAATTTCCACTTTTACTTCAGTTATTTCCCCCCAGACAATGTGTTGTGTAAATGCCACTTGATATGCATGTAGATCTAAGACACACTTTCACGCACTAAACTAGGTTTGGAACATATGTAGAAAAGTATCCCACTTTGGTAAACAACAAAACCATTTTAACAATTATAGAGCTCAATAGAAACTCATTTACCCTAAACATTGTTCACAAAGATATTGGAAAACCTTGCCAGACATGGTCAAATCCTTGGCCCCATTTCTTACTTTCACAACAGAAAATGCATTCCATGGTCAACTATGAAAATAACATGGACAACATTGCCCAAAGGGAAACGCTGGAAAACTTCTAGTGATCATTTCAGAACTTAGAACCCAACTTTGGCAGTGAGAAGGCATCCATTAGCTTGAAGCAAAGAAAGACAAGTGTCTATTAGACACAACAAAAGACTAAGTAGTTCACTATAAATACTACTCATGCCCTTACAATGACAGAACAACAGAACATCCATGGAAACCAGTCTAGATCTTTGAATTCATCTAGATCCTCCCCGCATGATCCAAATAGATATCAATACCTGCATTTAGGAATCCAGTACCAGAGAAGAGTCTGGGTCAAAACTTTAAAATGATGCACATCCTCCAGTATTTCTAACACAAGGGAGCAAATAAGGAAAAACAAAAATGGCGTGTCAAAGAAAAAACGGATCCATGAATAACATCTATTAATGAATTGAGAAGTGCTATGCATGAATTAACTTCAATAGTGTCTCGTGAAGGAAAATGAGTTTGGTCATCTCCACAATCAGTCTATAATTTAGTATAAAGTGATCCAACAATGTATAAGGGTACCATTCAGAGATGAAATGCAGCTTAGAGCCAACTCATGGAGGAAGACGAATGTCTAACAATCCAAATGTTTGGGTTAGAAGCAGTACGCGAATAGCATTCAAACATAATTCTGTCCAACGTCCTAAACCCCCCCAGGTTCAGCAACAAACTGCACAGAACGCCAACCCAACAGACCATCTTTATACCATTCTTGAAATAAAAATCCATGTGATGGATTCATGAAAACAACAGTAGCAACTCACAGTTTAAGCAACAAGAGTACCAAACCAGATTAAGAAGTAGCCAGTGGTTTTCCACTAATCCAGCACTTATCATTTACCTAAGGCAAGGAAAAACTAGATCACATAGAGATAAGTATCTAAACAAAGACCAATCAAGTGAATTTAAGCAACAATAAATGTGTTTTGCTAAAAATCACATCTAGGTCCCCCTGCAAGAAGAATGGGAGCAAAACATTACATACAAAGGAAAAGCATTTTCCAATTACAATTTCATACCAACATCCCTCAGAATTGGTTGCTCATCAACATAGATCAGCCCACTACTTTAACTTTTCATTGATTCATCATAGGGATGCAAATTAGAATTCAAGAAACTGAAAAAGCATAAACGCTGAAATGGTATTCAGCTCTTTCACAAAGATGATGACCTAAAACTATCATCTTTGGAGAGTCAATTTGCATTCAGACAAAGCTTCCTCTTTTCCTCTTCTCCCAAATCTTTCCAGATGGGAATTGAACACAACAGAATTCATCATCAAGTCCCCCATTGGGAGAAAGTTAAGATTGTTGACAGTCAAAGAATCACAAAATAAAAATTCATCATGAAATAGAAATCTGGCTGCAAGAATTCACATTTACATTCACAGTAAAACATCGTGATGAGGGTACAGCAGGCTAGTTGATGCATGGTTTGTACTAATTCCCAAATGGGTGAGCAATTAACTGGGTTATAGGGAACTCAAATCTCAACCAATAAATAATAAACTGAAGTGCAACTACAGATGATAAGCCCAACTAATGTACTCCTAATCAACCATTACATAAATTAATCACTCACTGAGCTTGACTCAGAGTAATCTGTGCACAAAGAATACACTAGAATTTGACATAACAAACCACATCAGCTGATAGAAGTTTGGTTTTCAGAAATTAACAAGAACAAAAGCCAACCCATTTAAGTTTTTCTCAACGACAGCTTGCTTGTTGAGAGAGCTTGCTTGTTGAGGCGGCTGAGCATCGCAGAAGCGGGAGATGAGGTGGTTTATATGTGAGGGATGAATCTTAGGCTGTTTGGCTATATGGACGACCGTATTCCGTGATAGTTTACTAGAAACATCGGGGATTAGAGATTTTTCTCCGTACTCTTTTACGGTTTTACCACTTGCATTTTATGGAATAGGGATGCCGCCGAGCATCTTTCTGCAAAGCGGTTGCCAATATGGTGGCATGCCAATTTTCAAAAATCTAATCGTTTAAATTTCAAAAGAATGTTGTTTGGTTTTTTTCCCTTTTAAGTTTGACATAAGGGTTGACATTAAGGGTTGGAGAGGGATAAATTGATGTTAAACATATAGAATTTGGCATAAGGGTCGGAGAGGAGACTTTAATGTCATATTGGAGATGCCAAAATGCCACATAAGCCTTCAAAAAAAATTTGCCATCTCCAATTTTAAGTCAATGGCTAGAGATGAACTCACACTTGCTCCTGCACTACTAGCAAGTATTGGATAGAGAAGGATTATTTAAGTGTTTGTGTTAGAAGAATTTTTTCCACAGGAAGAGTACTTGAGACTAGAGTGGAGAAATAAGCACTTTGTGTTACAATCGAACACAAATGTTTTGGCTTATAAAATGACTAAAATCCATCCATATTTATACTACTCCATAAAGGTTCTAGATTTCTTCTAGACAAAATAATATCTAGATAGATTCTAGATTTTACACATGTGAAAAAATAACAAATATCTAGGATATTTCTTAAAACTTTTCTAGACATCTGGTAGAATCTAGATAATCTAGAACTCTTCTATTTTAGGCTTCTTAACTTCAGTTTGACTTGGGCTTCATTTTCTTGGGCCAAAATATTAAACAAGCTTTATGCAAGGAACAAGGTCCGAAATGAAAACTATCCGACCTGGGTAAACAACTAGGCCCCATTACGCTTTCTCCCAAAACCTTCTTTTGCAAAAAGAAGGTAATTTCAAACTCAAATATAACGAAAATGAAAAATAATTTTTTTATTTTTTTTGCACCGTTTAAAAGATCTTAATGAGATCTATCAAACAAAATTCATATTGGTAGGAAATTATTTAGTAAACACATTATTTTTTACCTTAAAATTACCTTCTTTTTCTTAAAATTGTTTTTTTTAGAAAGTGGAATGGCACCTAGTTTAACAATCGTAGAGCTTAATAAAAACACATTTACCCTAAACATTTTACGCGAACATTATGAAAAGCCTTGCAAGACATGGTCAAATCCTGGGCCACAATTTCATGGAATGGAGCAAGGAGAGAGAATGAATGGAACAACAGTTTCTCAAGAGAGAAATGCATGTCATAGTCAACTTGGAAAAGAAAATGGTCCACATTGCTCAAAGGGAACTTTCAGTAATCATTCTGGAACAGTACTGAACCCAACTTCAGCAGTGATAAGGCATCCATCAGCCTGAAGCAAACACAAGAAATTAGTAAATGGTTCACTAGATCGCAAGAAATGAGTAAATGGTAACAATGGTTCACTAAATCACTGCCCATACCCCTTAATAATGATATCTGATCCATGGTAACTAGTCCAATGCTTTGATTCATCTAGATCCTCGTTGCATAACCCACGTAGAAATTAAGAACCCCGTCTAGCTAATCCAAAGGCAAAGAAGACTCTGAGTCAAAAGTACCTCTCATGCGAATGGAAAAGGAGGCACATCCCTCCAGTACCTCTCACACAAGGGATGCAGAACAATGTCCATGAAATAGACAAAAACAATTATGGAGTGTGAAAGCAAAAACAGGTGCCCTTTATAACGTTATACTTGACAAGGGCTATGTATGTGTTATCTTCAAAAGTGTGTCTCATGAAGGAAAACATGAACCATCTCGGCAATCTGAATATAAGTACAAAGTGGTCCGATAATGTATAAGGGTATCAATCAGAGACGAAATGCATCTTAGAGCTAACTCATGGACGAAGAAGAATGCTTAACTATCCAATTGTTTGAGTTAGAACCAATATGACTATTCAAACATAAGTCTGTCCAATGTCCTATGCCAGCAAAACCCCCTTGAGTTGGCAAGACACGACGCATAAACCCCAACCACGAGAGACCAATTTTGGCCCGTTCGTGAAATAAAAATCCATGTGGTGGATACATGGAAACAGTTGAAGGAACTTACCATTTAAGCAACAAGTGTACCGAAGGAGAGATAGTACTAGCCAGTGGTTCTCAATCCACTCCTTTCAACTTATTTCGCACATTCCAAAATATGAAAAACTAGACAGATATATATTGTTAACGACTGAATAAAAATAAGTATCCAAAGTCCTGGGAAGCACGGGTACGCCAAAAACCTTGCCGTACCAGTACCGGGTACGGCGTGGGTACGGCAAAATCGTACCGGGTCCTTTTGGTATCTTTGGGTACGGCAAGGGTACGCCTAGGGTACTTCGCGGGTACGCCTTGGGTACTTTGCAAATTTTGATGTCACCGAAAAGAAAAGAAGAAGAAGAGGAGGAGGAGAAGAGAGAGAGAGAAATAAGGAGAGGGAGAGACAGAGAAATAAGGAGAGGGAGAGGAGAGAGAGAGAGAGCGAGAGAAACCAGCCTTGATGCAGTAACTTGTGTTCAGAGAGAGATACCAGCCTTGATGCGTTTAATCTGGACAGCTGCAGCAGCTGCTGCAACAGACGCAAGAAGAAAAGGAAGAAGCAGACTTGTAGGGTTTGACTAGTTGTTGGGCTTCTAGTTATTGGGCTTTCATTTAGTTATGGGTTTGTGGGCTTTTCTATTCCATAGAAGAAGTGATAGTTGTTTGGGCTTCTTCATTCAATTAGGCTTTGGACCTATTAATTGTTTATTGGACTACAATTGGATTTTCTTTTAAATGTTTTGTAATTTAAGTGATATAAAATATTCTTTTTTGACATTTAATGATATAAAAAACATAAAAATAATTTTAAAAATTATATATATATTCGCCGTACCCCCGCCGTACCCGTACCCTACTTTTTTTAGGTTTTGCCGTTTCACGTACCCGTACCCGTACCGTACTTGTACCACGTACCAGTACCCGTGCTCCATAGATCTAAACAAAGAACTATCAGGTGAATTTAACCCATAAAGAATGTGCTACGCTAAAAAGTCACAGGTCCCCTGAAAGATGCGTGCAAGCAAAACCAATGCAATATAGGAAAAGCATTTGGACTATGACAAATACATCAACATCTCTCAGAATGGTTTCTCAACAACATAGATCAGCCCACTAATAGCAACCCCGAGCCAAATAGTATTGTGACAAATGCTTAATGTTTGCTTTTTGTTTTGAAAATTTACCAATACCCCACATTCATGACATGACTTTTTTTCCCGAAAGAGAGGGATGTTTGGTCCAACTTACGTGTACCCCAACTAATTTCATTCCCGATCTGATCAAGGGCAAGCCATTCACGTCGATCTAGCAAATTCACAAACAATTACTTCTTTTTTTTTTTGATAGGCAAAAATTTATTAAAAACGAGGGGAGGGGAAAGGGAAATCCAACAAAGAGCTGGATAGTATATCACATGGGTCAAAACCTAGACAGCCCCTAAGGTCTAACACGAGAATCCAAAAATAATACAAATAAGCACGCCCGATATCCAAATAAACAACACAGTCCAAGAAAACAAACAACCCACCTGATAGATTCAGACCCACAAAACCCTAACCCAAACCTAGCCGCCGCCGTACAAAACACCGAAGGCACACCACCACCCAACCGTCTCGCCGTTAAGCAGATCCGGTCACTCCCAGAGTAGATGACCGGCGGTAAGAAGGAACCCAATCAACCCACCTAGATAAAGCAAACGGCCTACGACGACGGAGAGGAAACAGAGATAGGGCAGTGAGAAAAGAATCTACCGTCACAAGCCGCCTCTCCACGAACCCCAGGAAGCACACAAAGACGACCAGAAAAATGCAGACCATTGGGATCGCATACCCTTCGCGATCAAGCCTCCAAACCACCGTGAAACACCCATTTTGCCTATCAATTTTTAGATGAAACCTGCATCAAATAAAAAACGTTAGGAAAAAAAAAACCTTTGCAACCATCTCAACTCCAAATCCACACGCCATTCACCACCCCACCACCGACCCACATCCTCCACTGTAAGCCGAGCCATCCGCCGCCGCTAAGCACAACCAGAGGAGCCAGGAAACCTCCGACCGGAGACAATGAGAAAGGAACCCAAACGTCACGCCCTCCTACGGTGGAGGACGCTGGCCCAACCCCTGAAAACGAGACCACCCACGCGGCGTTGGCAGACCCAAAAAGCGAGGCTGCCCACTTGGCGCCGACGAAATCAAATCCATACATGAGGGGCAGGGACAAGAGAAAGGGAGGGAAAGAGAAGGATTAGGGAGAAGAGGAAGAGAAGAGAGGCCCGGGGGGGAGAGGAGGAGGGCGGCGGCCAGTCACATACAATTACTTCCTTACATCCTGACCTCAACAATCAAACTTTGTTCAATTAGTGTTCTACTTTTTTCAAAAAGAACTTTTTAGAAAAAATAGGTAATTTCAAACTTAAATATAATGAAAATGAAAATTATTTTTTCAATTTTTTTTGCACCGTTTAAAAGATCTTAATGAGATCTATCAAACAAGATCCATATTGGTAGGAAAATTATTTGCGTAAACACATGATTTTTAAATTTGAAATTACCTTCTTTTTTCAAAAAGTTCTTTTTCAAGAAAGTGGAACACCCCATATCCACCAACTAAGGCACCGTTCCGGAAACTTTTTAAAAAAATAAGTACTTATTTTGCCACTTGTCATTCAAAAATAAGAAGAGTCATTCCACAAAATTCAAATAAAAAGTTCCTTTCACATTTTCAAACTAACAAATAATGTAAATGAAAAAAAAATTCAATTTGTTTTGCATCGTATTAAAGATCTCAATGAGATCTATCAAACAAAATTCATAGTGGTGGGAAAATTATTTGCGTAAACATATGATTTTTGAGTTTGAAGTTGCCTTATACAAAAAATAAGACTGTTGCTATGATAATGGGCGTCGGCGGAGGGAAATCGTACCGGCAGCCGCACCGGGCCGTTTTTGGCCACCAGACGGCCGATCCGAGCCGTCCAAAAATTCTATAAAAAAAAAATCAAGGGGACTTACGCGAGAATCAACAGCATCCGAGGTGTGTAGGGTTCTTGATCCGAGCACCCATTTTCAGTGTATATATGATCAAGCACCCTACACGGAAAAGGGGTGTTCGGATCAAGCACCCTACACACCTCGGATGCTGTTGATTCTTGCATTAGCCCCCTCGGGTTTTTTTTCTAGAATTTTTGGACCGCTCGGATCGGCGGTCCGGTGGCAGGAGACGGCCCAGCTCGACTGCCGGTATGATTTCCCTCCCTGGCCGGTCGGTACCTATATAAATTCTTCCAAAATAAGTACCAACGGTTTTATTTTTCGGAACAAGTCTTCTTATTACACAAAAAATAAGTGCTTATAGTGTTTTTTGTTTTTTTGATCATTAAGTTCTCATGGTGTTTGGACACAGCCGAATTGGACCAACCATTGGTGCTATTCATGCCAGTACTTTTGAGCATCATTGTCCCTTGCTTTTTTGGTCTTCATGCTTTCTTTTTGATAACCACGTTATTTTTCTTGATCTATTATTTGTAAATTTACATAATTAGCTTTTCATAAGTAATTTTTTTTACACTTGGAAAGGTGATATTGTAAATGAAAAAAAAGAAAAGGAGTGCAATTATCAAAAAAGAGAGTGTAAAAATCATTTTCATTGACTCGGAACTGAATTATAACTAAAAGCTCTACAAACCCACTCGACTTTATGACTCAAACCCATACCAATACCAGGCTTATTTTGCTCTTCACGTTTACAACATGCCACAGATGAAGTTTCACTTAAATTTGTACTTGAATTAACATTCATCCATTGAAGTGTGTCATGCCAATTGGAGTTTTAACTCAAAGTAAGTGCGATAGAAGATCTTACGACACACTCAATTACTCAAATATAATTTCTACCCATTGGATTTTTTAGTTGAGGGATTTCAAATTTGATTTGTGTGTATCTAGATTAATTTCAAAACTGTAAAATTAACGATTTGGATAAATTCTCTAGTAACTTTTAGCTTTTTTGGAATTTGAACAGACAACAAACTCCTAATACGTAGTATCTCATGTTTGGTCAAACTTTCATTGTTAAGACCCCGTTTTACTGATTATAAATAAATACTTATTTTTTAAACTAAATGTAATGTATTGCAAGAGAATGGAAAAAAATTTCAGTGCCAAACGGGTACCACATGGTGCCAGCTCGTGCATCCGAGCCATCCATTTCGTTTTTGAATGACTCGGATTTGGAGAGAGAAAAAGATAAAAAAAAAGTGTTGGGGTGAGACGAGAGAGAAAGTTTTAATTCGAACCGTCCAAAAGTGTATCGAACAATTCGAATGCGCCGAATGAATACTACGTAGAATATATCCGCTCGGCATTGAAAAATCTCTCAAGAGAATGAACTATCTTGTAATATATAAAATATAAATATAAATACTTAATAAAAAACAAAAGGGGGAGGGGGGACGAAATATACATTCGAGACGCCCACAAAACAGAGAAGGCAGCCGAACAAGCAAAAGCTCGGTCGCAGGCAGCAGAATGGAGTCGCTGTTGAAGCAAGTCGTGGCGGTACTTTCTCTCTCTACAATTCTACTGATAAGCGGCGTGAGAGCTTGGACTGGTGAAATCCATGGCAGAGTCGTCTGTGACATCTGTGGGGATTCTTCTATCGGACCCGAAGATCACGTCTTGGAAGGTCTCTCTCTCTCTTTCTCTCTCTGTATATGTACGGGATGTATGGATATACTTACAAATTGACCTGTTGGATGCAAGTTTCGTTGTGATTCCTTGTTTTGAGTCAAATTTATGCGTTGGGGGTTTAGTATTCGGCTTCTTATCCTTCATGTAATTGCTAACAAAAGCGCGGGTTTACGCTGTTAATTAGATTTAGGCAATGGGTTTAGTATTTTTGGCTTGTTGTCCCTCGGGAAAATCATGGGTCTATGCTGATTTTGCTTACGCTGATTAGTGATTAGTGATTAGTGAGTTGATGTATGCCTGAATTGATGTAGGGGTTATTGGGATAGAAGGATATCTGGGCCGTGATTATTAGGTGGGAGTTGTTGGATTGATAATTAACCTTTATAAAGGAGGCCTACTATATACTGGATTAGTCACCGGTAAAATACCAAAAATAAAAAATAGAGAACTATTGAAGCTATCAATGCGTTTGATCAGACAAGTACCAAGGGCTTTCGGTAGACTTATTTCATTTCCGAATTTGCTTGCGACTGTGACAAGTCCTAGCATTAGTATGAGTTCGTTGACCGCGCAAGGGCAATCCATCTTGAGTTCGATGTCTGCTCGTTCTCCCCTATTAAATTCCCAATGAACAACATTATCTTGACCTATCAATTGTTCAATTTGGTTGATTTATACGTTATGTTGATGTTATCATGTGGATTTCTTCGGGTATTTACTGGCTTCCTTGTTGGAGTATCCGCCTACAAGGTTCTTTATCACGCGACTTAGCCAATTAGAATTTAGATGCGGAAGAACAATGAACAAAATTAGAAAAATCAGTACCATCCAGCGTATTTCATTTTTTCTTTTTTGGAAATGACAAATTTGAATTTGATATGCCAACTAGTGAACTAATTTTTGAGAAGAAGTAAATTGCAAGTCATTTGTGTTTAAGTCCTTACTACGTTGCGGCTCATTTTAGGCGCCATGTTGTTCTAAAATTGCTTTTACGGCCCAAAGTGGCAAAGTTATAGGGCTTGATGACACTATTTTTTTATTCTCCCAAGACCACTTGCTCATAGTACTAATGGAAACTTGCTTCAAAGTTAGACTTTGTTGCTATTGTGAACAGTTGATGGGCTTGTCTATCTTATAAGTGGTGAAATTATGTCTCAACTCATTATTATTGAATGGATCATCCCGACTCATAAATGGTTACTGAGACTAATTTGAAGAAACTCTATAAATTCACTTGTGCAATCTACTTCATTTGTTAAATATGTGGACTAAGGATGTCTCCTCCTTTTTGCCTCAAGTAGGCAGAGCATATGGAGTTGAGTTTTGTTCACCCTCCACTTAAAAGGGTGAACATTACCATCTTTTCTATTGGTTGAAATGGTGTGGATCTCACCACAAAGTGATATTATGCTTACCAAAAAGTGTATTGCACAGGTGGGACCTACATCATTTCAACCAATAAGTGGGAGGGTAATATTCATCCTCTTTTAAGGAGGGTGAACAAAATTGCACTCTAGCAGATGTGTGTCTATACTCTGTACACAGCTATCGTTCATTAACTGCACTGTGCAGTGGACTGCAATGCACTGGAGTGCATCCATTTGTGGAAGCAAGCTGGATGTCTGTTGAACATCTTTGCTTGGGGGGATATGGGGTTTGGGACAGGAGGAGAGCTGTTGGAGGGGGGAGTTGGGGTGGCGAGGCAGGGAAAAGGGGTGGCGCCATAGGCTGGGTGGGATTGGGATTCTGGGAATAAAATAAGAGGGGGGCGAATGTTGGTAGGTTTGTGCGGTTAGGATTTTTCACGTGGTAAGGTTCCAAAATGTGGGGGATGAATATGGAACGACACTGTCCTTTGGCACTGAAAGGTTGACATTGAGTGAAATCTCTTACACAGCCATTCTTGAATTAAGTGTGGCAATTCGGATGAGCTGTGTATCGTATCACTTAATTTCAAAACCATGCGAGGGGCTTGTATTTTTTAGGAAGTCGGGAGGCAAAGTGCACAAGGGCTAAACCACGGGAAATAAAGTGGATTTTTCCAATTTGTTGAGATGGTACTTATGGTTGTGGTTGTTTCTGAGCAGGTGCCGAGGTGGCTGTTCTTTGCATAACAACGTCTGGGGAAGTTCTTAATTACCAGGCATTCACAAACTCGAAGGGGATATACACAGTGGCAGAGACAATGCCAGAAAGCGACCGGTGGGATGCGTGCTTGGCTAGACCTATCAGCAGCTTCCATGAACACTGCACTCATCTTGGAGGCAGCAGTTCAGGTGTCAAGTTCACTTACAGTCGCCCATCGGGTTATTTCCACACTGTTAGACCTTTTGTCTATCAGCCGACCAACGTTCCAACATACTGTCTGTGAATGGTATGGAGTGGAGCTATATACCATTACCAGTATATCTAAACATGGTATGGAGATAAAATGCAAATCAAGTCATATGTATTGTAATTCAAAGGTTTGTTCCAAATGCATGTGTACATATTCTCAGTATTTGGAATGGTTACTGTGAACTTTATCAGCCATCTGTTGTCTCGGATTGTCGGGACTTGGAAGAAACCGTAAATGAACCTGAATGGTATGGCATCTTGTATTTCTATAGTTAGTGATATACTATTTCCTTATCAAAATCATGATTTTAATGCCATAGAACATGGCATTAGGTGAAGTCCTTGATTCTTCTTCAACAATACTTCCCCAAGATTTGGGACTGTCAGGTTATATTTTACTCTATGCCATTCTAGTTCGTGGCTTGTGAAAAAATGGGAGAGAGCTCTCATTTTTGCTGAGATAGTCCAATGTAGGTGGATCCTCTAACCTTAAGGCCCGTTTGGTAACCTTGTTTATGAGTTTATTTTGCTTATTTGAAAAAATAGTAGGCCTCTTGTTGAGTGCCGTGACAGGGAGAGGTTATTCAGAGTCCACTCCAGGGGTGCTGAATAATTTTTACATACACATCCGGACCATTGATTACCATTTATCAAGATGGACGGTCCGGATTCCATGAAAATTCTCACACGGTCCTCATAGGAAAGAATCCTCATAGAGGTGGACACGTCGAGTTGGCACTAATGCAACAAAGTACGGTAATCTGACATCGTAATCAGATAATTGGAAGACATCCATACGGACCATACTAGTAAGTTTTCTTTCCCCTCAAAATTAACAGTTCAATGGACAATTAGTGTGGGTAAATAAAGTTAGAAAAGTGAAGTTTGTGTTTTGTTAACAAAGAATTTGACTTTGAAAAATAAAATTCATCCATTTATTGCATGATCTATTTTGCCAAAAAGTGTTTTAGAGTGGGATAAAGGGGTCTGAAAGAATCCTGTATGAAACTAGGGATGCTAAATAAGTCGAGCTATTCTAGTTTGAGCTCGTATTTACTTGTTAGTAACTCTTCAACTTTGTTTGATATGAATTTTGATGAAATTTTTTTGGATAATAAGTGAAGAGCGATAAATAGAAAAATTGAGAATAATAATTGGTAAAAAAACTTATTGCAAATCGTGTGCAAAGAGAAATTACTTCTAGAGATCCAAAACTTTCAAACTAAATCCTATCAAGTAGTAACTACTGGACTCGTTTGACTCATTATATAAGCTATTCAAAATCATGGTTTCAGCTCGATTAAAGTTCCTGTAAGATCGGTTTGTGTTCGGCTCGATTTCAAACCTCGTTAAATCTTGGAAACAATTTTGAGCATGGCCATGCGAGATCTGCTTATCACCCAAGAACAAACGCTTTCCGACGGGTCAACGAATCAGGAATGGGTCCCATCAGTGCCGTGGTCCTCCGTCTCACTACATAGTAATTGTAGAAGGAACGAGTTCGGCTGGTCGCTGAATTTGCTCTCTATATAATTGTCTAACATTCGATTCTTGAGATTTGATGGCAAAAAAGGATTAATCAAAATGTGCGTAAATTATTCCGAAAAATCGCGTAACTCTTCTAATAATTGTCTAGCATTCGATTCTTGGGATTTGATGGAAAAAAAAATTAATCAAAATGTGCGTAAATTATTCCGAAAGATCGCGTAACTCTTCCGTCCCGTGGAACCTTGATATGATTGGTCGAAATGGTCAGGTGTGCTACGTGTCAATTGCAGAAGGGGGCTTATGACATGGCCAAAAGTATTGCCCCTTTCCTTTCCCAATTGGAAGACAAGAAGAACAAAAAGAACGAACGCATGAATGTTCGCTCATTGGAGACGGGAGAACGCATGCTCCCACACTATTTTCTCTCTTCGTCCGAGAAGAGCCAAATCTAGAGAGAGAGAGAGAGAGAGAGAAATTAGTAGTAGCAGTAGCTGGGTTGAAGCGCGAAAAGAAGATTAGTGGGGTTACTAGAATAGTGAGAAAGGAAAGATGATACAATGGGTGCAACGGCTGCGAATCGCATTCGGGACTTCATTTCTATGGCTTGTCTGCTTGATTTACTTCACCCAGGTTCCAAAAAGAAAATCTCTCTATTCTTTTCTTCTTACAATCTTACCTGATCTCATCTCGCTTGATGTATTCCTCTCCCATTGTCTTTTTTTTTTTTTTTGTTGTTGTTGAAGTTTTGGGTTTCTTTGGAGTGATTGGTGGTTGTGAGAGCTGGTGATTTTCTGTTTTGGGATTCCGCTGGTAAAGGGTTTATTGATTTTTTTGACTGTTGGCTAAGTTTTGTTGTTGTCCATTTGTCTGTTTATAGGAATTTGTTTTTCTTGTTGGAAATGCAGTTGTCCTGGGTCAGCTTGCGCGCACCTCGGACTAATCCTTACAACTATTTCACACCCTCATGCATGTGGTGAGGTCGCCCCAAGAGGAGTTGTATATAGGAATTTGTTTTACCGCTTATAATCTTAGATATCGAGCCATGTTAATTGGGTTATGTGAAAGGCGAAAGCAATGGTACACCCAGTGTACAATAGAAATGTTTTTTTTTTTTTTTTTGGTGTTTGTGACACATTATTTTGGTGTATGTTACGTAATTTTTATGTTACGTAATTTTTTGGTTAGTTACGCAAGGTTTACCATCGAAGTATATGGTATGCAAAGTTACGGAGCATGGTACGCATGATTTTTGGTTTATTAGTTACCCACTTATTTGGCGAAGTTACAAATAGGGGTATAGGGTAAACCCCAAAATAATTACGTTTTTTGGTTATCAAAATTTTTGCAAATTCTTTTTTGATGTTGAACCATAGGCTTTTCCTGTGTGGAAGGCGAATATGTGAAATAGGAAGACAGAGCAAAGCTAAGAAGAGTAGTACTATAATTCATTTTTCCCAAATCAATCACAATTTCCAACTTGAGGAAGCATAATTCCTAGGTATTTTTTGCTTTTAAAATCCTTTGTTTGACATTCTTGTGTATGCCGTTTACAGTTCTTGTCACGTTTAGAACTACTTAGAAAAGTTTGGATGAATGCCCTCATCTATAATAGGTTGCAGCAAAATGGGGTGTCAACATTTTGGTTTTGGGGAAAAGTCTACGGTTGTTTTGTGAACTGACTGATTGTGGAAAGTCTGGAAACACTTGGAAAGGCATGCAATCGCTGTGATGTTTTCTGCTCTTTTTTTTTTTTTTTTTTTAAATTTTAAATTTTACTTTTACCTTGGGTTCAAAATCTGCTTGCTTACGTCTTCTCTATGAATTTGTCAAAGTAGGGCTTCAGGTCTTTTGTGTGGACAGCAGTTTCCTACCAGCTGAAAGACAGGCTTCAGTTGTCGCCCTCGGCCTCCCAATTGGTGTCTTCAATAGCATTTTTCCCATGGAGCATAAAACCGTTATATGGGTATGCATCTGATTTCTTCTCTATTGAAACTGCTCTTTTTGCAGAGTTTTTGTTTAAGAAGTGGGTCCCCTAAGTATTATCTACTAGATTGATTCCATGAATACTCTTCACCATGCACCACACCTCATATGCAACAAGCAGATAAAAATGATCACCATATCATTTGTGTGGGGAAATTTTATCTTTCATGGCTTTGTCTGTTCTATCTATGCCTGCACGTATTAGTTGATGACAAACCATATTGTAAATGAAGAGCTTGGAACAACTACCAAATTTTGGCTTCAACACTAGAATCGTACGATTCTTCTCAAATGAATCTACAAGTGGGTGGACATTTTAGCAGCTAAAAGACAATAAAATAGGGAATTGATTTCTACACTCCCCCTTTTGATATCCACACTCCTTTTTCTGTCTTTTAGCAAAAAAAAAATACATACACTTTCAACAATAAAATGCAAAAAAGGGAGTGTAGAAATCAATTCCCAAATATGGCATTTCAAGCTTATGCTGAAAAATCAGACAACGTAATGAATTTCAAGAGAACCAGTGCATCGTAAGATGGTCACATATGTGGGTGTGTGAGGAAAATTACACTTGAAGATGAGAAAGCTTTGAACTCTTATTGGTGCTTGCAGCATGCAATATGTCTAGACTGTAGAGTGTAGTGTTCTTTTTCCGATATCATAGTTTGTGCACTTATTCTTTCTATTGAAATTGGTTCTTAATTCAATATGCAGCATCTTGTCTGATTGTATCCCAATCAGAGGAAGAAAAAGGGTTCCATATCTGGTGATTGCAACAGTTCTCTCTCTCTTGCCGTGGCTCATTTTGGGCCAAGTATCCTTCCTCAGGAGTTCACAGATGCCCCTTATGATCATCTTAACTGTGCAAAACCTAGGCTCTGCAATGGCTGATGTCGTGGTTGATGCAATGATAGCTGAGGCAGTGAGGGTTGAGCGGTATGTTCATTCAATTAAATACTAGTTGAAATTGTTCCATATTGGCCAGTCTGCAGAATGCAGTCAGTTGTCAATTAGATGCTGTCAGAACTCAAAGTTTGTGGTTACACGAATGAGGACTTGAGCAGCTCTTGAACTGCTAGGTTCTCATCTTTTTAGTAGATTAGATAGGCTTATTCACTGATAAAGCCAAGTACAAGCCCTAAGTTTTGAGTCTACTTACTTTAAAAGCCGTACTTGGTTAGCGCAAGCCATACTTGGTTAGACTACTGAAACAATGATGTGTGGGTTTTCTACAAATATCGAATCATGATCATGAACCTTATGGCACTTGATTACAACAAGTTGGGTAAGAGTGTAAGACAAAGATATGAGAAAGCTGTCACGATAGTTTTTGGCCTCTAATTTACATCGGTGAGGCCAACTTGTTGCGTGTACTTTAAAATCAAGTCGGTTTAGGGTTATGAACAACATTTCCTGTTCCGCTAACTCAAATAAGTACTTAAAAAATAAGTATCTATTTTCAAGCTTAAAAATAATGGGCTTACGAAAATAAATTTTTTATCTTTTTTGCATCGTTCAAAAGATCTCATCGAGATCTATCAAACAAGATTCTTTTATTTTTTTTGCCATTCGTTAATCCTAATCTACTCTATCTTAGGAGACTTGGGGAAGGGGATGGGTGCTTACGGGAATCGAACCCTACCCATGTGCATGAGAGTACAAGGGAGACACCAACTGCACTCTACTCCACTTGCTAACAAACATGATCCATATTGCATATTTTTTTATTTTAGTAAGCCCATTATTTTTAAGCTTGAAAATTGCAAATAAGTAGTACTTTTTTAAGGGGCCTTGGTGGAACACACCAAGCTTTGCTTGGGACTTGTTCATATGGGGTTCCAAATTCCAATTACTTGAAGTTGATAAATATTTGACGTTACTCATGTTCATCTAACTTGTTTGCGCCCTAAGCCTTTGCACTAAACATCATATCCTGTTAGGTGCAGAGTGTAGTCTTATGGCTGCTTGATTGTATTGTTCTTTTATCAAAAATAATATTCGCTGATGTTTACTGTCATTCGTGATTAGGGCCTCATTTGCTGGTGATCTTCAGTCATTGTCATGGATGGTGATGGCTTTGGGAGGGATCTGTGGGAGTTCATTAGGAGGATACGCTCTATCAAACTTACAGATTGAGACTGTTTTTCTTCTATTCTCCATTCTACCAGCCATACAGCTGTTTTCATGTGGTTGGGTCAATGAGGATTCTATAGGCGGTAAAGATTTGCCCAATTACTCTAAGATTTCCCATGAAGAAAATGGAAACAATACCGCATTTGATGCTGCCAATTTCTCAGTTGAGAAATCCAAAAGTACTTCGAGAAGAAAAAAGATCCGAAAGAACAGTAACAAGAGATCAGACATCACTAGCAAATTCCAGGTTCCAGAAAAGGGCGGCTTATTGGTGTCACAGTGGTTCCAATCTCTGAGAACAGCCACTTATAGTCTTTTGCGGGCTTTCAGACAGCCAATCATTCTGAGGTAACTGGTTATAATCTTTGTGTTTCTGTGCTAGTTAGTATTTTTATCCCCATTGAGAGTCACTTTTCAATTCATTCCTGTCTGTGACAATTTCTATTTGGAAAGAACCTTTGTTCCCAAGTTTCTGATATAGCGAATTGTATGGTCTGGTATGACACTCCGAAGGGGTCTAACATGTGAAAATGCATTCTAGAAGTGCATATTTGTTGTCACTGGCTGTAGTTTTGGGTTAAATGGATGATAGTACGTGATATTTTCTGTTCCATTTTTTCTCTCCGGTTTTGTATTTCTGTTTCCTAATCTGATTTCTTCCCCCTCAAATTCACTTTGACGAAGGCCAGACCAATGACTTGGTTTCTCCTAGCGCATGTGACTGTTCCAAATCTCTCAACAATCATGTTCTATTACCAGACAGAGTTCTTAAACTTGGAAGCATCCTTTTTGGGTACAACACGTGTTGTTGGGTGGCTAGGCCTCATGCTTGGAACCTTTGTTTATAATCGCTACCTGAAGAAGATGAAGCTGCAAAAAATTCTCATGTAAGCAGGCACTTTTATTAACAGTTCTAATTTTATTTCTTGCTATTTGCTTGGCTGATGAAGTTTCCTTTTTAATATGATGCAGGTGGGCTCATGTTGGTTTGTCTGTATTAGGTGTTCTTGATATGGTTTTAGTTTCCCGAACAAATGCTGCGTTAGGAGTCTCCGACAAGGTTATGGTGCTCTGTGGGTCTGCTCTTTCTGATGCAGTTAATCAATTCAAGTATGTGCCTTTTTTCTCTCGGTTGCAATTCTATTACTCTTTAAGCAGAACACAGCATCTCTGATTGAGTGCTCCTACATACATACACCCCCTAGACCCGAAAAAGTGGATTTACGTAGTATGACTTTGAACTCTCTGTTTTTTACTTGTTTGCATGGAAATTTCAGGTTTATGCCATTTTTGATCTTATCGGGACAGCTTTGCCCTCCTGGAATAGAAGGGACTCTATTTGCCCTCTTCATGTCGATAAACAATTTCGGGTCCACATTGGGATCATTCGTAGGAGCTGGCTTGGCCTCTTTTCTAAACATCTCTTCGGGTTCTTTCGACAACCTTCTTCTTGGCGTTGGCATTCAAGTCATCTGCACTTTCATCCCGATTGCTTTCCTATTTTTGATTCCAAAGGAAGCTACTGGGATATCAGCATAGTTTACCGATGAATGACTCGAAACTAATTAGATACCTCATATCTTTTTCCTTCTTTTTTTTTTCTTTGTAGTTTTGCGTTGCATACGTAACAGCAGGTATCGTAGACACACTAGAATTTAGAAGACAGACCCTTTCTTTGTTGTTGGTAATGTGAAGTTACATCTCTTTCTGTGTACTGTTTCACATTTGTAACTTTGTAGAACAGATTTCGCTGAATGCTTCAAGTATACAAAAATCTATTTATGTCAAAATATGGGAATCAGATTTCGCACCCTGCTTTTGTTATCTTTGATGGAATCTCCATCTTCCCAAGTAATCTTTTAGGTTTGATGGTCAGGACTGGGGTGTCGTTTACGCATATCTCGACTAATCTCTTCCGCGGTCCATTCAAAAGGCATGCCGTCAACGCCAAAATTAGGGGATTCACAAGAAATTACTTCCTTGCGGCCGGACTCTAACAAATTCATGAGTGATCTATACACCATAACCCAATGTGAGGTGTTTTCACCAACCAACAAGTTGCGAACCACAACCTTTTGATTTTGTCCTTATTTAAATTTTGTTTTTGCGTTTGTTAGTTCTACGTCAAATTTTTATGCATTATTTGTTCGTCTCGGCAAGTGGAATCAGAAAAATTGACTTTTACACCAGCATTTTGAGAAATATCCCAGGAAAAGTTTAAAAAATCAATTTTTTTTATATTTTCAAAAATCCTTGTGTAAATGTTATAATTTTTTACTTTTCTGATTCTTCTCGTCGGGGCAAACCAATAATACATAATTTTTTTGTGCAAAACTAACAAACGCTTTTTTTTTTTTAATAAAGACAACAAAAAATTGTACTCCGATCCATAACTGGTTAGTCAGTAGAAACACCCTTAGTAGTGGGTCCACACACTTCAACACCACTACCTAATACACAATTTCATTCCCTAACAAAATCAGCCAGATTTTAAAATGTGTGCAACATTAATGTTTTGTTTGGATTGAAATTTGAAAAGTGTTTTTGAAAAATAGTAGGGGTAATGAGTAGAGAGAGATAGAGAGAAAAATATGGAAAGTAGGGAGAATTTTTTGAAAAATTCTTTTTGAATCGTGAAGTGAACAAGGCTAATTTGTTTGCTTCACCTTCACCAATAAAATGATGAAAAGCTTTACTGACATGGTTAAAATAACTTCTTTGGGCTGTATCCCTCAGTCCAAAAACACTATCAACGAGAATTTGAAAGGAATGTATTTTTATTCTTACAAAATTTCAAACTTTTTTTCATGCATTTTATTAAAAGAATTCATTGGTATCTAACAAATTGTGGAAACAAAATTGAATCATTTTAACAGACATTTAATTTAAAATATTCATACACTCCCAGCAATCACATATCTAACCGTACTTCTATTATATAAATGTCATGTGAGTCGACTCATCACGTAATTGTAGATGGTTGTGATAAATTTTATGAATCCATTTGTGTGTAGCATTATTGTTTTGGATCCCCTTTCTTTCCTCTTCTTTTTTTTTGGGTAATTATTCTTTCCTCTTCTTGATCATAAGGTCCCTTTCCTGCTGATAAAAAAAAAAGGTCCCATTCCTGGTTCAATCATAACATAGCCAAGGAAAAACTGGGATACGGTTTCCCACTTCAGAAACGGTGGTCGTGACTTTTCTTTCATACTTCCTTTATCGATATCTAGTTTCGATTTAGTCCAAAACGCGTTTTTCCTCAAAATAATAGTGGGGCAGTAAAGGCGATCAGCAAACGCTAATCGAGGGAATCAAATGAGGCGAAGACCAGGAATTGGCGGTTTACAAACCGCCGCCGCCGCTAGGGTTTGTGTTTCTGATCTGGGTTATACGCGATTGTACAAAAAGATAATAACTTGATTTATAAATATGTTTATCCAATTTTGGGTTTTTCTTGTAATTGTTTCTAGTAATGCTAATGTGCTATATGACTCTGTTCATCCAATTTTGGGTTTTAGATTATACAAAAAGATGAATGACTTTATGCATAAAAATGTTGATCCAATTTTGGGTTTTTCTTGTTTCCTGTTTTTAAGTATTACATGCTGTATAACTATGTTGATCCAATTTTGGGTTTTTCTCGATTTGAAGTGTTGTATGTGCTTGGAAATGGATTACAGGATCAGTATCGGGTGCTCGGGGAAAATGTGGCTAAGTTGAAAATGGATCTTATGAAAGAACAGCTAGCCACTTTTCGGTCTCAGTTGGAAGACTTTGCTCGCAAACACAAGGTTCATTAATTATTCCCCCTCGCATTTTTAATATGTTTGTTTCTTAGTTTGGAATACTTGTTGGATGTATGATAGGGGAGTTCAGTTCTTTTTGCCGTGAAAAACATGAATTGCCGAGCGGTAATTTAACTTTTTGTATATTCTGAAGTGCTCTTGCAGTGGGCACAACAATAGAGTTCACTTCATGCGTTTCCTTTGGTGGAATTGAGTCTATAACTTCCTTGTTTTAGTGACTCAGTCATACCCATAATTTAGACAGTCTCTGATCTCTTTCAAAGCTCCATATATCTAACCAAATAGTCGTAAAATCCTAATCATACAGGGTCATTTGAGATGCGGTTTGTTCCATTCAAGTTCCCATTGTGAGATGATAGATTCGCAAGTGGAATAAAAAATAAGTCACCCTACTGAACTTTTTGGCAGTTTAAGATGGTAATTTTGATTTGCAACTAAAAACGTGCTGATGTTGATTTGATTGATTCAGAATGACATTCGCAAGAACCCTGCATTCAGATCACAGTTTCATGAGATGTGCGCAAAAGTTGGGGTAGATCCCCTAGCCTCAAATAAGGGTTTCTGGGCAGAGCTGTTAGGGATTGGTGACTTCTACTACGAGCTAGGTTGGTGCTACTCTCTTTTTAGTTTGATGCATCTGTTGCAAGACAAGTCTCCTTAAGTCTTATCTTGTAAATTTTAATCACTGTAGAATGGGGAAGCATAACATCTATTGTGGCAACTACAGTTAGAATGTTCATGACATTTCTACCACTGGGAGACATAAATGGGAAAGCATGTGGGTGTTATTTTTAGTGCAGCAACTTTTAAATGTGTTATACTAGGGCACCTAATTCGACGGTGCAAGTGCTGAGATGCATTTGCCCCGGCCCACCATGTATTGATGGACCTCATAATGGACCTCATATTGGTTGGAATTCTTATGCATGAACTCAGTATAAAACTTGTGTTCATAAGATTGTCATTAAGTCTATCGACTCTAGGTTACTGGTTTTTTCAGCACGTTTTTGTTTTCCGCAAACTATGCCAGGGCTAGGATGTTATACATAACATGCAGGGGCATCATGTCTATGATTTTTCAACTTTGTCTTTGTTACTTCAGTTTTTTGGGTCAATTATTTAGGTCTTGCATAGTATCTTTGTGATAATCCATAATATCTTGTAATGTGTAAGCCAAATGAAATGACTTGGCTAGACAGGAGTGCAAATTGTTGATATTTGCCTGGCAACTAGACCGCATAATGGGGGTTTGATCAACTTGGAGGAGCTGTGTAGATTACTTAATCAGAGACGAAAGAGTGCCCGCGAAGCTGTGACTGAGGATGATTGCTTGCGTGCAATTAGTAAGCTCAAGGTATTGTTCTTGAAGATTTGTGATGTTTATTATAACATACCCTCGGTACACACTACACACTCTTATACAACTTACATTCACTGCCACATCATTGTTTGTGATATGGGTTCTGGCAGGGCCGGCCCCGGCGTTTGGGTTGCCCAAGCCCGACCCCAAACTTAGTTGCCCACTTATTAAGTCATAAAAAGAAAGAAGACATTTAAGTCAAAAAAAACCAAAATTAAAATGTAACCCCAGGTACAGTGCTTTATGATTAGTACAATCCGATTTTAAAAAACGTCTTCTCTTTGCCTTTTTTGGAGTAAATTCAACATGCGAAAATTGTCACTAACATATATTAGTAACAAAAAAATGTTGTCACAAAGATGTCATTAAATTTAAGAGTGTAGCTAAAGATATATATATAGTGACAAATACAAAGTTGTCACTATAGTCTTAGGCTCTGTTTGGAACTTGTGGAAAAGAAGAGAATTTTTTTTTTAATTTTATTTTCTCTTTATTTCACTAAGTTCCAAACAGAGCCTTAGTTTATTTGACAAGGTTAAAAAAAGACTTCCAAAATGTTTGGGACAAGAGTTGAACCCGCATCGCACAAGTGGCGGGCCTTAAGTACGCTCTGTTGACTGACAAGTTGTGGGCCTAAAAAATGTGCTCACCCTGTTCCCCATAGTTTGTGACAGAAGAAAGCAATGCAACTATGCAGTCTACAAACTTGCTCATCTTTTTTATTTTTATTGACAAGTAATAAAATTTAATTGAGAAAGCATCAAGGCAAACTTGCTCATCTTTGTGCTAGAGGGTAGATCGTTTTCTTCACTCGTGCTCCATTATTTTTACAGATTTATGGTTTTTGCATTTACTTTTTATGACAGGATTTGTTCTTATGAACCCTTGGATAGTTCCCAGAAATTTATTGCTTCTTGACATACAGCATCTTAAAATATAGTGCATGGATTCTTACAGGTATTAGGCAATGGTTTTGAGGTGATTTCTGTTGGAAAGAGAAAGCTTGTGCGGTCTGTTCCGACTGAGTTAAATAAAGACCACAATGAAATTTTAGAGCTGGCCCAGGTTTTACTATTTCTCATCTTCCTGCAAACTGCCTTGTTGAATCCTACTTCTTTTAGTTTGTTATGTTCCTCAACTAGTGATGTTGATGCATATGCTAGTTCGGAACAGCATCTTGCCAAATTCTGGTATATAAATAGATGATGGAGTCCAATGGTTTAATAGCTAAATGACTAAGCTATCGATATGTTATAGATGATTGGCGTCGGAATGTGGTGTTTTAGCAATGTTGCTCCATGATGCAAATCACATCTTGGCAAATTGATTGACTTTACATGGTTCCCATCATGAGAGAGGTGGATTACAATCCAGCGTGTTAAATTTGTCCCACCATTTTAGAGGAAAAATTGGAACTTCATGGTAAAGTACAACCATGGCAACCCATATGGCACACCATTAGAGAAGCTCTTAGGGTTAATTTTGTTCTTAAGCTGGGAAAGTAAACAGCCATAATTTGCAAATAGAACAATGCACACATGAAATACGCTTATAGAGCAAACCAAGCTTCTTTCATTAATGTAATCCAGCTTAAGCTTGAATACATCTTGAATCTCCCTAAGTTTTCAAGTCAAGCTTAAACCCACTACTCATAGGATTACAGTCCTTCATGGAGCCACAGGATCATTTCTACTATACTTTTGTATTCACATCTATGGTTATCTATGTTTATTTGCATTTTCTGTTCTCTTAGGCTCAAGGCTTTGTGACGGTTGAAGAAGTAGCAAGAAGGCTGTCATGGTCCTCTGGTCGTGCCACCGATGCCCTTGAAACGTTACTAGATGTAAGTTATAGCTGTTGTTCTCTTCTATATTTACCAGGTTATATTGATGTTGCCTTCAGCTCTTCCTTTGTGTAATTGCAGGAAGGTCTTGCTATGATTGATGACGGCCACCGAGATGGCAAACGTCGGTATTGGTTCCCTTGTGTATCTTCTATCGCCTCTTTCGTTGGAAATGAGACTGTTTAAAACGTTACATTGTGCCATTCGACGATGTTTTGTAATATTCACAAATAGAAGTGGACGTTGACGAACAATCAAAATGACTTGCCTCTTTCGAGGTTATCAAATGAGGGAAGGAGAAATAATTAACGGGCCAGAGTGTTACCAAAGACAGATTTTGAGACAGATTTTTCCTTGTACCTGAAAGTAAATTGTGGAGAAGGGTAAAAAGAAAAAGAAATCTACTCTCTTGTTTTCGGAAATGCTTTTATGAGATCAATGGACCAAGCTAAAACTGTTTTCCAGAACTTGTGCTTGGGATGTTTTCCTTCTTGTAAAAAGAGGCGGGTGCTGTTGTTTTGCATAGAAAGGAGAGGGAGGATTTTTTTTTTTTTTATCAGAAAAAAAAGGCTCCCCTATTATTAATAATAATGATATAAAAAGAAACTCTGTAGTAATACACCAAAGAGCGTAATACAAAGGGAATAAGCTCAACTAAAAAGGAGCATTATACAATGAAAATGAGCTCAATTTATCATTGCAGGTCACTTCACAAATTTTTTTTTTTTTTAAAATAGAAAAACTTTGTTAGTAGGAAGACAACAGGACATCCAACGGGCCAAAGCTCAATACCTAAAGAAGTCAAAACCCAAACACCTGATGGGCCAAAACCAAACCAAAACAAAAACCCTAATCCTAAAGAAGCCGCCGCCGCCTTAGCCGATCCCTGGCAGCCTCTTGGAGCACAATCACTTGGTGCTCCAGGACCTTCTCCACCATACATTCACGTGGATTTCACCACCGAGTGTAACCTCTACATCAATATGTGGCGAAGAAGACCCTTACAAGAGCGGTGCTCCAAGAGCACTAAATAATCCCTCGTGGTTGCTGCATGCACGAGGAGTGTCGCCAAGTTCATGGCGGTAAAGTGGCTTGTTATAACGGTAGGCCGTTACTCGACGTAATCAAAGTTAAATCTGTTAAAAAAGGGATTTAGCAAGAAAAATGATAATGACCGGTCTAAATTTTTTTTTACCAAGAAAATGCATTTATCCAGCAACTTGAAATCTAATGACCAAAAGTGGTCTACCGAACTAGTCTTATTTGATAGGAGTAGAACCGCGTTAGAAACACAAGTTATGACACAATTGTACGTGTATGTGGTGGAGTTATCTGATGCACGTAAATGGTAGACCCACACACAAATGACTTTGAAAATATTTGTGTTCGAAATTGTATTCTAAAGTTATATAGTAGAGTTTTTGTTATTTGATAAAGAAAAAATACTGTCTTAAATATACTGATAAAAAATTGTCTTAATTTTGTGAAAAAGTACAAGTATGACCCATAATGTATTAAAACATCAATTTTCTTTTTGTTGTTGCAAATTTCAATTATATTTCGAAACGGATCCAAAATTTGAAGTTTTCTCAATGGCAAATGATTTTCACACCCCTTTTTTATCTATTGGCACTTATTTTTCTTGTCTTTACTCACTTGAAAGTACTAAATTGCCCTTCATATGAAAAAAGTGACTCAAGAGATAAGGGTAGTTTAGTAATTTTGACATAAATAAAGACAAAAAGAGAAGTGCCTATGGAGAAAAGGGGAGTGTGAAAATCATTCACCTCTCTCAATTCCTCTCTCTCCCAAAAAAATCTAAGAAGTAAAAGAAGAAATCAGTTTTGTTGGGAAGTCATAAAAACGGATTTTTCTTTTCCCATTAATAGATCCCAAGTCCAAACTTCAGCACAGGGCAAGAACCGCAGAAGAGAGAGAGAGAGAGCCAGACCGAGACGCTACTCGAGAGTCCGTTCTTTCCTTCTCTCCACCACGATGTCTCATTCTCCTCTTTCTCTCCTCTTCGCAACCCATTTCACCATCTGGTTTCTATCATCTACGCCACTCGTATTCTCCCTCAAACAACCGTTCCATCCAATCGACATACTACCCATATTGCCCAGACAAGTCTCATGGCCCATCCTCAACTCCCTCAGCCGCAGTCCAATCGATATTTTGCCCACTTTTGTGGGCAATGTTTCTTCCCCGGACAACACCTTGGAGTGGAGAGGAACTTGCTTTCAAGACAACTCGGCTTGGATGGAGTTTCACAACAAAAGTGGCAGCCAATTTGGTGGGGGCACTCTTCACCTCAAGGTTTGTCTGGATTTTGGGTTGTTTTTGTTTGGTTACTTTGTGCTGATTTAGGTTGAATTTAATTGAAATTTGGAGTGTTGGGTATGTGGGTTGCCAACTTTCTACCTTGGAAATGATATTGTAATGGTTTTTATGAGAGGTTTTGGTTAGAACATATATGGACTCTGGCTTACTCAATGTTGCTGCTCGACGTGACCTTTCCTAGGCTCCGTTCAATTGTCAAGAAATTAGTGCTGGAAAACTACTCCCAAGAAAAATAGAGTGAAGTGAAGGAAAATGATACAAAAAATTTCCTTTATGCGTACATTTGATATAAAAAATTTATGGTGAAGTTGAAAAGTCATGTTTGATTATGTAGAAATATGAGTGCTGCAAAATTTTGTATTTTTTTACAAGAGATGTTTTTAGGGAAGACTAAATAAAGAGGTAAAGTTAAAGACTGTGGGTCCCAATAACTTTCTTGCTAGCTGAACACATTAAAAATGCAGGAAAGTTTGAACACATTAAAAATGCAGGAAGGTTAAAACGTTCCAGTGCTTTCCTTTCTTTGCAACTGAACTGGGCCTATGGGTTTGTTCATTATATTGCTTAACAAAATTTGATTGGTGATTTGTGGTTTTACCATACGAGAATGATATGGTTTTGATAATGAAATTGCTCCCTTGACATTTTTGTTGAAGACTTATTGGACATTTGAGGTCTGTTCTTCGGGTATTGACGTGCTGAATTTGAGTTTGTCATTGGTATATGGGTGGCCCGAATTTGAGTTTGTTGTTGTTGGGGATCTATGGGTGGCTACCGTGTTAGAATTTTACATTCGTGTTTCTTCGTTGATTGTGGCAGTTCAAGTTCTTGGGTATTTGTTAGATAGTCTTGTCTTGGACATGTCCTGGCATTGGTTTTCCTTCAGACTTTTTTAATGGACCGTCCAAGTAATCATAGCTTAAGTATCAGGTACAATTTCAGTGCAACAGTGATATCACATCATTGTACAAACATGGTATCACCAACTAATAATATTTGTACCTAGTATTCAGTTTTGTTAAATACCCTTGAGATAGTGCATAACAGGTTATCTTTGACGGCATTGGTTAATGCCTGTCTCTTATTACACCCTTGGAGTTTTTCCAAGTGCATGCTAGTTTTTATATGCTCTGTATAATTTGAGGTCTTTCAGATTTTGGTTGCTTGAATGCATTTTTAGTCCAATACTTAATCACGGTTTTTTTTCCTCTTCAGGTTAGCAATGCTCATAGTTGGACATGTATGGATCTTTATGTCTTTGCAACTCCATACCGTGTGACATGGGACTACTATTTTTTGGGACGCGAACATACCCTTGAGTTCGACGAATGGGATGGGAAAGCTGAGTATGAATATGTGAGTTACTATTGTTCAGCACTGCTACATGAGTTTGTCTTGAAGCATGCATTTTTATGTATGTGTCCTTCTTTCGATTAAAACAGGTAAAACATAAGGGCGTTTCAATTTTTCTCATGCAAGCTGGAATGCTAGGAACCCTTCAAGCACTGTGGGATGTCTTCCCTTTATTCACAAACACTGGATGGGGTGAAAACTCAAACATTGGGTTCTTGAAGAATCACATGGGTGCTTCCTTTTCAGAACGTCCTGAGCCATGGGTTACAAACATTAGTGTAGCTGATATTCACTCTGGAGATTTCCTTGCAATATCAAAAATACGGGGGCGATGGGGAGGCTTTGAGACTCTAGAGAAGTGGGTCACAGGAGCTTACGCTGGTCATTCTGCTGTTTGCTTAAGGGATTCTGAAGGAAAGCTATGGGTTGCAGAATCTGGACATGAAGATGAGGAGGTACACGAACTTGAAACTTATGTTGGTCATTCTGCTGTCATAGTTTGATAACTTTTCATACCTGAAACTTAGGCTTGGAGAAAATATGTCTCCGTTGGATTGAGTGCTTTTGTTTTTTTGTGTTCCCCCACCCAAAAGTGATTCCTCTGATGATTTGCATTTACGTTTGCTTTCTTATGTGTGACCAACATGGTAATCCAATTTTTGCTTGACAGGCAAAAGATACTACTATGTCTGTATGTTCATGAACTTCTTTCCTGGCAGCAGTTTCGTAAAAGACGAAAGAATCATTGGAATTAGTATGCATAAATTAAGAGTTGCTTTTCATTTTTGCAATCTTTGGTCTTCTTCATGGGGGTTGTAACCAACTTAATTTCATTCTTTCGTATTACGAAACATGTGAGGATTGAAGTTGTTGGGTCTGTCGCTGTATCCTCTTTTGACTCTTTAAAAACCTGCAAAGCTTACTTCTCTGAAGTAATTCATTCCTTCCACTCAGCTTGAAAGAGAAGGCCTAAAAACAATTGAGTCACATGACTCTCGTCATCATTTTCAGAAGAGGAGGGATGGTGAGAAGAAGAAACAGCTCAATTGGCTTATCTTGAAAAGCCTTTTCGTTCAAATCACATTAGCGAAAGAAACCTTAATTACCATATCGAGAGAATGTTAAGCACTTCTTTTCTTGGAAGATGATCTTCTCATCTGATAGCAAGGTGTCCAATTCTTAGAATATTTGTCCACCGTGTCCTTTGTATCCGCTGTGATGGAAGTGAATTACTCTGCTTCAATACAAGCAAACTTAATCGTTCTTTAGTTGAGTCGTAGCATTCGTATGCTTTTTGCATATCATTTGGTACACTGTACTTCTGCTACAAATTGGTTAACTTCCACATTGGTGCCATTTTTTTGAAGAAAATATAAATAGAAGCTAATGAAATTGGTGCTAACTTTGTCATTGTAGGGACAAGATATCATTGCTGTTTTGCCATGGGATGAGTGGTGGAACTTTGAGCTCACTAAAGATAATTCCAATCCACATATTGCATTGCTTCCTTTGCATCCTAACATCCGGGCCAAGTTTAATGAGACAGCTGCTTGGGAATATGCACGAAGCATGCTGGGCAAGCCTTATGGTTATCATAACTTGATATTTAGTTGGATAGACACCACTGAAGGGAACTATCCGCCTCCGTTGGATGCTAATGTGGTAATGCATTCCTACGGTTTTCCATTGTTATTGCTTGGACTTAGTATGCAACGTAGATGGATGTGTTGTTTTCTAATTTGTTCTCCTTTTCCCCCAACACATCCCCCAAAAGCCGGGGATTACCCACCATCTCTATTGGATGTCTTGTATTTCTGGCAAGTTGTTCTAACCAAAACTTGAGATAGTGGTTTAAGCTTTCAAAAGACTCATAAGTAGTTGTTAATGAAGTGGAATTGTATACGAAGTCAACAGATCTTGATGAATACAATAGGATTTATAATATCTTTACGCTCCTTATTGTATCCTACGATGTATAACGTCAGGTTGCTTCTGTTATGACTGTTTGGAACCACGTACAACCTGAATATGCTGCCAACATGTGGAATGAAGCCTTGAACAAGCGACTTGGAACTCAGGTATTGTAGAAATTTATTCCTTGTTTAAAAGTTATAAAGCTTTGTTTGTTGAGGCATAGCTTTAATGGATATGATTCTCATGGAAGATGATATCCATTGTAGCCATCAGTTTGAGGCTTCATATATTGTGGAATGGGATATCATGCATCTGTGTTTGTTGTGTTTGCGTATTCCTGATTCAGAATTAACGACTGGCATTTAGCCCGCATGGGATATTTCTTGGTCTGGATGAAGTCTGGTGTAATTCTTGAAATTCGCAAAATGCTGTCATATGTGAAGTACAGATCTGACTTCTGTGTTCCTTGTAGGGCCTCGACCTTCCTGAAATTCTTGTCGAAACTGAAAGGCGTGGGTCATCTTTTGATGCACTTTTGGCAATTCCTGAGCAGGATAATTGGGTATACATTGATGGGAAATCGACATCATGCGTTGTTTTCATTCTGGAAATGTACAAGGAAGCAGGGTTGTTTGCTCCAATTGCAAGCTCCATTCAGGTGACGGAGTTCACGGTGAGTTTGTTGTGACTATTCAGTCTTCATTACTTTTGAATAGCAGTAGTCTCAACTAATCTTGCAACGATGAGTCGACACTGGATTTTTGGACTGAGCTGGCTTATACATAAAATATTCAGATTGTCAAAACTCTGTTATTCAACTTGCCTAAGGAGATCTTCCAGAGCTAAAAACCAATTGAATGATATGAGTCATATGACTGCAACGCTTATATTGTCACTGGAAGTTGCTATGAATTATTACTGATTATAGATTGATAAAGCTGTTATTGTCCAAATGTGGCCTGCTGTGTAGTCATTTCCAGATCAAAAATGGGAGAGCTATCTGTAATTCTGTATACTTAACTACATTTGTTGAAATTGTTATTGCTAAATGCGGATGTTCATGGGAATTCTTGAGTGGCCACACAACCTAGGTTAGAAATTTTACATACTGATGCTTGCTTTGAATTCAGGAATTTTCCGTATCTATTCTTGATGTTTTTGTTATTTGTCTCGTCCACGCTGCAGATAAAAGATGCTTACAGTCTGAAGTTATTTGAGAATAATTCAAGCCGCCTGCCGAAGTGGTGCAATGACGGAGACTCTGTGAAGCCCCCGTTTTGCCAAATTAAAGGGAAGTACCGAATGGAACTACCCGGATACAATAGCATGGACCCATATCCCCGTATGAATGAAAAATGCCCGTCTCTGCCTCCAAAATACTCCAGGCCTAAGGGTTGCTGAAAGTCTTCCAATATATTTCTCCTGTTTCTGAGTTTCTATACCAATGGACTGGCTGTTGTACATCAATGCAAAGGGATAAAAATGCCAGAAAAATTAGTCAAAGTAGGTCGATCTTTGTAAATTTGCCTTTTGAGGTACAAACACAGAATCATGTTCTATTTCATTCACGTGTATAGCACAATAATATAGTTGAAATTTGAAACACATTGAATTGGTATTCATAGTTTTTGCTTTTGGAATCATGGCTTGTACAAAGAGTACGAAGTATTATCTCAACTTCATAGCTTAGCCGGTGCTTTTACATACGGACAGGAAGCAAAAAGGATGGTGATTTGAACATAGATCATTCAAGGCATTTACATGTTATTTAGCAGCTCTCACTTCCATCAAATTCGCAGTGTTTTCTTTGGCATAATTTCGATAGGAAGTCCTTTAGGGGGCTCAGGTGCTGGAACCCAACTGAAACCATCGTCATTGCAGCACAACTTCCACGTGAATCGAGTGACCAGGTTATGGATTGCGACTAGAGTTTCGATTTTCGCAAACTCATACCCTGGGCATATACGAGGCCCCCCTCCAAATGGAATGAAGCAGTAGGATGGAACCGATGCTTGGTTCTCAAATCGCGTTGGATCAAACTTTGATGGTTCTTCAAATATGCCACCATCCATGTGAGTCATTCTTGTCGCCCAGAATATCTAGTGGTCATTTGAAGATGCAGCAATGTTAAAAAACAAAAAAACGCGACTTGACTAAGAAAATGTATGGGGCTTTCACTTACTTGCCATCCTTTAGGAATGATGAAACCGCCATATTCGATATCTTTCAGTGTTTTCCTGAATCCTCCAAAGACAGGAGGTACCATTCTCAGGGTCTCCAATGCTACTTTCCATGTGTACTTCATCTTGGTAATGTCTTCCCATGTTAGCAGCTCTCCTGGGACCTTTCCTTTTGCTATCTCTTCTTGTTCTGCCAAAACCAAATTACAAGATCTATTCAGTGGCACGAAAAAAATGTAACGGGAGGAGGGATAGGATTGATAATGCAATGGAATCCCGGGTCAGAAACAGCAATTCAATTGATGGACATAAAAATGAATTGATCCAAGTGTACTGAGTCTGTCTTACTCATACTGATCATTTGTCGAAGGACACTGGTTTGCAAATTAGGATTGAACAAGGGATCAAAGATCAATCCTTTCTGGAAATCATCGTGGATTTAACAATGCATCATACCTTGAACAACACTAGCATATATAGCTGGTTCGTTAGCTAGAACACGAATGATGAAAGTAATTAGGGTAGCAGTGGTTTCATGTCCGGCAAACATGACAGCCACGACATTGTGCATGATCTCATCTTCTGATAGCGATTCTCCATTATCTTGGCCACGGATGCTGACCAAACAACTGATAAGGTCTTGATGAGATGAAACACCCTCTTGCTCAAGCTCGACCCTCTTCTCGCGTATAAGGTCTTTCAACATGTTTTGGAGCCTTGCACTTGCTCTGAGGGCGCGGTAGTAGCGTGTACAGGGAAAATTTAGCGGAACTGACCACATTCCGTCTACCAACAGTTTGACGCACGAACTAAGATCGTCTCTTCGTGATCCACGTTCAATGCCACATAGGAGGGAGCATATCATGTCAAATGCGAGGGTCTTCATAAGGGGCAACACCTAGCAACAACATCATCAAACTTTGTCAAACAATCAAATATTTTCTCTTCTCCGTCGTAGACTTGTAGCAACGTAAGGCAAGAGAGAGCAGAGTAGAAAGCTTTCCCACTACTTTAAGACCAAATAATTCTATATCACTCAGAGATTCTGTGGGGTGGTGATTTGGGTTGGGTCCTTTGAGTAAGATGCCTCCTCCCTTGAGCTAGTCTACAAAACAAGGAACTGATTAGCGTCATCCAGATGGATTCATCCAGTGCCCTCTGATGCCTAAGTTGGACATTGAGAGGGGATCTAGGAATGGCATACCTCTCTAGGGTTCAGTATAGTACTTTTTCTTGGGTGTTACTTGCATTGGCCTATAGCTTGTGCCTTCAACGATGTCACAAATAACCGCCTCTTGTTCTGACTTCATGACGATTATCGAGTGCCATGCTGGTGATGGCACGTGGCACGTTCGTTGCCGCCTATGTAGCACGGATACGGGACACAGAATTTTTAAAAAAAACATATTTTGCAAGTTGAACTTACATTGAACTATGCATAGAGCTCTTATAAAACTCATGGAAGGACCTACAAAATAAACACCATTTATCCTAGATAAAATACATTGAGAAATATGAACATTTAGCTGTATCCCCGTGTACTTGAGATGTGAACTAGATGAATCCAACACTTGGACACGAACTTGACACTGGTACCCGAGTCCATGTAACGTAGCTCTTGCCTCTTGGCTACCTCTACTGATGTTTTGCTCCGAACTGGAGACAAATCTGCATAATCTATTGAAGAAAAGAAATCTGTGCACAAAATCCTTGCACTTTCACTTTCAACGGATTCAAAAAAGTAGTAAGAAAACAAAGGCTCTCGTTTTACATACCGTGACCTTGTGTTGGCCTTCCCAATGCAACTCAAGGTGCCTCCTGACTTCTCCATCCATCTTCCCCACATACTGCTTCAGGCATTCCGGCTTCAAGAACGACATGAGGGCGTCTCTGACGCGCTTGTGATCTTCGCCGCTGAGTTCCAACACATTCCGCTCACCAATTATCATCCTGAATGAGTCAGGCTGCTGGTTAGCGATCGCTCTGCTATCGCTTGAGAACACAAACTTGTTTGCTGCCTGGCCATGAATGAAAACAGTGGGTTTGCCAAAGAGACTTAGCTTTGAAACTGGACCATACTTTGTAACTCTTTCCTCCAGCCATTTTTCAGCAGTATTGGCCTTCAGTTCCCTGAGAAAGACTAGGCTTTGCCCTATGATGGGTAATCCAAGTGATCCTGGTGGAAGCCTTTCTGATGTTGATTTTCTCCTCACGAGGAGAAACAAGATGGGAGCAAAGAAGATGAAAAGGGTGAGAAAAGGATTCATGTCAGAGAGAGAGAGAGAGAGAGAGAGAGAGAGAGAGAGAGAGGGGTTGTGTATGGTGGCTTGGAAATCAAAACAATGCTGCCATGAAGCCTTCAACCATAGTTGTTAAAACCTTAATGCTACATACACATACACTGCACACTTTCACTACGCCATCCACTACATTTTTTATGGGACTCATTTTGGGTCCAAAAAAAAATACAGAAAAATATCCATAAATTTTAAAATAATATTTTAGGGGGCCTTGTAAAAAATCAGTTTTAACCGGTATCGGTAAGTATTTTTTCTAAATTTATAGAAACGAAAATGCTCAACTGCATAGTTTCGAAAATACGAACCCAGAAATAATATTTATCGATACCCGTTAGAGCTGATTTTTTACAGGGCTCCCTAAAATATTATTTTAAAATTTATGGATATTTTTCTGTATTTTTTCTTAGACTCGAAATGAGTCCCATAAAGAATGTAGTGGATGATGTAGTGAAACTGTGTAGTGTATGTAGCATTCCTATAAAAAAAAAAACTACAATACGTATCCCATTATGTGTTCTTTTTGTATAAAAATCTTACAATATAACCGCGTATCCTAATTCTGTACGTATCCTACGATTACTTATTCGAAAAAAGTTGGACCTTATTTTAAGAAGCGAAACCACAAATGTATTAATCTAAACCGTTTTATCTAATTATGGCATCTTTAAAAATCCAAATTCAACCTCAATATAAGTCTTGTATAAAGAAAGAACCATACATCGATTGTATTTTGTCTTACCTTTCTTTTCCTAACAAAAGGAATATAAAGCCTTGGCCCCGTTCCCAAAAGGGAAATAAGTACTTATTTTTTAAAAAGGCAATTTCAAGCTCAAAAATCATATGTTTACGCAAATATTTTTCCTATCAATATGGATTTTATTTGATAGGTCTCATTGAGATCTTTAATACAGTGTAAAAAAAATTAAAAATTTATTTTTCATTTACATTATTTTTGAGTTTGAAAATGTAAAATAAGTACTTATTTTTTAAGAAGGTATTCTGGAACGGGGCTTAATGTAATACGGAGTGGGCCCCAGTTAAAAGACTTGAAATTTTGCATCTTAAATTTTTTTTAAATGTAAGCATAGTTTGTCGGTAATTATTAGGTGTATCTACTTCTCAATTATATTTTAATTATAATTAACGTTATTGAAACATAAACTAAATTTAGTATTTTGATGACAAAGCTCCAATTGATAAAACCCAAATATGATACCATAGATATTATCGAAAAAGATATAAATATCTAGTTTTTATAAACTCTAAAATATCTAGCTCTAGAATATCTTTGTAAAAGTAATAGAGAATTTTTTTTTTGTGAGAATTAGTCTCATGTGTAATTCTAGAATTACCTTAAAATTTATCTTATATAAAAATATCTTTATACTATAGCCTTCCATGGTGTAGTATAAATAAGGATGGGTTCTAACCAAGCCAAAAAATAAAATGAGTTCAAGTGCAATACAAATAGTCGAATACTCTCATTTCGGTCTTTAATATTCTCCCTCTTTCAAAAATATTATCCAATTACACAATAGAAACTTCTACTCTTTTGGCAAACATATCTCAATATACACAATACGTATCTCAATACAAACTATACAAGTGAAAAAATGACACAATGTATCCCGATTTTAAAAACAATTGATTGAAGACTTAAACATTGCCTTCAACACCGTCAAAGTTAACTGAAGACTTTGCTTGCTTGATAAAGGAAAATGCATGGCCTTGAGTGCCCGTATTTCCTTCTTTTTTTTGAACTGTTTGAAGTCGCGCAGTATGACCAAATGGGTCTAAGCCAAAAATCAGAATCCTCTTGAACAAAAATAGCACCCATATTCCTAAGGAATGGCTACTAGAGGTGGGTTAAAGTCAACTATTTCTGACACGAAACATGAATATGACACGATACAATAACGTGGAAGTGTTGAAAGAATTTTGACACGACACGAGAATTTATAAAAGAGCACGATTACATGACAGAAAATTAGCAGATTAAGATCGGCTATTCCTGACACAAAACACGAATATGATAGGATACGATAATATGAAAAGTTAAACAGGTTGGGTTAGGATTGAAATTTTTTTGACGCGAACACGAGATGACAAGATACGATACCCACCCTAATGTCTACCAATTGCTCCAAAGTCGGTAATTTCGATAAAACAAAATGAGACTCACTTATGTGTCAGGTATTTAAGTTACCGATCCCTCTACTAGTCTACTGTCCGCACATTGGGCGGATGATACCTATTCCACATGTTGCGTTTTTTTTTCTTGATTGGCATCATAAAAAATCTATTACATTTGGATAATTGAAAGTACTTGATCCAAGTTTTCAATAGTTAGGTGTTGTACTACTTAGCTTTTCTGTGTTTTTTTTTTTTTGAGTGGCATCAGGCTGCTGGTTAGCGATCGCTCTGCTATCGCTTGAGAACACAAACTTGTTTGCTGCCTGGCCATGAGTGAAAACAGTGGGTTTGCCAAAGAGACTTAGCTTTGAAACTGGACCATACTTTGTAACTCTTTCCTCCAGCCATTTTTCAGCAGTATTGGCCTTCAGTTCCCTGAGAAAGACTAGGCTTTGCCCTATGATGGGTAATCCAAGTGATCCTGGTTGAAGCCTTTCTGATGTTGATTTTCTCCTCACGAGGAGAAACAAGATGGGAGCAAAGAAGATGAAAAGGGTGAGAAAAGGATTCATGTCAGAGAGAGAGAGAGAGAGAGAGAGAGAGTTTGTGTATGGTGGCTTGGAAATCAAAACAATGCTGCCATGAAGCCTTCAACACAGTCAAAGTTGATTGAAGACTTTGCTTGCTTGATTAAGGAAAATGCATGGCCTGGAGTGCACGTATTTCCTTGTATCCAAAAAATCTTTGCTGCTGCTTTGTACTGCTGGCATACCCAAAAAATCCCCCAACGCCAATAAAGCAGAAGTGGCGCAATATGACGAAATGGGTCTAAGCCAGAAATCGGAATCTCTCTGAAGAAAAATAGCACCCGCATGCCCAAGGAATAGCTACTTGAGGTGGAAATTTCCGACACGACACGAGAACACGATATGAAATTTATGGGTTAAGGTCGGTTATTTTTGACACGAAACATGAATATAACACAACACGATAACATGAATACGACACGAGAAGTTATGAAAGGACACGATAACCCGACAAGAAATTAGCGGGTTGGGATCGGCTATTCCTGACACGAGACACGAATATGACACAACACGACACGATAACACGAAAAGTTAAACAGGTCGGATTATGATTGAAAATATTCTGACACGAACACGAAATTACACGACATGATGCCAGGCTACAAATGGCTAAAAAGTCGGTAAGTTCGAGAGAAAAAAAAAATTGAGACTCACTTATTTGAGCGTCGGTAAGTCTACTAGTCTACTGTTGGGCGGATGATCCCCCATTCCACTTGTCACATTTTCCTTCCGCTAAATAAGTTAAATTGACTTATTTTTTTTGTTTTTATTTAAATTTTTTTTATATTTATTAGTATTTCGTCGATTTTTTAGGATTATTTCTGAGTAGAAATCTAAAAAGTAAAAAATTACAATCAAAATCTAATTTTTTTAATAAAGATAAAAATAAGCCAATTTTTTCGTCTTCTATTCAAAAACAATTGGATTTCAATCGTAATTTTTTACTTTTTAAATTTATCTCATTATGATAAAACAATAATCCTCAAAAAAATTGACCAAAAATTAATAAATGCAAATTTTTTTCAAATAAGGACAAAAAATAAGCCAAATGACTTATTTAGCCGAAAGACCAAGAATGCCTACTTTGCCTAGTAACCCATGACTATTTGGCTTTTGCATTTAGGAATTCACGCCCCCTGCTGGTAAATTTATGTTCTTATTACTTTTTGGGATTTTTTCGTCTATTTTGTACCGGCCATGTTTCCACCAGCAAAAAATAGAGAAAATTTGGGATTGCTACAAATTTTTTTCTCAAAACTTCATTAGCGGAAACCGGCCCCATTATTCTTTTTTTTTTTTTTTTTTGCATCAAACCTTTGTGAATTTGATCTGTCTCGACAAGGAAAATCGATAAAATAAAAATATGACATCTATCCATATTTTTTTAGAAACATTCAAGATTTAGCCCAAAAGATGGGCTTTTGGAGCTACATTCATCTTTTGGGCTAAATCTTGTAAAAAGTCGTCATTTTTTTAAAAATTTTCGATTTCTCTCGTTAGGATGAATCAATTATTTACAAAAGTTTGACTTAAAACTAACAAATGAGAAAGAATTGGATAAGGACAAAACAGGAAGGCAAGTTGTTTTTTTTTTTTTAAGGAAATTAGGCCAGGTTATGTACACCTTGCTTTATGGGGTAACTTTGAGGATCCATAATAATAAATCTAGCAGTTCATAAATTTTAAATTATTTTCTGAGAGGCCTCGTAAAAAATCTGTTACATTTGGATAATTGAAAGTTCTTTATCCAATTTTTCAATACTTAAGTGTTGTACTACTTAGCTTTTTGTGTTTTTTTTGGTGTCCTTATTCGATTTTTTTTTTGACGTTTGTTAATTTTGCATCAAACTTTTGTAGTTAATTAATTCGTTGAGACGAGACGAATCGGAAGAATAAAAAAGTATGAATTTTACTGAAGATTTTTTGAAAATATCCAAGAAAAATTCAAATATTCAATTTTTTGCAGTATAATCAGGCGCACAGACTCCTTAATAAAAATTTTCTTTCTATCTTTCTCCATTCATTACTCCAAAATTCAACTGAATAAGCCCTGAGTTTTTTCTATTCCTTTCTTGGATCAAATTAATAGTTATTGAAGACAGTGGGTATAATTGGGTTCAGTGATTTTTATTTCATATTGTTAACCTGGATAGGATTAATTGTTTGGCTTGATGTCTCGATGAAAAAATATTTAAGTATAAATACATGGATTAATATAAATCAATGCTAAGAACATTAAAATTATTGAAAAACCATCTCTTAAATGAATAATTTTCTATTTTTATTTATTAAATGAATAATTAATTCTCATAATTTGATAAACATTTAAGTAAACACAATAAGAGAACACATCAAAAAAACAAATATGGCAAATTTGGTGAGGGGGCTAGGGGAACCGAAAGACATCAGAAAAATAAACAGAAATCATTTTTTAGTTTTTTTTTCAATGGACTAGCTGTGTTCAATTGTTTGAATGAATATGAGTATCGGATTGAACTATATATCCAAAAAGATAACATACGATCATACAGAGTATTTGTTAACGTCGAATTATACAAGCTGGCTGTCTCACAAAGCATTGTTCCATACCACTGGTAACGTTCTTATTCTAGTAATGGTAAAAGACCATAAAAGCAACTGATAAAGCAGAGTCTCACAGACAAAGCACACTACAGTACAAAGCCGTTTCGAGCTAATATAATGGCCTCTGAAACAAACACAACACCAGCGTTTATATATATTTACATGGAGTTGTGGCAAGAAACCAGGTCTAAATCCAGAGAAGAACGGACCGACACTCCATAATCGGGGGACTACGGCGACAACAGCATCTTCCTTAGATGAGAACTCTTATCAGCGACACAACCAGAGCTGACCAATGAGGTAATCCATATCTGATCAGATCTCACTGGTTCATCGTCATCGTTCCTGTGCCAGCTCCAGAAAGCATGTGTTGCATTCACTATTCTGAGCTCACCGTGACCAAAGCTTGCTTCACGGTATACAGACCAATCTGGCTGTGGAGTTATGTACCTGCAAGTTCATTTCCAGGGCTCCATAAAGTTAGGCCTTCTGTTTTACGACTAAACAACGGATCAGTTGCTATCTGGAAATTAGTGCTGAAACTGGAAGTGGGAATTCACAGAGCATGACTACAAAATGATGGCATGGTTTATACATTTGCTATGATCTCGTAAACAAAGAATTCTCTTATTTTTGTTCAAATGCTGGCACTAGTTCCATATGATAATAATGGAAAGAGTAATTCTATAACCACAAACAAAAACACACAAACCCATTAACACGCTCACAAGTTATAATCCTTTTTCATTTTAAGGAATTGGTTAGCAGTGTATGTGGGCCCCACATGCCTTGTGAGTGTGTGTACATGCTTGTGTGTTTGTAGCAAAGTAGAATTAAAAATACCTAAATGTTACGGGAAAGACGTTATGTAGTTGAGTTATGCAGTAGGGGTAATTGGACTATTCAACAAAGATGAACATTCTCCTAGTAAAACCCTGAAGACTGTAGCCAAATCATATTTTGAAGTGCAGCAGAAAATATTATATTGAAACTTCACTAATCTGACTCTGCAAAGGACTTTGACAATGAAAGACATACTTGGTGGCTAAACCTTCTCTGTTGCCTCCATCGCCAACTGTTATGTGGACAGCACCACAAGGATCTGATCTACCACTATAGACACGTTTCTGTAGTACATATAACCATAGAAAATAAGCCAAGCAGGATCAATTAAAGACCAAGATGATTAGACAAACTAAACTAGAATGAGCATACCGAGCGTTCGTAAGCATGCACATGGCCAGCAAACGCAATATCTACACCAGCAGCATATAGCAATGGTTCCATGGCGGCCATCATACTGTCTCCTTCGCCTTGATGAGCCTTGTTACTGTTATACCACGGAGCATGGAATAAAACAAGTAGCCAAGGTGTCCTCTTTCGGTCTACTTTCAAAAGATCAGCCTACATTTCATGGAAAGGATACTTATGCATGGAATTTAGGAATGGAGCAGAGAATTTCATTCAAATAAATTCACTCCAAAAAATGAACAAAATGAAAAGGAAAGAAGATAGTAACCATTTTATTTTGTTTTTTGGTATTTTGATAAAATTACAGACACCTGCTTTTCCAACAGCGACTTCGGCCCTATATCTCCCCCTATTGAGGTGCCAATCTATCCAACTCGAGCTAGGAGTGGGTGATCAGGCATCCCAAATTGTGTGTGCAAGAAAAGATGCCTTCAAATTTGAACCACCAAGGTTATGCTTCATAGCAAGGGCAAAAATGATGCAAGGAAGCATGCATATTACGTGAAGAGCGTAAAATTCATAACGACCACAGATGGTTTAACCCACTTACACATACAAAGCCACTCACGGACTCAGTACATGGATACAAAAGAAACCATGTGAGTAGTAGTTAGAGGCATACATCGGGTTTGATGCAAGCACCTAGGCATAAAAGCCCTCTTTTTATGCCAGACTCACAGAAAAAGTCGTCAATCTTGAGCCTTTTAGTAGGCTTCAGGCTCAAGACAGGCACACTTCACTCCGTTAACCAAGCCCAATCCTATCTTTCTTTTATCTTATCAATTCATATGCAATATACCCAATCACAATGTAATAAATAGACAATCATAAATCATGTCGTCATTTTAAAATTGTGCATTCTATTTTATGAGCTTATGCTTGACTGGGAATAGACATCTCTAATACTTTTGAAATAGTTGAAGACATAGAATAAATCAACTAACCTTCAGCCAGCTATATTGATCGGAATACTCATCATAATCTGTATATGAACCGAGCATTATAAGATGAGCCCCAGCAACTTCAAAAGAATAGTAGAGATTTGAACTTGATCCGCTCTCCTCGAATGGCATCTTCCAGCGAGCATTGTAGGCTACGAATTCATCCTCAAGCATCAGTATGTTCTCCTTTTCATGGTTCCCTTCTGTTACCATCCACGGCTTTGCACTTGCAAGTGGCTGCACTAGCTCACCAAAAGTGTCCCACTGGGACTGCATGTAATCAGCATAGGAAAGGTCACCAGGAAGCAGATGCACATCATATTCGCAAAGGTCTATGTGGTCCAATGTCGACTTAGTCCAGCCAGTCTGACCTAAATCACCAGCCACAGCAAAAGTAACTGGAAATTGAGATGGAGGTGTCTTGAGCTGGAACTCTGGACCTTGTCCTCCGCATCGGTAGAAGTAAACAGTGCCATGTTCCAGCGGCCCAATGACAGTGTGGTGGATCTTTCCAGACTTATAAAACAGATAACTATAAGAAGAGCTCTCTCCTTGAGCAATAGAGGTATACTTTCCAGGTGAGGTTCCATATTCAACCATTGATGGAGAAGATTTATCATTCGAGATCCATGTCACTCGCATATGTTGATCCCCTGCCAATGAGATATGCACCTGCAATGGCCATTGTTGGCATAAAGATTCTGAAGAAACTCTCAAGATAGGAGTCCGAAACAGAATTCGTCTTTATAAAAAAACAAAATGAACTCCACCCAAGATAAGTTTCATAAAAATTAAGGGATAACATCAGCAATATTAGGGAACTTGGGTTTTTCAATCCAGATTATGAGATAAAATCTATTCTAATATATAAAGTGAGAGGACTTATTTGGTCTCACCATGTTTTTGAAGCTGTATGGACTTTTTGAAGTCCAAAAAAGCCCTTCCAAACATTATAAATTTACTTACAATTACGCTCTACAGTATATAACTGCCAGAGTGCCAGGGGCAAAAACCATAATGCACTTCTAATTGGGAAATGGGAACCCACGTTTCATCACTGCCATGGTTCCCATACTAAAAATTGTTTTCAGTTTTCCATGTTCTGTGCACCCTCTTTTCACAGCCCCAAAATGGGGTCAAAGAGGAAACAGTAGACAGCACTATTTGGCAACAAAGTTGTTTGAATGGCTTCTTTTAATTTGTTGGGTTGTCTTCCAAATTCATACTGCTAATTGTCACGTAGGTTGTGCTATTTGTATTACAGATCCGATAGTTCCTTTGTCAAGGTTTAAAGATAGAGGATTTGTGCTCCTTTCGTATATTCCTACCCATTCCATGTCAATTAATTATTACAAAAGATTTTATTCATGCTTTATTTGGGTGATTTGAAGAGCGTTTCAATTTTAATTTTGTTTCAACGTCAATCTTACATCAGGTGTGCAACATGATACAGTTTTGCCAATATTATATTTGAAAAGGTTAGTTGTATATTCTTTTCCTCATAACTTGCACATGCATCGCGTGTGCCTCATTCCCTAGTATGCACATGCCATTATTTCAATCACCGTACTGCTCCAGCCATGTGCATTGTAGATCCAAACATCAAATCACCCTCGTAACTACAGCAATAGACAATGTCTCACTCCCTACACAATCTTCTTAATTTTCAACTCAGCCTCCTCTTGTAATCCTAAGTACACCCCACCTTCACAGTAATATAAAATCTAGAAAAGATAAAAACTTGGAAGACCGCTGAAGTTAATACTCAAGTCAGCATAAATATCTGTAATTTATCCCAAAAAAGTTTATAGAGTACTTCCAAACAATAGATAACTGACTATCTTTTTTCCCTGGGAAAAAAGATCATTTTGTGCATGTCACGATTAACAGATAACTTGCATGCACTTAAACAAGCAACAAAACTAGAAGTCCAAATACGAACCAAATAAGTACCCTTTACATAAAAACACCACGCCCTAATCAAACAAATCAGATGCCACTGTCTCTATCTATTAATAATGGGAAGTGATCAAATCTCAAGACGAAAGGGTTACAACTGTGAAAGACTACATATCCAGCTCAAAACAAACTGGCAATTAGTGGAGAAGTCTCTCATGTTATGATGTTATTAAGTGATGATACCCAAGCAATATGGGAAAGGGTTATAATTGTGAAATCTATATATCCAGCTCAAAACAGACTGGCGGAGAAATCTCTCATATTATTTGGTGATTTCTCGTTTGATATCGAAGCATATGGGACTACTCTCTAACACTCCCTCCCGTGCAGCCGCATTTAAGTCTCACTTGTAGTCACTTTTTCGGGTCTAACTTCGTACAGTCTTAGTCTTTTCCTTTTTTGAGGTCTGTCATCGTGAAGCATGGGCTATTTTAGCCTCTCTTTTTTTAATTAGGGATGGAATGCGCGCACTTTAGATACCATACAAAAACTTCACATCCAACTTAAAATCAATCGACAACGAGCCAAAATGACTCGTGTTACTAATTTCGCCTCGGGTATACATCAATCTAATCCTAATTTTCTACCGACTTTCTATACAACCAAACGGAGCATAACCCAGGGGAAAGCAAAAACGTTGCCCTAAGCAGAGGAGGAAGAAGAAGAAGAGGGTGGCTTTTTTTACCTGTTGGGGTTCAGAGGAGGGCTTTCGACTCAACGGAAAATGCAACGCTTTCCGAGGCTTCGGTCGAACGTACTCGGCTCCGACAGTTGCAGCACCGATCATCACAACCGACATTAACACAGTCAACAGTTTGTGCTCCATGATTTACTGGTACCTGAATAATCCTCTTCGACAAGATCAAGGACCCTTGTAAATGGGATTCTTTTAGTAGTACTGTTTTCTTGTCTCTGATTTCTACGGAGGGGATGAGGAATTGTGGGTGGGAAAAAGCCTCTTGCCGCTTGGGTTTTCCTCCCTTATTTTCTCTCTCTTCCCTTCCCCAGTCGCGACTCTACACCTGGTTTTTCCTTACCTGAAAAAGGTTTTACACCTGCTTTGCTTTCATTTCTCCCCGCATAATCATCCTCTCCCACAGTATAATAGTGGAGTAGTAATTATTAGTATTACAACAGTATCCATTTGGTCCAATAGGAGGGCGGCAGGCGATGCTGTCTGCAAAATAGGTGCGGATAGGTGAATTTGGTTGTTCGTCTCGATAATCGGTGACTCAAATTTTATCTGAACACTAGATGATTTAGATGTGTATGAGTTCAGATTCAATCTGAACTGTTCTTGCCAAAATGAACAATTGGATCAACTACTAGACATCGTTTTTATAGAAAAAAAAATGCTTGGCAACAACCCAGTGGAATGATCCCACATTACATGGGATACTGCATTAGACATTCTATGTACCCAACTTTTTGGGTGCATCAGTCTACCAAGTGTTTTTCAATCACAAGATTATGTAACAAATTTCCAAACAGAGGCATTTTAAATAGGATTTTTCGGTTGAAAATCACTTGGTACACGGATACAAATAAAAATTTGTACAGAAGACTTGAGCCCCGGACATTGGGGTTTGCACTAGGGAGATTGTAGTGCAAACCACTGGGAGCTCTTTGAGCTCTGGTTGTAATCGATGTGCACTAAGTGAAATACTAGGTGCAAATAAAATAGACAAATAAAAGACTCTTGAAATATACATAAATGGTTCAGATGTACTGCACTAAATATATTACGGGATTGTAGTGTGATTTGATCATCTGGATCTCACTATGACATGTAAGATTAAAAGTCATTGAAGACTTCATTTGTATGAAAAAAAAAAAATCAAATTGATCTAATATCCAGATCGACATGATTTGGAGTTTTTGTTTTGCGTAAAATAGACAATTAGAATGATTTTCGTAAGATAAATTTAACTCTGTCATGTGGTTGTCGAGGTCCGATGAATGTGATTTATTGTACCTATAAAGTGCTCAACAACTTTGTACATAGACACTTTTAATCAATATGAAAGCGTTTCAAGTGACACTACACGCCTATAATGCAATTGAGTGGGAAAAAAAAAAACTAGGGAAAAAAGACAAGAAAGCTTTATTGAATTACAGCAATCTTGAAAAGTAAGTTTCCATATGTGAAAAAAAAAGTCAAGAAAACGTGATTGAATTACAGTAATCTTGAAAAGTTTCCATATGTATAATAATCTGATTTCACATGATGTTATTGCTAGTCTTAGGCCTTGTTCTTTTAAATAAGTCATTGGCTTTCCCGCTAAAAATGAGCCAAACAAACCAAAAAAAATAAAATAAATCAATAAGCCACTTGTTTCGTCTTTATTAAAAAAAATTGGATTTCGGTCAAAAAATTTACTTTTTAGATTTCTCTCGTCGTGAGGATGCAATAATCTCCAAAAAATTGACAATAAGCCAAATGGTGCGAAAATTTTTTGAATAAGGACAAAAAATAAGCCAAAGTGGCTTATTTGTCCGAACACCCCTTTAATAATCAAACATTCATCTGTAGTACTTTGAATTTTCAAAGACAGAGAGAAAACTATCCAATCTGGTTGTGTGCAGTCTGGTCCAATTTTTTGATTTTGTGGGTTTATTATAGGCCTACAATAATGATTGAAATCATTCATTCTAGTGAACTCGTCAAAAATTTTTACTGTACAAAAAATTTTGTCGATTAGATGCCAATCAATACCCGGTGTGAATTCATCTCGATTCTGAGTTCAAGTTGATTGACCAGCATCAACACCTTATTAATATATCTCAATAATCAAACGAAAAAAATGAAAAACATAAATATTTTTTTAAAAAAAAAAGCAAATCAAATTCAAGCAAATACCGACCTTACCCAATCAAAACATTTAGAGAAAATGACGGCCGATGACGTGTTTTGATAATTAATACCCGCTAAGAATAAGCTAAAAATATTTATTAATGCTAAAAATGAACTTGACGGATATTAATTATCAAAACAGGTACTTAGCCGTCATTTTCCCGAACTTGTATCCACGGGCGCTTGCTGGGCTTTTCCACATGTCTTCTTCCCCCGTTAAAAAGCCCATTCCGGCCCACTGCCACCACAACAAAATATCCCCCCTCTCTCTCCCCTCATTATCCTCCGCCCCTCTCGCCCTTTCATCTAGGGTTTACTACATTCCAAAAAATCCCCAGATCTAGGGTTAGGGTTCCATCCAAAAATGATGCAACCAGGTACCGGCATGCCCCCACCCCAGATGCACCAACAGCAGTACCAGCAGCAGCCCCCGCCCCCGCAGCAGTGGATGATGATGCAGCAGCAACAGCCGCCGCCGCAGCAACCGCAGCAAGGTTACCAGCCGCCGCCGCCGCAGCAGTTCTGGCCCCAGCAGCCTCCTCCGCAGGCGGCGGCGCCTCCGATGCAGATGCAGCAGCAGCAGTTCTCGGCCGAGCAGATGGGCGGCTCGAACGAGATCAAGTCGCTTTGGATCGGTGACCTGCAGGGTTGGATGGAGGAGAACTACCTTTACTCTTGTTTCGCTCAAACTGGAGAGGTATATTTCGAGAGAATATTCCGTGTTTGTTCTTGTGTTCCGTACATATTGTGGTTTTCTTTTTGAGAAAGATTTGCCTTCGTTATAAATAATAGCACCAATTTCACTAAGGGTGAGTAAATTTGAAACTTGAAAATAAATAGAGATCTTAAGGATAGGTTGGCTTAAGGAACCTTATCTAATAAAGAAAACCTAGAATGTAACTCTGCAATTTGTAAGGAATCTCATAGACACAAAGAGAACGCGGCTGATTTCAGGAAAAGAAGCCTGACATTATGGAATTATTATTAATCATATAATGATGATGGATGATATTCTCGTACTAGAAGAAAATCTAGTACTGGTGGGTATTGAGTTTCCTTCTTTGTTTATTAATTATAATAATTAAATCTTTGTCAAAGTTTGACAATAATCTAGATGATAATCCGGAAGAAATTCTAGTTCCAGCTGGTTTTGAGTTTCCTTCTTTGTCTATTAAAATATATATTTGGGATGAAATTGGTAAAAACAATTTAGCGACCAAAGTGACAATAAGGTAGTTCGAGGACCATTTATTTGTTTCAAACAGATAATGTTTTGAGCAAGCGCATGTTTATCTGTCTGGTTGTCAATAAGCTAGAGATGAGAAGGTATATGCATTTAAAACGTAGAGATAAAACTTACTTTATACCTGTGGTGGATTGCACGTATTGCAATATCCACCACCACAGTATTATTCAAAATAGTGTAATCGCTATCCTGTATGAATGAGATTTGAATGCTGCATCTTTCCATTGGGGGTTTTTTTTGAGTTTATTCATTGTATAACCTTTTCAAATAATTACTCCAACCCATGGCAAAAACAAGAGATTTCCTTAGTCTGTAGTTCTTTGATATTTGTTGAAATATGTGCAACCCGGGGAGGAATTGTCTTGGCTTTCTGCTACTTCTCACCCTGTGTAGTTGTGGTTTTTTTTCTATTTACAGTGGCTTGTGATTTGGATTTGTTGTTGTCTGTTTAGATAATACTAAATAGTTCATGCGTCTTTGGGTGCTTCAGCTCACTTCAGTTAAGGTTATTCGCAACAAGCAAAGTGGTCAACCTGAGGGTTATGGTTTCCTTGAGTTCAAGAGTCGTGCAACAGCAGAAACAGTATTACAGACGTACAATGGCTCATTGATGCCAAATTCAGAACAGCCTTTCAGGTTGAACTGGGCCACCCTTGGTGCTGGGGAAAGGCGTGCAGACGATGGTCCGGACTATACGATATTTGTTGGAGATTTGGCTGCCGATGTTACTGATTACTTGTTGCTTGAAACATTTAAACCTCACTATACGTCAATAAAGGGTGCAAAGGTTGTCACTGACAGAATGACTGGACGCACCAAGGGATATGGGTTTGTTAGGTTTGGAGATGAAAGTGAACAACTGCGTGCTATGTCTGAAATGAATGGAGTCCACTGTTCTAGTAGGCCGATGCGTATTGGACCTGCTGCTACCAAGAAACCTGCCAGCGTTCAACCATATCAGAAAGGTATGCATTGCATTAGACTTTCGTGATTCGTCATCTCTTTAAAGCTCATAGTTGCTGCCACATTTCTGGTATATGTTATTCATTTGTTATGTTAATACTATTGTGCTGATTAATGTTGGTTGTTTATTATTCTATGCTATTTTAGGAGTTAACTTTGTTTGAACTTCGAAGTAGTAACTCGACTCCGTTGATGTTTTTGATGTCTTATTTTCGATGGTGTTTCAATTTGATGCTGAAGATTCGCGGATTTGCACAAGTCATTTCCTTCCAGTATTTACCTTTGTAAACTTGGGCGCATTTAATTATGTTAAAACTTGCAAAAACTTATAAAAACTCATGTTGTCTCAAAGCAGGACACCGAGAGGCTCTTCATTTTGGGGGGCCTGGAACTGATTTCAGCTGAAATGATTCCACTTTAGTGCGTGGCCTCATTTTAGGTCAGTTAATTTTGTTTATGCCATAAGCTTCGTTTCCCGTAATTTTCTTGTGGCATTTATCATGCTACGTAGTCGTACTTTCCAGTTCGTTTTGGTTACCAGTCAAGTTACTTTCCTTTCTTTATTTCCAGGGTTAAATTTCCTTTCCCTTTGTTTTGTTCCTCTTTTATGGAAATCCACAAATTCCTTGTCATTTTTTCTTTGTGGATTCGCTTCTTTGCACTATACTCAGATTGATGTCATTAAGTTGGTCCTTTTCGGGCCCATATGTGGTCTCCAGTTTTATTCCCTTGAGAATGTGTTCCTATTGGAGTTCAATTTTTGTAGCTGAACTTAGAACTTTAAGTCTTTACCAATACATGTAGCTGCTATGGTCTCGGTTGTTGGATGAGTCCTCTTCAGTTTGTTAGTGGTTGGTGTTCTTTTCCTTTTGCTCTTCAAATAGCTAATTATCACTGATTCACTATATCAATATTATTTACCTAGTGGTTTCCTTGCGTAACTGGATGTTTTTCCAGGGAGGGTTTGAATATTATAATTTTCTATAGCATTGTTTGTGGGTTTGTACCTGTAGCTTAAGTTTAAGTAACAGTGACCTAGAGAAGACGTGAAGCAAAGGAGGGCTTTGCAGAAAGTAATTAGTGTAAAAAACAAGTAAGATTAACACTTCATCCCATGTTTCCCAAGGGTCATGAATTTTGAGGTATGCATTGGATATTTTAAGGAAGCCATCCAATGTAAGAGTCAGAATAGTACTTGCTGACATCTTTAGCATAGATTTTGTTGAACTTGGTGGCTGCTTGTGTTGATTTATATGTATTTCAAGTTTTTCACAAATGTTGAATGAAAGCAGTAGTAGCCTCATTATATGCAGGTTTGAACTGTTCCAGTTTCTACGTGTTTTTTCTTTGTCGTCAAATGACGTAGTATATTTGCAGCGAGGTAGTTTGTTTGGGTGTAAACTTGGTGTCCTCTTTCGTGCATGTTTTTTATTCCCTTGCAATAGATGGTTCATTTGGTTGTTAGTTGGGGAGGAACTTTATGGAGAAACCAAGTACCGTGGGTTACAGTCAGGAATGTAGAGACAGATTCATCAATTGATCTTCTTAGCTCCACTTTGCTAGTACATTGGGCGAAGAAGTGCTCACAATTGGCCAACTCTAATAATTTACTGAGTTTAAGCTGCTTTGTCACCTGCAAATTCTTGCTGATGCATTCATTGAACTGAATTCTGTGGAAGGCAGCTGCTCTGTAGATGTATATTTGGCATCACTGAAGAACTATGTTACTGCTTGAAGCAGTCTTGGGACTTTTTCTCCATGGGCTGGATGTCTTTGTCAGCTAGCAATCACGATAACAACTCTGGGTGGTTTGAGAACATTAGTTATTACCTTTGCAGTGAGCATTGTCCCTCTTGGCTAAGTTACTGTTCTCTTTCCTTAGATATTTCGTGGAGTTCACTGGCATTGTGGTTTTTGTTTTACTAACATGCTCCTAGCTGTGCTGTGATTGTTGTCCAAGCAATAAGCCGCCAAGTGTACGTTCTCTTCCACAGAAAAAGGAAAGAACTTTATCCCCGGCTAATTGGGAAACCAAAAGAGCTACCGAAGGAAAGGGCAAAGTATCTCCCGTGGGGTTAGACAGATTCAATTTCAATGTTTGTTGCCTATGGAATAGAAAATGAAGTTTTATAATTCATCATTACTTGTGAGATTTTCTTGTTAAGATTGTTTTCGATGTAAGGAGTTTGGTTTGTAGGTTTGATCAGTCATTTCCCCTTGCTCTTCTTTGTTTGCTTATAAAATTCTGATGACAGGGATCCTTCTTAAGCAGCACTTTATTCTGATTTAAATCTCACCTTTTGTTTTGTTGCAAGTTATTCATATTAATTTGTTGCATGCAGCTACCTACCAGAATTCTCAAGCAAATCCCGGGGAAAATGATCCGACTAATACAACAGTGGGTAGCTTGTTTTGATGTTGGATTAATCTTTTTGATTATATTTGTTACTGACCCTTTACATTGTGGGGGCAGATATTTGTTGGTGGTTTGGAGGAGAATGTCTCTGATGACATTCTGAGACAAGTGTTTGGCCAGTTTGGTGAATTGGTTCATGTGAAAATTCCGGCAGGCAAACGCTGTGGATTTGTTCAATTTGCTGATAGGTAAGGAAGCAGATGATTTTCCAGATATGTTCTGGCAGTTATTTTCCTTATTTAATTATGGTAATGCTAAACGGTTGTTTTTTCCTCAAAAGTTAATTTATTGTGTCATTTCTGTTGCCTGGATATGGTTTGTAGAGCTTGCGCTGAGCAAGCTCTGTCAGTCTTGAATGGTACTCAGATAGGAGGAACAAATGTTCGACTTTCATGGGGACGTAGTCCAAACAAACAGGTGCATGAATTTTTCAGTATGTTTTGAATAACTTGGGTGTACATGTTTTTGTTTGTCTGACACTGGGATTGGCTCAGGCTCAGACTGATCAGACTCAGTGGAACAATGGTGGATATTATGGATATGCTGCTCAAGGATACGAGGCATATGGATATGCACCACCACCAGCTCAAGATCCTAATGCATACTATGGTGGCTATCCTGGGTATGGGAGTTACCAACAACCACAGCAGGTAAGGGAATGCCATAAGCTATTGCTCATTACTAGCAAGTAGATCATCTGAATTCACAGAGGGCGAATTCTAGTTTTTCAAAAGTACTGTTTTATGCCCCTGCTGGATTATACGTCCACGTATTGATCCATGATGCTTGCTTTATCAGTTGGTTCAGCGCTTCACCTTTTTCTAGCTTCTGTTAGTGTGTAGTGATTTAGCATCATGCTGTTTGGTCAGATGCACCACCTGTTTTTCCAATTTAGGTGGTTTTATATATTTTCTATTGCTCAAATTTTCCTTGGAAATGGTGTCAAGGATTTCATTACATTTGTTTTCTTGCAGTGATCCATTGCCATCCAGAGGACATCACGAGGGCCACATTGTTCCAGTTTAAGCTGGTTTTTTGAACTGCTTGTATTATGATGCTCGGTTGTTAGTCGACCTGTGGATCCAAAGAATCTTCCCTTCTTTTTTTTTTCTTTTTTTTTCCTGTTTGTCATCTCTCTTTTTCGGTTCCCCTGTTTCTTTTTGTTTTTAGCCTGAATGCGAGAAAACTTCTTGAGAGTGTTGAACTGTTGAAGTATGTTGACAAAACATTGATAGACTTCTCCTGTGATAACTAGATGTCTGTATTGTGGGTTTGGCTTGTTACGGTTATACAATGGGGGTTTATTTGGCATTGTTATGTGTAATGAAGGTCTTTCAGTAAGCTGGTGTAACCCGGTGGGGGGTTTACTGAATTTGATCCACGATTCGCTCGGTTCAATTTCTTGGATCTCTGGTAATGGTTTTTGCATGCAGATCAAAATGTAAAAACAGCACTCCTAGTTTGTGCTAGCAGGATAGTATCGGTTTCCTCAAAGATCAATGCAACACGACCTTCATACCCTGGTTTCTAGCAAAAAATACTGCATTGAAATCTTTTGTTTTCTGTCGTCGGTCCTTTAAAAGGGCTAGTTCATTTTGAGTTCGAGTTGCGTTCTTTCAACTCAATACACTCCCGTGAAAGGCTACTTATTTTCAAGAGTGTTCTTACTGCACTGATCGTCTCTTATGTGTCATCTTATGAGTAGGAGTTTACGTTTCCTTTTTTTTTCTCACCTGAGCAGAAAATCATGCCAGTCATATTGATAGAGAAAAGAAAGACCTACAACTAAAAGTCTAAAACAACAAAACAAAACCCCTTTCAGATTGGAAAATGCTATTGACAACAGTACACTGATGAAAACAAAACTCCTTTCAGAAAGGAGTATATTTCTTAACTATTTAAGCACGGCGGTTTCTATGACAACTAATTAAATACCTAAAAAAAATCTAATAGTACTTGATCAAATTTTAATGATCCGAACTGTTCAACATGATTCGAATGTGATTTTTAGGGTGCCCACGAGAAATTAGCAAAAAAAAATAACCAAAAAATGCTTGATCTGAGCAATTTTTAGCTTAGATTTAATGAAAAATTCAATTTAAAACTGCTCAAAATAAGTACTTCCTGATCATATGTATTGTTAGTTTCTTGTGGGCACTCTTAAATCACATTCTGCACACATTAAACGGTTCGAATTATAAAAATTTGATCATAAACTATGAGATTGAGATTTGAGGTGTTTTTTTAGATTTTTTTTTTATGTCCCTTGAACCGCCCCTATTTAAGCATGATTAAATAATAATTTTTACATTCATGCCGCTTTCATTTTTTGTTTAGAAACACGAGTTGGCTTCACTGTCGATAAAACAAATACACAAATGCCGGGTTTTAAGTCTCCAATGAAAGGGGAAAACACAAATCAAAATCCAGTTGCATGGTGTCCAAATTTTTTTACAGAAAGAAATTCTTAAAAACGTTCATTTGCCTTCAGTCTTTTTAGATTATCTTCAGTATACTAGATATTGTTCTGTTTCTAGCACTCTACATTGAATGAAAGAATAATCAGGTGATTCCAAATTTTAACGTAATAATCTTTGATCAATGCTACATACATACATTTATATGCTTGGACAGAAGATACCAATTTATTTGCACATATTCAGTCTAAGGTATTTTCATGTTTATCGGATGGTTTCGGATGCATTGCATATGTGTGCAAGACTTTGTGATAATTTCCCATGTCATCTCTCGGACCTCGAGGTATGATGTTCTAGATTACCCGGCTTGGGGTTCAAGAAAAGTAAAACCAGTGGATGAATTGTGGAAACAATCAAAAGTGCAAGGGTACCTAAGTAAAAAAACAACATTCTGCAAGCAAGGTCTAATTCAAAGAGCCGCAAACAGGATACGCAGCAGCACCGCCGTATTATTTCCCTTGTTATTGCTTCTTGAATTCCCTCGTAATCGTAACGCCTTCAATCCGAAAAACCCACCTCGGATCTCATTTGTAAGCCAAGATTTCTCCCTCCTAAACTCCACAGAGAGAGAGACAGACAGAATAAACAATTATATCTAAACTGCAAGGGAGAGAGGAAAGAAAAGGAGATGGGTTGCAGAAACAGAGAGTTTCTTGGGCAAGAAAGTAGCGCCGCCCCTTCTTCACTCAACGACGCCTTACTGTTCACAACCATGTGCATCATTGGCCTCCCAGTCGATGTTCATGTCAAGGACGGTTCTATTTATTCTGGAATCTTCCACACTGCCTGCATAGAGAATGACTACGGTACGCTTGCTGTGTTTCCATTGGATGTCATTCCTTTTTGTGAATCTGTTATCTTTTTCTGAATCAGTCTCTGGGTTTTGTTTTGTTGGTGGAATTGTATCTGGGTTTTGTTTACTTTATGATGTTGTATATGGGTTTTGAGTATCTTGATTTATTTGTGGTGGGTTTCTTTATACTGGATTGGATCTGTTTGCTTTCTGATTGGATCTTACTTTTCCCCACACTTGACGGACTTGAGAGAGCATGAACCTATACGCTCAGCTGAGTTTAATATATTCGAAATTGGCCACTTTTTACTCTTCTTAGGCTGATTTGTGAGTGGAAAAGAATATGTAAGGGATTTTGTATCGCAAATCGAATGGATGTTTCCCTCGCCTTTTCTTTTCCCTCACCAAGACCCTCCACAATCCCTTGATCAGAAGACAGCCTTGGGGTCCAAACCAATCCAAACAATAGTCTTTCTAGGCTCTCCATTCTGTTTCTTCTGTTTTTAGCTCTTACTGCATTGGTTGAGATTCGTGAAATTGATTTTGGCATGGTTTAGGTATTGTTTTGAAGAAAGCAAGGATGACTAAGAAGGGGGATTGCAATGCTAATGTAGCTATTGGCGATCTGATAGAAACACTTGTTGTTGTATCAGAAGATCTCGTCCAAGTGGTTGCCAAGGTATGTGATTTTTTCTATTCCTGCTCAGATTAATTGATCTACCTCACATGATGAATGACCTGAAATCATTTTGGTGTTTAAATAGGGAATTTCTCTTCCAGCGAATGGTGTGTCTTGCAATGTCCCCATCAATCGTGTAGGGGATGTTGCAGATTCTATTCCTTTCATTGAATGTGCAGATAGAGGGGTGAAAGTCAAAAAGTCTAAGAAGACCGGAACAGACAGAATGCAAACTAGTCGGACAAGGTATTGTAATAGTAATACGTATTACAATTTAATCAAGCCCATTCATTAATTGTGCATACTAATGCTCTGGACTATCAATGAAGGAAGCATGGTAATGTGCACAGAAATTGAATTGGGTCTCTAGGCATGCCCTTTCTGATTCCATTTGGCTTTGATTTGGGGGCATGGTTCCGTAGCAAAACAGGTATGGGGGGCCACTGTTTCAGTGGTATTCTGAGAGTAGCCACCTATTGTCAATGGTTAGGTCTGTCTCCAATCTTTCCCCGCCCATACCCCCAATGATTGGGGACTATATGGGTTCTGTTGTTGTTGTATTCATTATCGCATTCTTCGTAGGTTAAGGTTCCTAAGATTAGGAGCAACAATTTTTAAACTTTTCAGGGTTAAAACATGCAATATCAGGTTTCCAACTTTTTCCAGTATATCAATGCCTAGTAGATTATGAAGAAGAGCTGTATTGGGATCTTTGTATTTGCTTTTCTTTTGTACTCGACTGGCATTCCCTTGATGCCTCAATGGATGTAATTATTTAAAAGAAAAAGGGTAGATTAGGAAGAAGAGTTTTGGAAGAGTAATTTTGAGTCCAGAAGTGATTGACGTGATATTAGAAATTGACCATACTGACAAATCATTCAAGGCTCGTGGCATTATAATGTGCCAAAGCCTCTTAATGGGAGATTCCAGCATAAATTATTAGGCTGAGCAGAGGATATGATTAGGTAGGGTTGAAATTTGATATTAAGATACCTCATTCGGTTGGTGATGGCAGGTTCAAGCGTAAAGCATTAGTCTGAGCAGATGGTAGGTGCATGTATGGTTGAAAATACAAGGTTAGATACCTCATTCGATTTTTGTAAACAACAATATTTAACAATAAAACATGTTGCATTGATATGATATTTACGATTGGTGTTCAAAAGGTCACTTTTTTCAGTCCAAAAATATGGCGGTTCGAAGCTTGGACAGAGAACTAAGACACATTGTATTCAATCAGTCAATATTAAAGTCAGATAAGTGGTTTAGAATCTCATAAATGGTCATTCGAGGGAAAAAGAAAGACACAGTGGAAAAGATGTGGATGAACGAGGTAACTTAAAGAAGTCAATCAGTCTATATTAAAGTCAGATATGTTGTTTAGAATTGCGCCAATGGTCATTGGAAGGAAAAAGAAAAAAATAGAGGAATAGATGTGGATGAATGGGGTACCTTAAAAGAAGTCATTGTTAACCAGTACAGTCGGTTACACATATTCGAAGGATACTGATTATGTAAAAAATAGTATTAGTGATAATATAACATGAAGAAGATCCAGGCTATCGTTGTTGCCTATCATAGTAGATCCCTGTATTTCATTTTTCTTCACCTTTCTTATGCAAGAACAAACTTGATTGGAACCTTCCTACATAGGTCTGTAAGATTTCTTCCGGGTGACATCGTAAGAAATTCTTAAAATGCAAGTTAAAACCCCTATGTCCTAATTCCTCCTTCCAAGAAAAATTAAAGTATTTGGTCAAATAGAGGCACGCTACAATGGCAGTGGGAGTTGGTATAGATGCCACATGCTCTGTAACGAACTTAGTATATCTGATTAGATTTGCAAGAACTTTTACAAGTTTTACATTTAGAGATAACATGCTATTCTTGGTTATCAGCCTATGCACTGATATGGGGAGAAGGCAAAGATACTTTATTGTGCATTTTGGCATTCGGGGATCTGAGAATTGGTCATTTTCTTTTTTATGTCCGGTGAACTTTGTCAATGTTTGGTATACCATATATTTATGATTGAACTTTGTCATTTTTGCTGCAATTTTTCTGTCAGGGCAAGGAAGAAATAATGCTTCTAGTTCCATGCCTGGCATTATGTTGGTGGATAATATGTTTGCTATTGCGAAACTGCTGTTTTCACTCACTTGGTTTCCCATGAGATCCCAAAGTTGTGTTGGACATCAGCATTTATAAGTATATGTTGCATGTGTGATTGCCAGCAGCCATCTATTCAGATGCATTAGTATTTTACTGGCACCTTTCCTGTTTAATTATGATTCTGTTGGAAATAAATATTCTTATCTCTTTCTATTTCGCTCAAGACACTACATGGATTCCCTTATTTTTTTCTCTATATAAAATTTGTTTGTTTGTTTACTTATAAAAAAAAATAAATTGTTTGTTTAGAAGTTATTGTGTCATACTCGTTTTCCTTCAATTGTTTTTGACAGACAGGTTGGAGATGGCAGAGCACAAGGAAAACGGTTTGATTACAAAGGGAAGTCCGACCTTGAGAAGGTAGAAACTGCACGTATGGAGAACAGCCAGCATACTTCAATTTGTGTAAAATAATAAGAGTTATACGTTTAGAACAGTAGTTCTTCATTGGTGTTAACATCAATCATGTCTGTTGCTGTTTCTGCAGACACATGAAGTTCTGGACTCAGGTTTAAGCTGTGAGTTGAATGGTCCTCCAGATAATGGTAAATAGTTATTTGATTCAATGCCGAATAAAACCCCTTAACACTAAGAACTAGTTAGGGTTATAAAACTTGGATGCTTTTCCAAACTTCTCAAAAAATAGAAAAAGCACTCGGATGGTTTTCCATCATCTGATTCTGTAATGTTATCAGCTTAAATAACTCCATCTACTAAATGTTCGTATTGGATTTTAACTCCATGTACTGCACGTGCAGTGGATGCTTGCTCCACACAGTCAAAGGTTGATCAAATGCATCAAGATATGGCATCCAAGCTTCTACCAAATGGTGCACTTTCTGATCGCCCTGCTCCTCCTGTGATCAAAATGAGCGATCAAGGTAAAGAAAGGCATGCTTCGGAAGACAGTTTACGTTCAAATGCAAATTCTTTAGGTGTTTCGACATCTGGCACTTCATTTGTGGAGGGTACCACAGAATCCTTTGTCAGTTCATCTTCAACTCCAACTGAAATGGTCCATCCGAAAAGTTCAATCTCAACTGCTAAGGTAAGTGGATGCTTGGAATAGTATTTCACGTACGTAACTCGGTTCATTTTAATGGCTCCACCCCATTCATCTTTTTGGCCCTCTTAGATGTTAGTCCTAATTAAATTTATTGTGACCATAGGGGTATGAAGCACTTAAGGGCTTACTGCCCCAATGCTTGTGTTGTGTATTTCTAATCTGGTGATTAAGCAAATGTTAGGAATTCAAATCATTGCTTAGTGTTTCTTGTTTCTTTGAGGCAAACCATTGCTTGGTTCTCAATTCAAATCATTGCTTAAGGGCTTACCCCAATGCTTGTGTTGTGTATTTCTAATCTGGTGATTAGGCAAATGGTAGGAATTCAAATCATTGCTTAGTGTTTCTTGTTTCTTCGAGGCAAACCATTGCTTGGTTCTCAGTTCTGTGAGGGTTATTAATTTGAAAACAGACTGTAACCAATTGACAATGCCGCTCGGAAAGTCACCAGAGCGTTAGACTAAGTTGAGGATTCTTTTGATCTCTTTTGGCTGCAGGCATCTAAGCTCAACCCTGGGGCAGAGGTGTTTTGCCCATCGTTTGTGAATCATAGATCAGTGACTCCTCCGGCGGTGCCAGCAGCCACAAGTGTGGCTTACATTCCAGACAACTTCCCTGTGGTACCTATTGCTAGTGCCCAGCCTGAAGTTGAAATCAGCCCTTATGTGCCTCGATCATCTCTGCCTGCCAAACTTGCACCGTATGGTAACTTGATGGCTGGAAATGGCTTCAGTGATTCTCAATATTCTCAATCGGTATGCCTTGTCAAGTTATGTTATTTTTGAAAATCAATTAAGTAGTCAATATCTGCATGCTATAACGTTTTTTTGTTCATTCATTCAGAGGATATGTATTACTACTTAATTTTATGTACACTATTGGATACATCATGGAAGAGGAAATGCTTCAATAGATTTAACCTGATAAACCATGGGAACTGTCCACCTTAGCCTCCATCTGAAGGCAACTATTTGATTTGGGAATAAGTTGT
>BPLS01000375.1:549010-600071 GCA_019656275.1 Rhododendron kiyosumense | reverse complement strand
CATGGCCTAAACGGTCTACAATGTTGTGCCCTAAGGGTGCTTTTCCAATATTCTAGAGGTGCAGTTATTTTTGAAATTTTAGTCACACTTCTCATCAAAGTGCCAAAATTTCATCTTCTTCTCCACACAACATAGAAGCTTTTGCATGGCCTAAACGGTCTACAATGTTGTGCCCTAAGGGTGCTTTTCCAATATTCTAGAGGTGCAGTTATTTTTGAAATTTTAGTCACACTTCTCATCAAAGTGCCAAAATTTCATCTTCTTCTCCACACACAACATAGAAGCTTTTGCATTTGATGCGGGGCTAAGCTATTGAGCACTCGAGTCAACATTCTTGAATAGAAGATTAGAGGATAATTTGTTTGGGAAAGATAACACTCCAGATAGTGAACTGGCTTTAGATGAAGTTATCAAATTAAAGTTCCACTTTATTCATGTGAAATGTGCATATTCAGTCTCTAATATGACATTGGATAGGACACCAAAAACCTTTTTGCATTACTAATTGGCCAGTTATGAGTAGCTTTTATGAACATATTATAAAGAAATGTAGAAAAATGAAAATGTTCGCTAAATGCCATAGTATTGGTGCTTTCAAGAATAATGGTATGTGATAGGGAACTTTCTTGGTGGATTTTCTTTTCCTTCTACAGATAATTGGACATGTGGGGAGCAGGACACAGCCAGCCCGATATGTTACTCAGCATCACTCTATCCAAGCAGGGCCTGCCTACCTGCAGCCGAACTCCCAAAATGTATGCAGTGGACGGATTTTTACTCTGCTGTCATGTGGTTTTATTCCTAGTAATTTTGGTGTTTTGCAACAGGATCAAGAGAATTCTTGACTTTTCCTTATTGACAGCTCATTGTTATTCTCAGGTTATGGTTGGAAGATTGGGAGGGCAGCTTGTTTACATGCATCCAATTACTCATGTAAGATACGGTCATTGTGTCAAGTTGAAAAGATGACAGACTATATTATTATTTTGGATTCACTTCGGAATTGTTAATCTATGGGATTAGGACAAAATAAATGTAGCGGGATCTATAGTCTAAGGGCACAAAAGAAAGAAGCCTTGTTCTGAGAGATCAACTTAGGCCGAAGTGATTGAATCATACTTGGTGGAAATGAAGGTCACGAAAATTACTATACACCTTGTTTTTCTTGAGCTGGACCTTAACCATGTTGAACTGAGTGATTAATTAAGTACTATTCTTCTTGTATAAATGAAATTTTTAGTTGTCAGTTGTAGTTTCATTGAGCTAAAAGATTTTTTTCAGGGCCTATGCATTACTTTGCCATTAGGTCATTATTCATGAAATCAACATAATTTTTTGCTAAAATGCTTATCCAAATGCAATCTTGCTTGAGTGGATTTGATTAAATTTTCCTTTTTACTACCAACCCTTCTTTTTGTCCCTCTATTTTCCCTCTTCAAATTTTCTCCTTTAGTGCCTTAGCCCTGTCATCTTGCAATGTCCTAGTTGCTTAATTGTCTTCTGTCAACTTGAAGGATGTGAATCAGGGAATGGCGGTTTTCTCCCAAGTAGCTACCCGTCCTTTGCTGACTCAACATCAAGGACATCTTCTGAAGCACCAAGGTATGATCACCAGCAACATGTTGAAAGCATAAAGTTCTGGTTTATTTCTGCTTTTATGATTCATAGGTCGCAGAAATCTAGTGTTAGTATGTTAGCCTGCCAAATGGGCTAACATAATCATAAGCACTTGCCTCGCTTGATACGTGTTATAGATTGAAGGGGATTGGTGGTCAGGAAGGGATTCGAATTGGGATTGGTAGTGAGGTAGCAGTGAAATTGGTAGTTTGGTTGGAGGTAGATTGGGTAGGATTGTTATAACCTTGTTTGTTTTGGTTGAGGAGAGAGAGGGGATTATTGTGAGAATGTAACAATTGGGACGTCATACTCCAAATTGGAGTATGAAAGACGCCCCCTCCTGAGTTTGCCAGTCCTTGAAGGAGTATCTTAAAGGGATATGGCCGACGTGCTACTCCAAATCTAGTTTGCCTGGGCATACTCATTCACGTTTGAAACGGCTTGCCTGGTTATCAAGATGAAGTTGAGGAGTATATCTTCAAAAACAATTGTCAACTGCTCTTATGGTTATGATCAAGTTTAGGTTCGCCCATTTAATAGCATTGTACTTGGAATGAGACTAAACTGTGAGTCGGATGTAAGCCCTCGAGTTATTTGAAATAACTGTTTGTTAACCAAAATTCATAAATACGCCATCCATTCCATTTGTTTGTACATGTTACTAATTTGGATATCATGTACAATCATCTACTATGTATTTTAATTTAGTTTGTTTGAGATGATATTGAACATTGTCTACAAAAGCTAATCGACGTCTTTTGAATTATTATTATTTTTTTTTTGGACCCAATCAACATCTTTTGATTGGCGGAGAAGTTTTGAATCTCTTTGTGAATATACGTCTGTTGTTTACTGGTTAAAGGGAACGGCCATCAAAAAAAGAACAAACAATGGAGACGGAAGAAGTATTTATCTATTGCGGAATCAATAAAGAAAGAAAACCATTAGGAAAAAGGGAAAATGCATATTTAGTACAAGCATTATGATTGCTTGTTGAAGCGTCGTCATTTACCAATAAAAGAATGTTTTTTCTTTATAACGGTTGATTTCCCCCTCTATTTTGTGGATACTGGTGCATTCACAATAGATGTGATGGTTATCGATTGTAATTTTGTTTAGTGAGGAACTTGTTTTCAGTTGGTTACCGTGCCTTACTGTAGAAATTCAACATGTATTGCAGGAAGTGCAGCAGCTCAAGCATTGCAGTTGTCTGTCACCCCTCCTTATATCACAGGCGTGCAGCAACAATATGCAGTGCAAAGCCACATTCCCGTTCCGCAGCCTCCCTTCCCTGTTATTCGGCCCATTCCAGTCCCCGGATCTACTGGTTTCTTCAGTGCCAAGTTTCAGTAAATATGTTCTCTTTTATGATCGCCTCAGCTGGAAATTTTTTTCCGTTCTCCAAAATTTTTGACTATAGTTAGCTCAATTGAAAACATCGATGAAATGGGTTAGTCTTCAAAAGTTGTGGGGTTATTCTTTATGTAAAATTGAATTGTGGACCTATTCCAATTTTATCAAGTTCAGAGCTTAAGGTTTTCTGGGTCGAAGAGCTCGGGTTTCAATGGCAAGCGTAATGACAAAAGACTTGGCATTACAGTGACACTGTTGGCCTCATGGATACGGTGAGAGATGGTAATGTTTTGGCCATGGTATGCCTTATTTTTTGCCCACCATTTGTGGAAAGAATGACTGATTATTTTTTAACGTACAAATTGGAGATAAGTTGAGAATGTTAAAAGAGTCCTCCTATTGCTTATCAATCTGTTCTGTCATTTCTCCAAGATGAGTTTCTGGGACTGCAAATTTTTCTGAATTTTGATTGTTCGTGCAAATCAAATGAAGAACCACCCCAATATGCTATGGTTGAATTTTGGTTTTGTCAATGAAAATGATAATCATAAACTATTTTGGCTTATACCAGAGATCACCAAATGGTGAAACAAGCCGTGTCGAATGGCCAAGTGATGTGATGTGAAATTGTTGATGGTTTGAGTCATCTCTGAAGGGAACACACACACACACACACACACACACTCTCTCTCTCTCTCTCTCTCTCTCTCGCTCTCTCTCTCTCTCTCTCTCTCTCTCTCTCTCTATATATATATATATATGAAAACCATAAACTATTTTGGCTTATACCAGAGATCACCAAATGTTGAAACAAGCCATGTCGAATGGCCAAGTGATGTGAAATTGTTGTTGATGTTTTGAGTTATCTCTGAAGGGTTTTAACACGCGCACACACACTCTCTCTCTCTCTGTTCGCACGCTCTCTCTTTCGGTGGCTGCAAAGGCTTAAACAACCCCCATTTCCAGTTCTGATGGTAACCCATCTATACCCACTCATATATCTCCAAAAGGTGCTCACCAGAAGCAGAATCTGAGAATATATTGTGACCGAATAAAATCCATAACTAATTGATCAAAGAACATTGGGAGTATTTTGGTTGTACTTAGATCATGAATGTGAAGGAGTTCATGGCGGAAATGAAAAGATTAAGGAAAGATAAGAAGGCAACGGATTTTAAAAAAATAAAATAAAATTTAAAAAATAAACCAAAAGTTTTCCCTACCAATTTCTTCTTTCTTGAAAAACCCTCCTCAAATCCTTGATCCAAATACAACTAAAATCACAACAGAAAACCCTCTGACCACTGGGAAAGAGATTAACTGTAAACGCTGACAATGCATATTTAGCAACATCCTAAATAAAAAAGAACAAATAACATGCTAGGCTTTTATGAGGGCTAGATTAAACTACCAAATAACGAAAACCTTTGTTAAACAGTCGAACAGTTTAAACTAACACTAGCTTTTCTTCCACCTGAGGTTTCTAAATAACAAAGGATCTTCTTTTCGCTTTATAAGCTTCAACCGAACAAAATTCTCAGTCCCAACCTTCACAGCATTGCTCTGGCACAGCTCTGGTGCTGGAATAGATACAACAGTGAGTATACAAATGTTCAAGGCAAGGACTCCTTTGGTGTATTCAACTGAATACCAGTTCCCTCATCCGCAATATCATTTCCAGTGGCCTTGTTTTCAACTGGAGGCATCTGTTCCTGCAAAGCCTTCACAAAATGTCCAGTTTCAGCACTTAACATCAATAGATTTCCAAGTCCGTAACAAACAACTTTTTTTTCAAGATCAAGCATTCATATTACCTGCAACAGCTCAGACATTCTGCCAATTTTGTTAAGCTCGGCAGGATTGTGAACAGGTCCCGATTGATAACGAATATGAGAATGTATTGTTTGGAGGGGCTCCACCGAGAGAGGCTCACTTGTATCACTGTCTCCTTCCCCAGAAAGGCCAGAATCCTCGGCTGATGATTTTCCAGCTCCCATACTATTGTCAATGTGTGTTCCAGAGGATTGTAAATCTCGCAATGCACCATTTTGGCCCCCTTCCGGTGTTACCTGATGGCTGCTCTGGGATTGCGATGATTCCACTTGGGTTGCAACTGTTTGAAGTGGTTTATGGTTTAAGACAACCGTATGACTGGTTTGGGATGGAAATGGAGGCATTTGGTAGGAAGGTGGAAATCCATTCGATAAACTGACTGGCTGGAGTACAACTGGCACCACAAGGCCTCTTGAACCCACAGAAGGGACGGAATAGGCCGAAACTGGCACCACTTGTTTGCCTTTAGAAGATGCCAGATCAGTAGTTTGAGGAGCAAATATTTGAACTTGATTTGCAGTGGGGTATCCATTCAAGAAATGACTAGTTTCCATTCTCTGAATATTGCCGTGCTGCTTATTCCTCTCTCTGGATTTAGGGCGACGCCCACGAACACGATTTTGGTTTGCCATTGGGAGGGGAATCTCGTTTCGTCTAATCGTTTGAACATGTGGGGCCACGTCGTTTTCCGATGAAATGGGAACAAAATGTCCTGGTTTGAAAACAACACCCCTGAGACTGGTTGTGGAGTTTCCAATCTTGACAGCTAGCAAATAACCCGCGTCGAATGTTCCCTCAACTACACCTGTTACTGCCTGGCCCACAATATTGTCGACTGGATTTGCATTTGCAATGGGATGTGCATTTTCAATGGCAAGCAATTGGCGGGGTTGGTTTCCATTAACAATACGAAATCCAGGAGGAGGCGCAGGAGCATTTGTCCTGCGAATAAGGCTCGGATCCTTACGTGGGCGACCACGTTTTCTTTTTACAGGCATGGTTGGTGGAGCATCAGTGTTGTTCCCTTGTTTGATTTCGTCCATCTTTGAGAAACTTTGAGAAAGCAAGTCTTTTTTGTGAACTCGTATTGCCTGTGGACAGAAAAAGGACCAAATATTTTTGAGTAAATAGAAGCAAGCTAATATCAAAAATGACTACTTTATACTAATCGCTTATCTAAACCATAATTAGGATCCCCACAGGCATGACTTTAAACTTCCAAAAAATAACCCCTCTTTATAAGGATAGAACTTTACCATTCACGCTGAAGATCAGAGAACATACCAAAATATACTAGACAAATACAATGTATACACACCGAAAATCTCCGTTCTATTTTACACAGACAACACTACACATGTTTCATAACTCTGATTCATTGATTTACACAGTAAGGCATCCACGACCTCCTAGGTCCTAACTATACAAATCCATATCCATATGTTAAACTTAAGACTTCCAACAAAAGCTGAGAGAGAGAAGCTTAGTAGCACGAAGCGGGAGCAGGAGCGGGTGCGGGGGAGTGGAGACACCTAGAACCTCCTAAGGTTGGGAGCACCTAAGGAGCGTATATAGATTTCATATAAATACATATATAAAGTATCTTTAAATACTTAACCATTGAAGGAAAAATGATTACTTATGAGAATTTTCACGATCTCAAAAGGGTACTTATAGGAAGTTAGATATTTTCAATTTGCAAAACTTCTTGAGCGATAAGATTTTCATATTTTTATTTCCACAATGGCATAACTCCCCTAAGAGTAAGAGAATAGTTGCCTTAACCGCACAATAAGCTTCCATCTTAGTTGGGAGCAAGCTCCCGTCAAGCTCCCATCTTGGGAGCGCTGATTCGAGCTACCTTCTTGGGAGCGCACCCATTTTAGAAGGATCCTGCTACTAAGGAGAGAAGATTCTTTCATGTACTCTAGATAGACTACCCAGGAATTTAAAATGCATCTAATAAGAATAGGGACACCACTGGCTCCAAATAAACATAATCACAAAATCTAGTTCGTCAGATTACGTATCGCCACATTCACATAACTGTCAAAGCAAACAAATGTACATGCCCTGTTATAGGAAAAAGAATCCTATTAAGGGCATTTCCAGCCCTTAACCAAATCGCAATTGACAATAAACTAGAGCAAGCCAAATCCCAGAAATCTCTCTCCCCTCCTTTATTCAAACCTCATTAACGAGTTGTCCTCATCTTTACCCACAATTATCAAGGGCTAATTTGTTCCTTTCGAATTCACCATTCTGCCACTAATGAAGCTATTACTCACATTTATACTTGCTTGAATCTGAGTTAATCCCTCGGAATCAAATTTTTTGACCCAAAATTATTCACAGAATAAGAAACCATTTACACATCAGTCATCAGGGTTTACCATTCAAGGCTAAATGTTCCTTTCAAATTTACCATTCAGCCACTAATGAAGCTTTCACTTAAATTCCTACTTACATCTGAGTTAATCCGTCGGAGTGCTTCATATCAAGGCATAACTGTTAAAGGAAAAAAATATTCACAGAATAAGAAACCATTTTCAACCCAATCTATAATAAAAAACAAAATGGTGTAGGGCCCCAAAAGATAAGTTGTTGCAATGGCTAGGATTGAATTGATCCAATGGCTGATGTGTGTTCTTCTACTCTTAACAATGTAACCACACTCTTTCAAATTTATTACAAAAGTGCCATCAATTTTTTTCCACGTAATCAACCATGTCAACGTGGGTAGTGCCGTAAGCACGGACAAAGCCTAGTCTAAGTAAAAGACTGAGCTCAGCTTCGGGAAGGAAATGACATTAATGCAGCAAAAATATTCACAGAATAAGAAATCATTTTCGCATCAAAGTGTTATTGTATCATTCTAATGCCATCTTTCAGCTGTCACTAGAACTTCTGCATTAACGACAAAATCAAGGCATAACTGTTCAAGAAAAAAAATACCCAATTGATAACAAAAAGTCTGAAATTTTTTCTAACCCTAGCTATCACAAAGGCAGGACCTTGCCCTGGGCAGAACCCTAGAAAGCGCCCAAAAATAAAATGCTAAAAAGAAGGGGGCCATGCATGTATAAAACTCATACATCTGAGGTGAGTGGATTCATCCACTCCTGGTGTGTGGATCGAACATCCCCATTACTACAAAAGGACGTGTTCTTTTTACTGAACCCAAACCATATTAGGTTTAAGCATCTAAGTTAACCCTAAAAATACATACAAACAGAGAGAAATAGATTACCACAGAGAGAGAGAGAGAGAGAGAGAGAGAGAGAGAACCTGTCCAATTAAAGATTTTTGGGCTCTGGTTGTTCTAATTCTGATCGAACAGAAATTAGGGGTACAAACAGAAACAAATACTACTATTAGTATATGTTGCAACAATTACAGAAAATACCCCATAATTTTATCAGTGTCACAAGCTACTACACGTACTTGTTATTTTCTCGGTCAAGTTTATGACTTCTAATATAATGGCGATGTCGACCTCCGTATATCCTCCTCAGCTTCTCCGACGGAAGCGAAAACCAACTTACGTGACGTACCTAAACTAGTGCATTGCCCACGGCTCAAACAATGAGCACACGGGAATAAATTCTGGATTCCGTACAATAAATCAACTCCTGTCTAATGAATTCAACCATACAAAAAATAATAACCTAAGCATATTCATTAATTGACCATTTTAACTTAAACAACAACACGTTTGAACTTGATCAAAATTTTAAAATCGAGTTACCATGATATCACAATCAAACTATATTTTCGGTTACTCATTATAATACCATATTGTACCTAAAATGTATGTGATCAAATACGGAGTACAAACAACTTTCCTAGATTGACCATCGTTGACAAACTCCACTTTTTGTCTCCCTTGCCTAGAATCCCTACCATACCTCTCTCGCTTCTTGGAAACAAGGTGTCATGTTTGGACTTCGGGTTGGTGCTGTGCAGTGAGGTGCACAGCACAGTGTTGCGCACTTTCAATCCGTCGGATCGTGCATCCGACAACTCAAATCTCATCTCGACAACCAACGATTGAGAGCTGTTCATTACCAAAATGAGATTTGAGCCATCAAATGCACAATCCAACAGCTCAGAGGCGCACAATACAAAAACTGCGCACATCACTGCACAACACCATCCCCCAATTGGTCATTTTTAAGAGCTCGTATAGTTACCGTTTTTAAAATATGCATTATGCCTTGAAATATTTTGTTGTCTATACTTCCACCTACTTTTACATATTTGTTGATATCTTATGCCATGTTTTCTTCTATTCTTGAGGCAACCAATGTGCTTTTCTCTCGTATGTTTCTGCATCATGATTCGATATTCTGATGCCCTATTGCGGTGAGGATACTGGGGTGAAGATCCTGCGGAAAAATAGCTCTAACTCCGAGATGTTAAAAAGTTTTACACCCCATATTCTGATTACATTTTCGAAATTCGACGGTATAACTAAAAATAAACTTGACCATTTGGAACCATATCCTAACGCAGATACTTGATTTTCAAACATGGGAATAAGGACCCGGAAACGCATTCGTACTCTGCCTCGAAATTCCCAATGTTCAAATCTTCTCATTAAGAAAACTATGGAATCACAAAATCAGAATACGAATACAACATTCCCATGCCGATGCCAGAAACTATTCAACACACAATGGAGGCTGGAGCTTCGGCTGTTATTTCCTCTTAGCAGCAGGTTTCCTCCTGCCAGCAGGTTTCTTTTTCTGAGAAGTATTCTTTGCAGCAGGTTTCTTTTTCTGAGAAGAATTCTTTGCATCAGTTTTCTTTTTTGACCTTTTAAAGCCAGCTCCACTCTCCTGCCGCAGCAAAAAATAAAACATTTTAGAAACACAACTGCAAATTTAGGTGATCTCAAGAAATGTGCAACTCAAGAAAAGAAAGGCTGATATTCTTGGGAATTAGGTTCTATTGGTCCTGAAAAAGAAAGAAAAATGAACCTAATCCTGATGCAGCAGGTCCATGGATAGAATTTACTTAAGCTTCTTGACTTACAATATCAATTTTGTTAGTAATGCCTATCCATTAACCAATGAAATCGTCTTTTGTGCAGACTTGAAATATTACGGATGTTGTGTATGCTGAATGGAATCATAATTTGTTTGATAATTATGACGACACAACTTGACATTAACAATTAGAAAAGCAAAAAAACTTGACATCATGCAATAAAACGATAAAGCTTGTATATAAGCTACTTGACCTCAAACCATGCTTCTTGTTCGTGTTATCGATTAGCAATCAAATAGTTTGTGCAAACTTGTCGTCTATTGTTTGCATGTTGTCCTTTGAAGTTTGAATCACAGTATTAACAAGTCCGGAAAAGCTAGTATTTGGCACTATATATTGTGATAGAACAACAGATAATAAAAATGGGTAAAGATGAACCAATTGATGATTGACAGGTAATCTACAGACTACACAAAGCCAGAGCACCGTTAAGCTAAAAAGTAATAAAAAGGAAGTGAATGTGTGCAAGGATGCACAATTACTCAGTTATCAAAAAAAACAAGTACCTTCCTGTAATGCATGTAAGCAATTCGACCAGTCAACTCCTGTCCATTGTTAGAGATGTAAACCTGAAAAAAGTACCAAACAGGGATAGTGTTATTACCATTGTGATAGAGAGCATGAAACTTAAAACCAAGCACCAAGGAAAAATATCTACATATGAATAGCAATGCTGGAAGGATATGCAGTAACTCTTACACCGTGCCAAATAGAAATTAGACATTCAGACCAACACAATTATTCTCAATTAAGTTAAGCAATGTGCCGCATTTGTGAGGCTTGTTGCTCTATAGTAGAGTGTGAAAAGCTTTTTTGTAGGCAACTACCAGTGTGCAACATCATAATCGACATAGTACATGACATGTTTGAATTTTGAAGCTCCTATAAAAGACTTGTTTTCTGGGAACTGCAGATCACCCTCAATTTCTTGTAACGAGCATCACTAGCCACATTGTTAACAGGTAAAAAGACAAGGAACTTACTTTTTTTCCATCAGGACCTGTGTACCAATGACCACCAGATTGACCATCTGCATGAACCCGTCTTTTCCCAGCATCTTTCGGAATGCCTCTGCTACTTTTGGGATTTACCCAACTTTCAGAGCCCTCCACTTCAGCAGCTGATTTTTTCGAGTTCTTTCTGCCCCTTCTTGAGCTTGTCTCAGCATTACTTGTCCCAGCTGCTTGGTGTTTAGAACCTTCACCCTGGCTAAATTGACTCCTGAAATCACACAGAAAGGTACATCCCCTTAGAAACACAGTTAAAAACTTCTTACCAAAATAGTACAGATAAACTGAAGTGACTGTAAAGCACAGTACCTGTAATCAATAACAGATGAGAAGAAATGCTTGTTCGCACTGTTTTGTATAGCACCCAGAGGGCAAAAGTAGGATAAGCGACTGCTGACTAATTTCTGGATCCTAGGGTCATTGTGGAAAAAATATCGATGAGCAGGGGGAATAGGGTCCCCCAAATGGTGCTCATCATTATTGATAATAAAGGTTTGATTACTGCATTCATTGTCACTTTTAGATTTATCATGCCTCGGAACAAAATCTCCATTCTTCTCCTTCCCAGATCTGAAATATTCTTCACAGAACTCATCCAGAGCAGGAGTTGGGATGTGGACACTCTTCTCTGTATAGAAATCTTTCCATAAATCCTCTGTTTGAGAGACACTCACTGATGCTTTCATTCTCTTTGGTTGACTCATAGTTGGATTACTATCATTGCATTGTTTCTCCTTCATAGATGAATCTACTTTATTGGTGTCTTTGTTTGCATCTTCACTAACAGAAGGATCATCAGAATCAGAATCAATCAACTGGAACCTTCTAAGGGGACTGACAGTTAACTTCGGCAACAACAGTTTATTACTACTCGTCTCCAAGGTTGCAGAGGCTGAGGTACTTGAAGCCTCTTTCCTTTTAGTCACCTGCCGCTGGCTTGCAGATTGCTTGGTCAAAGCCCCATGTCCATGCAATGGGAACTTTGAACTGCTACATCCAGACTGGTAAGGCATCGATGAATGCTCCCTTTCTGTGATGAATTGAAGATAAAAAACAAAAACGTGAATAACTGAGCAAAAGGTAGAAATAGGTGGCACAATGTTCTGTAATTGGAACTTGTGAGTCAACAAGTTCTAAATGTTTTGAACCAAATAGGGTACCAAGAATAGTTGAGCAACAAATAAACTAAAATAGATATTAAGAACTTTGAAAACATGTAGTTCGAAGACTCCGAGTTACAAGATTTTATAAAAAATCAACCATCTAGTGAAGATGCAACATCCGGTACTAATCAAAGAAACAGTTGCGAAGGAGCACCGAATGAAACATGAAGAACACGTAGCACTCTACCTAATTGGATGTCTTTCAGTAACTTCATTTTTTCCAATATCCAAACTTGACACCTAAATCCCCTCATAAGAAACATGATAATGTGGCTCAGTCTAGACCCCACCCCAAGAACAGGCACTTTACCAAGCTAGGGAACCAATCATTAGGGTGCAATCCCAAGTGATCAGCACCCAACGAGTCAAGTGGATGATGCTTGTACAGAATTAATGATCCAGGCACCCTGCCATGCAAAGTGTTCAAATGCTACACCATAAGTTCTATGGAATATCTAACACGTAATGGTTTATATTTAGAGCCACATACTACACCATAAGTTCCATTTTGATGCCTTTTGACATGCTTTTGAACAGTCAGCTTTATAAGTATGCATAATCTTCCCAAAATCCAGATTCTTTCATTCCCAAACTACGTGAATGCTTCAACAACCATACTTACAAATGTCTTGAGACAACGAAAACCGTACTCCAATATATCGCCAAAGGCTATGATGCTCCCAAGTGGTATGGGAGCATCATACTCCCAATGAATTACAGACAACACTTACCATTCACTAAGGCAATACTTACCATTGTACAAGGCAGAACTTACCACAACAGTGTGGTAAGTTCTGCCTTGTACAATGGTAAGTATTGCCTTAGTGAATGGTAAGTGTTGTCTATTCTGTGGTAAGTAATCCTCTGTTTTTTAGATCAAAACCGCCTCGTTTTTAACAAAACCATCCTATTTTTAATTTTTGGTTTTGATCTAAGGGCTGTGATTTATCTATTTTCAATCCAAAGGCTGTAATTCATTGGGAGTATGATGCTCCCATACCACTTGGGAGCATCACAGAAGTTTTGCCAATATATCACTTGTTTTCTTTACCCTGATTTCCCTTTGAACCAAACAAGTTATTAGAACAAACCTTAACCTATAAACAAAAGCAAAATTTGAATATTTTCCCAAAATACCCTAATTTTGCTACAGCAATGCTGATCCTCCTGAGTTGAGAACTCTACAATCTCATCATCAACATTAGAACCCATCTCCAGATTGACAATCCGGCTTATCGGCCGAAACCAACTTCCATTTAAAAAGAAAAAACTGATTTTTAAGAATCGCCATTTTAAGAGTTTTGACTTGATGCATGTCCATAATCAGCTTTATAATCAAGTGATCCATTGCCAAAATCCAGATTCTTCATTCTCAAATTACCTATGTAAGGTCCATATTTTGGCAAATCCCATGACAAAAATCTCTTTTGATTTGTAGCTCGTTAGATGAGTTGTAATTTATTGTTTTTCCTTTCAAGAGCATTTGTTTTAGGAAGTATATTGAGTAATTGAGAAGTAGAGATTATTAAGGCAATTAGAGTATAATGAAATCAAGGTGTCAAGAGGATTTCGTGCAATCAACAGATTGATAGGGAAATGCATTGGAAGGAAATCATCGGAATTTCGTCATTATGGGAGACTTTATGGAAAGGGGATCAACGGAAGCAGCATTAGAAAATCGTGGGCACATGCAACGTTGTTGGTTGCTCAAGCAACTCCGGACAAGCCTTCACGTGTGGTTGAGCAACTTGGTAGATTTTATTCAACTATTTATAGACGGCTTTTTTGGGTTTTCTGTGTCACAAATAGGAGAGCTGATTCCCTCTGCCTTCAACACTGAGACAATACCGAAAGGAGAGTGGAGATTATCTCTTGGAGTAACACATGATCCAGTGATCATCAATCTTGCTGAAAAACTCCAAGAGTTCTTTTCAACATTATTTCAACTACTTGAAATATTCTTCTGGTGGATTCTGGAAGTATATCGGAGGACTTGTGGATTCAAGGCGTGCGGCAATTAACCACTTGGTGCGGTGTACGTGGATTCGGCAACTCGATCTTCTGTCAGTTGGTGAGGATTCACAGTTGTTTTAGTTAAGATCGTTTTGTAACTGCACAGCGATTATTTTTAGTGGTTTGATTTCCTCCCGTGGTTTTTACCCTTTTTAAGGGGTTTTCCATGTATATGTTGTGTTCGGTACTGTTCATTGTTTATTGCTTTTCAATTCCTTTTATTTTGCTTGATTAAGTTTTTAGATAGCGAAAAAGGTTTTTTCAACCTGACTACTCAAATAACCATACTTACAAGTGCATTAAAACAACGGAAACCCTAACTCCAATTCACTTGTTTCTTCACCCTAATTTTCCTGGGGAACCAAATACGTAATTAGAACAAAATTTAAGCCCTAAACAAAATCAAAATTCAAAATATCCCCAAATAACCCTTAAGAAGTTCCATTTTTATGCCTTTTGACATGATTTTCCTCAATCAGCTCTATAAGCTTGTGACTTCTGCCAAAATCCAGATTCTTCGTTCCCAAACTACCTCCTTTTTTTGAAAAGAAAGATTCTCAAACTACCTGAATACTTAAATAAACATAACCTACAAGTGCATTAAAACAACAAAAACCCTGACTCCAATATATTACTAAACTTTCTATCCCAAATTCACACTAAACAAAAGCTCCCCTAAACTAAAAGCAAAATTTACCCTAACCAAACCAGTTATTAGAACAAAATGTAAGCCCTAAAGGGCCTAAACAAAAGCAAAATTCAATTTTCCCCAAAAAAAACCTTAAGAAGTTCCATTTTGATGCCTTTCGACATGCTTTTCCTCAATCAGCTCTGTAAGCATGCGAATTCTGCCAAAATCCAGATTCCTCGTCCTCAAACTACCTGAATACTTAACCATAACCGGCAAGTGCATTAAAACAACGAAAAGTCGAAAACCCTAACTCCAATATGTTATAGTTTTCTATCCCTAATTTACACTAAACAAAATCTACCCTAAACAAACGCAAAATTTACCCCAACCAAACAAGTTATCAGAACAAAATTTACCCTAAACAAAAGCAAGATTAATTTTTTTCCCCCAAAAGTCCCCAAATTTTTACCTCGATGCCTATCCTCCTGAGAAGAGAACTCTTCAATTTCATCGTCAACATTGTTACAACCCATCTCCACTGACTCCCACTTCTGCTCCACCGCCACCGCCACCGCCACCGCCGCATATGATGATTCGGATGCGGGGCCACGCCGGAGGCGCTTGAGGGTCCGAGGTGGGTCCGGAATCTCGAAATCATCCTCGTCTTCAATCAGGCGAAAGCTCGGATTGCTCGAAGGTTGTCTGGGAAAGGGAGGGTCTTTTGGTACGGTGGTTCGGGGCTCGGAATCTAGGTCGAAATCGAGCCCTAGAGAGAACGACGGAGGTTCGAATTCAGCCATGGAAGTGTGTGTGTGTGTAGAGAGAGAGAGAGAAAAAAAAAAATGGCTCTGTGTGTACGTGTATGTATATGTGTGTGTATTTTCTGTGTTAATTTTTGGTGTTTTGCGCCATATGAAAATGAGGGGAAAAACTTGGCGCGCTTTGGAGAGACGAAATTATTGGTTTGAAATCAGGTTTCTTTTTTCCTTTTCTAGTGTAAAATCTTGATTTTATACTACTCCACATAACTTCCTCCCTCCCCCTCCCGTAAAGTTAGCCCACTACAAAATTATATGAAATTTTTATGCTTAAAAATAATATATTTATTGAATTTTTTTTTTTTGCTCTATGGATGTTCTTTTATAGATTTTGATGAGATCTTTTAAATGGTGCAAAAAAAAATTAAAAATTATTTGAGTAAAAAAATTATTTGAAAATTGCATGTTGTTTCATAGGGAACCAACTTTATGAGCCGGGGTATTTTTTAAAGATTTCAACAACAAAAAAAAGAAAAAAAAATCGTAAGTTGGGGATAACAAAAATTATTGACTTTATCATTACCATTACCAAATAAATCTGTAAATTGGGGGTCACAAAATATTGTTAAAACATCTCTCATTATATATAGTATTTTTGTAAATGAATGAGGTGTTAAGTGTTGATGCGTCACATGAGAGCCAAGAGAATCACATGAAAAAGCTCATATAAGAGAATTCGGGCTCAATTACCATAACCATCGCAAATAAGACCGTTGGTCGTGCCCAAGCCAGGTTCAATAGCACTGCCTGTATGAAAATGTTCACAAACAAGACTGCTTTGAAGGAGAACAAGAGGATAATTCCACATAAAAATAAAAACAAAAACCAAGACTGCTGCTGTGTTCGAGCCCGACTTGACGCAAGGATTGCCAAGCGCATACTTCCATTGAAGAGCTCTCCTCCTGAATCCCTGATTGCATGTGTAGCCTAGCCTTAGAGGGAGTGGACCCGAAGGAACCAGATAGCGTTGCCGAACACCCTCTGCGATTACGAGCCCACATGGTTAGAGGAAACAGACCAGCCCACTGGGCGCCGGAATTATGGAGGATTTTGCACTCACAAATGGGCAAACCCATCTCTCCGTGCGGAAAACTTTTGTGATTTTATACAGAGAAGTGTTTCGACCATTGGATTTCGGATCTTGAAAAACACACACACACTTCAATGGCTGAAAATTCCTCGGCGTAGAAGCAGAGGAATTTTCTGCATAGAAGATGTGGCACCCGCGCGAAGGATGATCAAAAAAGCATCACGGACCGACGAGAGATGTAGGGATGTCATGACATCCCAGGGACTTTCGGTAGGTCCACGATAAATTTCAAGTCTCACACTTTTTCCCGGTTATTATGTACTAATTCAATCTCAAGTTTTTCAAATTCCTCATGGTATGGACGAGGGACAGAGCTCCGGCCCAGTTTTTTTGAGTGTCCATTCCATTGTGGTCTGGTTTTGGGTCTTTGTGAGGTTCTCTTTTGCTCACGACGATGCTCAAAATCGTTCATTTTGTACAGCTCGTCAAATATGTCATTCTCATTAAAAAATAAAAAATAACTTGATTGAACATCGATAGATAAACGAAAAAAACATATTTGTACGAGGAAAAAGAGATGACAAAAAATAATTTGAAACTTAAAATTGCCCATTTTTTTCCCTTGTACATATATGTTTCATTCATATACTCCCCTGCACTGCAGAAAAACCTTGGAGCCACCCATGCGTAAAAACCCTTTGGAGTTAGCAAAGGCTGGTGGAGACTGTAGAAATTTAGTTCTCTTGGTGCGCGCAATCTGGCCTTGGGACATTCTGCGTTGCCAATAAAAAGAATGTTTCGTTCATATATCTATCATTGTTCGATCAAGCTAACTTTTTTCTTGAACGACACACTCAAGCTCTACAAAGTGAACCATTCCGCTCATTATTGTGGGCCCAAAAGGTGCCCACAAACTACAAAGTCCCAAAACGGACCGGAATGGGCACTCAAAAAACTAGACAGGAGCTCTGTCCATGGACCTACGTGAGCAAAAGGCCATTATCAAAAGAGAGTGTAATCAAATTTAATTCGGCTGTTTTAAACTGTGATTTGTTATGGAGTCCCACCATGTCCAGATGATGGGCAAGGGAATTTTTTTTGATTTTTGGACCCCAAGTTAAAAACAGCAATTCAAGATAGCTTTCCCCACCACAGCGGGTAGGGAGCATCTATGGTTATGCCTGAGCGGAGTTGCTACGCTGGTCGCCCTCTCACACCCTTTTCATTATAAAAACAAAAACAAAAAAGATTGCTTTCCCCTGGTTAATTGCAAACCCTTTTCAATTGCTGAATCAGTCAAATCAATTACACGGTGTATTGGGTGAGGAGAATGGATTACCTACCGGCAGTATAAAAGGAATTTTTTACTATTTTCACTTTTAGACAGAAAAATGTCAATTTTAATGTAGTACCAAATCAATATTTGACCATGTCTTTAATCACAATTGCTGTATCAGTCAATTGCATGCATGGGCATGCATATTAGGGAATGGATGACCAAGAAAGAATTTAATTTTGCTTTCTCCTTTATCTTTAGACAGAGAAAAAATGTCAATGTGATAAACATCAAAAGTTTTCTAAACCAAACTAAAACAGTAAACAAATATTGCAACCAAAAGTCATTCATAGATAGTACGGAGTATATATCTTTAAGAGCGAGCCGGTTTTGGGCATACGTCGAAGATGCGGTTGGACCCTCAAGTTTTATTTTAAGTTTGGCGATCCTCGATAGTTTTTTTATTTTTATTTTATGGTTTTATAGTGTGCCGGTCTATACATAAGATTTATAGAAAGTTTAATTACACTTTTGTCTCTGAAAGTGCGACAATAGTGATGTTGAAGTGATAAATAAATAAAAATAGCAAATTTTTTTTTTTTCAAATGCGTGCAATATGTCTCTTTAAAGAGCATTTTAAGTTATTTGATTTTCTTATTTTGTGAGGGTTTTTTTTTTTATGATTTTCTTATTATGAGTTACATATATACTGTATATATAAGGAGAACCTCATTTAAAAAGTTTTTAGCTTCGGCACGCCGAACCTCAATGCCAGCCTTGATTATGAGATGCTCTATCCTCTTATGTTCACATTGGGGTTCCTATTCGGGTGGGATCCTCACAACAGGGAAAAAATATATATATATATATGGGAGCTGATTTTGCCACACCCTAAATTGTTAACGCCACCCCCCTTTTTGTTTTTATTGAGTGAAGTTACTAAAATACCCTTGCTTTTTGTGATGCTTATTTTCTCTCACTTTGCCAATTGACTGATCTGCCCCATTCTCTCCTGCTAAAAAAAAAAAAAAACTTTTCACTTCTTTTTTCTTGGGATCAAATCCCAGTTGAATCTGGGAATCCCCATTTTCAAGGGCAGCAAAGGGGGGAAAGAGGTTTGGGTGGGTTGTAATCTCCAGCCGGCAAAGAAGGGAGATTGATCTTATTTCAGCTAGTGCATGTCCACTATTCTTCATTATTCTCCCAGGTAAGTGTCGATCCGTCTTCACCAGTGACCATTTTCTGTCTTCATTCCTTTCCAATTTATTGTTTATTCTCTTTCTGAGTTAGTCTCTTGTTTGCAGAATTAGTTTGTGGGGGAACTTGTTGAATGTTTTTGGACTGGTTGAAGAACTAATAGCCATGTGGAACTCGCTAATTTTTGTGGAAATGTTTGTGGAACTAATGAAATTGCATGACTGTATGTGATGGATGATAAAGCTTTAATTGGAATTGTATGGTTTTAGTAGTGAAGTATGTTATTTAATGGAGTTTTCTGGATGTTTTTTTTTCCTACGTCAGTTGCAAGAGAAAGGAGAAGAAACCTTTTCTGGGTTTTTTTAGTTCGTGTCTGCCCCTTTTTTTCTAAGTCAGTTGCAAGACAAAGGAGCAAATTCGGGTTATAATTTTTGTGTGCTCTTTTATTTCCTTTGAAGTTGGAGAGAAATGGACAAGTCAGTCATTTGGCAAGTGAGAGAAAGTAGGCATCACAAAGAGCAAGGGTATTTTAGTAACTTCACTCAATAAAAACAAAAAGGGGGGTGGCGTTAACAATTTAGGGTGTGGCGTTAACAATTTAGGGTGTGGCAAAATCAGCTCCCTATATATATATATATATATATTGCAGTCCATTTGATAATAATCGATTGATATTGTTTCATCGTCCCCGACCAAGGAATATTTGCATCGGGACTTAATCATTTTCAAATGGATCAAAGTAGCCTGATCGTCAGGACCGGCTTAAGACTTTCGGAAGCCGGAAGCACGCTTAGAAAATGAGGTCTTTATGCATTTTTCTACTATTTTTGTTCCAATTTGTTTGTCCAAATTTTGACTTTTATTTGTCCCAAAATATTTGTCTACTTTAGAAAACCAAGAGACCGAAAGCTACAAAATTCACTTTTTGTCCCTTACCATTTGAACTAAAGTAATTTTTTTCAAAAAGTTTGGAGGGCAACTTTAGAAAAGTTGATTATTTATTGGTGCAATGATTGTGTTCTCTTAAAAAATTGTATTTTCCAAATTGGACAAACAAATTGAGACAGAGTAATATTAAAAGAAATCAAAACAACAAATTCGAAACAATTAAAGAATATGTATTTTGCTATGGAATACGCCTTATTTTCTTTGTTTTTTTTAATGCCTCAGTGTTTCTAATGAGTAATTCAACAATTTGGGTCTATTTTAGTTGGGCCTATTCGGGCCTATTTTAATTGGGGCTCCTAAATTTCAATTGGGCCTATTTTTTTTGGACCACATATATAGGGATCCTAAAAACTTGGGGCCCTTATTTTTAATTTTTTTCTGGGGCCAGAAGCGCAGGCTTCCCCGGCCTTAGCTATAAGCCAGCTCAGCTGATTGTTCGAACCCTGGCCTTCCACATGGGGAGGACATGTTCAAGTTACCAACTGAGACAAGAACCCATTGGAGATTCACTAAGTTTTAAACAACCCATGTTCTACATGCCTGTATCATTTTGCCAAGACAGAAACTTGGCTACTATTTACAACTTTACACAATTTCAATAGATTAGCTTGATTGAACATCAATAGATAAATTAAAAAAATGTATTCGTACGAGGAAAACAAGACGACAAAAAATAATTTGAAACTTAAAATTGACCACCCCCCCCCCCCCCCCCCCTTTTTGTACAAATATGTTTCGTTCATGTACTTATCAATGTTCGATCAAGCTAACATTTTACTTGAACATGATCAAGTGAAATCTATCACGTTTTTTGGAGAGGGAAGGGATTCACCATGATAGTCTTGCTCGATCCTGAGAGAAAGGCAGTGCGCCAGGTGATAAAAATGAATGTAGAATTTTTGAATCAAAGTGAATTGCTGTGTTCATTAGTGCTTCTAACTCTTCACAAACCTTTTTGATCTTATCCGTATTCCGACATCATTCTCTCAATCTAGAATCCGATATTTGACCTTTCTTTTGGTATTTGCTCCAACAAGGGCCTAAATTGCTTTTCAACTCGGAACGACATATTGGATGACTTCTACAAAATGAACCATTCTACTCATTATTGTGAGTCTGGAAGATGTCCACAAACTACGAAAGCCCAAAACTGGACCGGAATGGGCACTAAAAAAAACTAGACAGGAGTTCTGCCCATGGACGTACGTGGGCAAAAAGCCATGATCAAAAGAGCGTGGGATCAAATTTAATTCGGCTAGCTGTTTTAAACTGTGATTTGTTATCGTTTTATAGTCCCACCATGTCCGGATGATGGGCAAGGGAATTTTGATTTGAGAATAAATTTTTTACACCGCCGGTATAAATATTTGTTTCATATAAATCAATTGCATTTCGACACGTGTCAAAACAGTGGTCCAAATTAATAAAACATGACAACGTGGCGCAATATAATTGATTTGGAGAAAACAAATTGTTTACACCAACGGTGTAAAAAATTTATTCTCTTTTGATTTTAGACCCCAAGCAAAAAAAGCAATTTGAGATAGCTTTCCCTTTGCTTGGCTCCGTTTGTTTTGATGTAAAATATTTTTTCAGATTAAAAATTTTAAATTTTTGGTGTTTAGTTGTCACTTGAAAAATATTTTTAGAAATCGACAAAATATGATAGAGAGGGAGAGATTGAGGGGGGCTTTAAACGATAGAGAAATATGAGAATATTATAATTGAATGTGGGTCAAAACTAACGATTAAGGAAACTGAGCAATAAAAATTGTAGTAGAAGGCAGCAAGTTTATTTCGGAAAATAATTTACAAAAGATTTAAGGTAAGTCATTTTCATCCAATTACTGAAAAATATTTTACTTGTAAATTTTTTTTTCATTTTTTACATAATCAAATACCGAAAAATAGATAAAACATCTTACTTACCAAAAAAAATTTTACTCCCAAACAAATGGAGCCTTAATTGCCAACCCTTTTCAATTGCTGAATCAGTCAAACAATTGCACGGGGTATTGGGTGAGGTGAATGGATTGGACTTGGGGGCTCTGCTGCCTTCAAGGGGCAGTAGCCCCTACCCACACCTCAAAACTACGTAGTTTTGAGGCCACTGATGGTCCCTCCCTTTTGCTCTCCTTTGTCCTGTTTGGTACTCTATAAATAGGGCAACTGCTACAAGTTCAAATGTGAAAAAACGCTTCTTATTGTACTGTGTTCATTTCTTAATGTATTGTGTTTACTTGGGTTGGGTTTGTTAATAATATTGGGATGATAGGGTTCGGTCGAAAAAAAATATTGTGAAAAAACGTCATTAAAACTGTGAAAAGGGAATGTATTTAATAAAACACAAGGGTGTTTAAGAATATTCTTTCTCAATGGTTCAGATTTCTCCCCGATACAAATTTTATCTACCCATACAAACAAATCCAACGGTCTAGATTTCTCCACCCTTCACATATAATAAATCAATGGTATCTTCGTAAATAACTTACATTGTTTGGCCAAATTTTTATGGCATGTTTTTGAAATAGTGTGCATTTAATGCCCAGATTCCAAAAAGTTTTATATATTAAAAAATTAATTAAAAGATTAATTGTTCCAATTTTCAATACGTTTGAACCGGTGCAAATATCTTATTTTTTTGATCATTTTATCCTAAAGGGTTGTAATTAATTTTTGATTATAAGGCTTTTATTTTATCTTAATCTTATAACTATATTTGATTCTACATTTATCTTATGGCTCTAACAGAAAGGCTTTAGAATCAAAAATTAATTACGACCTTTTGGGATAAAATAATCAGTTAATTAAGATCTTCGCACCAGTTCAAACGGATTGAAAATTGGAACGCTTATTCTTTTAACTATTTTTTAAAGACTTTTATATATTAAAAAATAGTTAAAAAATTAAGTGTTCCAATTTTCAATCTGTTTGAACCGATGCAAAAATCTTATTTTTCTGATCATTCTATCCTAAAAGGTTGTAATTAATTTTTAATTATAAGGCTTTCATTTTAGTATCTAAATCTTTTAACTTTGTTTAGTTCTACAATTATCTTAGGGTTCTAATAAGAAAGCTTTAGAATCAAAAAATAATTACGACTCTTTATGATAAAATGATGAGAAAAATAAGATTTTCGCACCGATTCAAACAGATTGAAAATTGAAACACTTACTTTATTGAGATTATTAAATAATATAAGAGAAATTAGAAAAGGGAAGTAAAAAATAATAGTATAAAAAAGAATTGCTATAATATCTACTATTCCCTTTTCACGGTTATAATGGCGTTTTTTCACATTTAAATTTGCAGCAGTTGCCCTATTTATAGAGTACCAAACAGGACAAAGGAAATCAAAAAGGGGGACCATCAGTGGCCTCAAAACGACGCAGTTTTGAGGTGTGGGTAGGGGGTGCTACCCCTTGAAGGCAGCAGAGCCCCTGAGTCCGAATGGATTACCAGTATAAAGATTGTGGTACAGCAAAAAGCTGCACAGCAGCGTGTACAGATGGGTTTTGCGCCCGTCTCGAATCCCGTAAAGATGATCGAAAAGTAAATTTTGAAGCAAAGTTGGATGATTCGTAAACGCTTTTACCGATATCGGATTGAGATAATTTTTTACAAGGACCGTAAACAATATATTTTGAACAAAATAAACGGTTCCGATCATCTTTACAGGACCCGAGACGGACGCAAAACCCATCTGTACACGCTGCTGTACAACTTTTTGCTGTACCATTTGCAGCTCTCGTGGATTACCTACCGGCAGTATAAAAGGAATTTTTTTACTTTTTTCACTTTTAGACAGAAAATGTCAATTTTAATGTAGTACCAAATCAATATTTGACCGTGTCTTTAATCACACTTGCTGTATCAGTCAATTTCATGCATGGGCATGCGTATTAGGGAATGGATGACCAAGAAAGAATTTAATTTTGCTTTCTCCTTTATCTTTTGACAGAAAAAAATGTCAATCTGCCAAATCCTAATAAACATCAAAAGCTTTCCAAAAAAAACTAAAACAGTAAACAAATCTTGCAACCAAAAGTCATTCATAGATAGTATGGAGTATATTTCTTTAAGAGCGAGCCGGTTTTGGGCATACGTCGAAGATACGGTTGGACCCTCAAGTTTTAATTTAAGTTTGGCGATCCTCGATAAAATTTTTTTTTATGCTTTTATAGTGTGCCGGTCTATACATAAGATTTATAGAAAGTTTAATTACACTTTTGTCTCTGAAAGTGCGACAATGGTGATGCTAAAAGGGATACATAAATAAAAATGACAAAATATTTTTTTTGTTTTTTGATTTTCTTATTTTGTGAGTATTGTTTTTAATGATTTTCTTATTGTGAGTTTACCGAACCTCATTTAAAAAGTTTTTAGCTTCGGCACCCCGAACCTCAATGCCAGCCCTGATTGAGATGCTCTATCCTCCAGTGTTCACATTGGGGTCCCTATTCGGATGGGATCCTCACAACAGCCTAGGGAAAAAAATAAATAAAAAATTGCAGTCCGTTTAATAATAATCGATTGATATTGTCAAATGAATCAAAGTAGCATGATCGTTTGAAGTTCGATTTGGCCTCTCACATGGGGAGAACAGGAGTTACCAACTTAGATAGGAATCCATTGGTAGATTAACTAAGTTTAAACCACCCACGTTCTACATTCCTGTATCGTTTTGCCAAGACAAAAACTACTCAAACTTGGCTACTTTTATAACTTTACGCAATTTCGGCTCGACTAGTTAGTAAACCAAATGTGTTTGGGCATATTTTTAGAGGATTCTTTTTCTTATAACCGAATGTTCAAGTCATCTTGCGTACGCACTTCGAACGACTAACTTTAGGATCCTGAAATGAACAACCGGATAAATAAATCCGCAGTGACCTCTCATTTTGAAGGATTCTTATGCCATCCAAGTCATTAATCACCATATCCTTATCCAGATAAATAGAAAGAGAGAGGAAGAAAAGGAGATTTAGAATAAAACTATGTATAGAAAAAGAACTAATTTTACTTTGTACATCAGATCAAATCCTAGTTAAAAAAGAAATTTACAAGACCACAATAAGAAAAACTAAAATTAAACCCTAACCAAAAGAAAAAAAAAATAAAGAGAAATTGAAGAAAGGAGGCAGGAAAAACTTCATCTAACAAACTCTCTCATCTTCAATTATCTCCCCAACCGAGTTAACTCAGTTGATCTCAGGGATACTCTGCAGGGCCGGCCTCCAGGACCTCTGATGGGCCACGAACCGATCGCTGGCGTTCATGAGTTGATCCAGCAGCTGGTGCACCGACAGCCCCTGCACCTCCACCTTACCCAGCAACTCCTCCAGCTGCTTCTTCGTGATCTTGATCTTCACCTCTGTCGTTTTCGTTGCCGACGTGGCAGTAGTAGAAGGAGGAGAAGAAGAAACGTCCGCCGCCTCGTTGTTTTTGTCGGCGTTTCGTACAAGGGCATCCTCGCCGGAGAGAAGGTGTTCCGGCGCCGCCGGAGAACCCCAGTCTTCGCCGGCCCATTGCATTGGTGGTTCTTTTCTAATGCAATTTCCCATTTTTATTTTATTGTGTTTGGTATAAAGAGAGAAGAAGGATTGGGAAATGGTGAGGTTTGTGGCATATATAGAGGGGTGGAGGTGGAGAGAGGGAAGGCGGTCTAAGTAGGTGAGGAGAGAGACTGAGTGAGGAAGCCCCGAGGCAAGTCAGGTTGTTTGATGGGTTTGTTTATCGCATAATAATTTATGGGGGTTCAATTTTTAAAATCAGACTACAAAAAGAAATATATTGTGAATCTGCTGATTTTAGGGTCAATGGTCTACCTATGATCAGAGTAGGGAGGAGATAAGTTGAGATATAAGTAAATTGTCCCAGACACCTTAATTGTGTGTGTGTGGAGGGGGATCCGATCTATTCTGTTCCAAAAATCCCTATGTGTGAGACCCCACATAGGAGAGTTAGTCCCACGTCGGGGAATTGGAAAAAAAGGTTAATTGGTATATAAGGTTTTGCAAACAGTTACTATATAATTTGATATTAATCTTTTTAGTCATATGGTTAAGTTAATAATTAGTAGATCAGTTTGCGCAAATCGTTATACTATGCCTCCGTGCCTAGGAATTTTCTGACCATCGATTAAATTTAACGGCCGGAAAATTCTTCAAAACTCAAAAATTCCCCGCGAAAAGAATCGTGCATGGGAAGAGGGAGGATTGGGTCAAAGTGGAAATTACTACCCCTATATTGGATTGGGACGAGAGAGATGGGGATTGGGAGCCTAGGTGGTGTCCTACGTGGTTTGGTGATTGGGTTTGACCTCTAACTTTACCTATCATTGTCCTCTCTCCCCCACCTATTTCGGTTGTGGGGTCCCTCTCAAACCATCCATGTGATGACCCCAACAACGCCACTTTGTTATGTACTCCCATTTGCCGCACATTAGATTCGGTGGCTCGGCTCCGCTTCACATGGTAGTACCAGGTCTTATCTTGTTCGGTTTGGATTTTGAGAGAATTTTTTTAAAAAATGAATAAAAATAAATATATAGAGAAAATTTATTGAAAGTCGTGAGTAAGGATTTTGAGATTCAAAATGAACATGCTTTTAAAAGTTGAACACTTCAAATACTCCCTCTATCTCATTTTGTTTGCTCGTGTTTCTTTTTTGGCTGTTCCAAATTGTTTGCATTTTTTCATAATTCGGAACCATAAAGGGAAATTTTTCAATAATACCCATTTAGTTTACAACTAATTAAAGTTATTGTATTTTTTAAAGGGTAATTTTGGAAATCTAAATACTTATAAAATGGGAGAATTTCCATAATAAGCAAACAAATTAGGATGGAGTGAGACGCCGTTCTGCTAAGGATAATTTATTTTTCAAATAAGTACTTATTTTTTGAATTAAAAATAATGTATAATGATAAGATAAAATGTCTTATAAAGCGAAAAACAAATATTTAAAAATAAGAATTTGAGCAGAACGAGGCGTGAGTAGAACTAAGCCATGAAACTTCCAAATTTGTAGTCTGAAGCGAAGCCGAGACGTTTGGAAACCAAGTCGGCTTAGGTGTGAAAAGGAGTATGGAGTCGAATCTTGCAGATTAAAGTAGGTGTGAACACGGCTAATCCGAGGGAATCTCCTCACACATCTTGTTGGCATTCATTTTCCTTTTTTATTTTTATTTTTATTAATTCACGTGCGCTGTCTTCCTCTCTGTCCCCCCTTCACATGGTTTCTTCATTCTCTCAATTACCACTCCCTGACTAATTAACTAAAGATCATAAACTTTATCCAATCTCCACGATTTACTGCTACTCAGTAGTATATACACCTTTAGCGTGCATCCGGACCGTCCGTTTTCGCAATCTATCTTTATCTTCGTTGAAGCATTCTTACCAGTCAAAGTTAACTTTGCCGGTAATAGTTAACAAACATGTATGAACCATCGATTGTGGAAACGGAAGGTCATGCGCACTACAAGGCCCAATTCTGGCCGAAGATGTGAAAATCACTATTGTCAATGAATGGTGGTGATTTTCTAGGGGTGCAAACAAGCCGAGCTAAATTTTGTAGTGTTTGAACTTGGCTCGTTTGCTAAACAAGCCTAAAATTCGAGCTGAGCCTTAATTTAGCCTTAACAAACCGAGCCTAGTTCATTTACTAAATGAGCTTCTATAAACGAGTTGATCAGTCTTTATAAAATAAGGCAAGTTTTTTCGAGTTGAACAGAGTTTGAAAGTGTTGAGCTCGACTCGTTCATTACACGAGCCTAAAAGGCTAAAACTCAAGCTTGAGAGTGAAGAAGAGCCCTTAATGAGACCAAGTTTGAGCTTCTTGTGAGCAGCGCTCACTTTGTTTGTAACTCTAGTATTTAGAAGGTGCTGCTAAGCAAGACGAACTCCAGATTGTAGTAAAAGAGAAACATATTTGTTGCAGCAGCGAGATTATGATAATTTCATCTTTTATTTTTTGAGAATTTATGTTGCAGAATCTCAAAAGTTACTTAAACGGTCAAACCCAACTTTTGAATTTTGAGAATTTCTTTCCTTTTTTTAGATTCTCATAATCTGTGTGGATTTTAAAAATCAATTTCATAGAATTTTTTTCAAACATTCTAAACTGAATTTTAGAAAGTAAAATTTAAAAATCTGTCAAAATAATTGTTTGCACACCCCCATTACTATATTTCTGTATTTTATTTTATTTATTTTTTTGATCCTCCATTATATTTCTGTGTAAGCTCGAAAAGTGTTGGGCTTCTTGTTGGCGTAGGTGGTTGGGGAGTCCAAGTTGGCTCCTCCTATTAACTTTCGCGTTCTAGGAGCCCAAAAGGTAACCAAATATTACTAATATTTGGAAATTTTTAATATTATTGCGAAATATAAGTTAAGAGTGAGATTCTGAGCCAAACAAATTACTAAAACTACTATCCAACAATACTTGGGGGATGGTGTACGTTGTTCACATTTGGACCGTCCTTCTTGGCGATCAATGATCAGGATTGCCGAGACGGTTGGACGATTGAGATTACGTATAGCACGAGCAATCCAAACTATTGATTGTCAAGACGGATTTATGAGAAACGGATATGCGATATTTTATCCTGACTTTAATTGGACTCTCCACTACTCTCGAGAAGCTATATTGTTCCCGAATTTTTAGTAACTATTTGTAACTAATTTGTAACTATTTTTGGTGGAATTAACCTCTAGATATATTTTTGTCCATTTGGGTTCTATAGTTTAAAATCAGCAACAATGATTAAAACAAGGAGAAAAATATTATTCAATTTTTTCGAAAACATGGTCGAGCGATGTGTCCTACCAATAGGGAGCAGCCATCAAAACCATCCAAAAAGTATAAGCACATGACCAGACGTACCATGAGACAGTGTTCTTGAAATACTAATGTAAGTAAATAATTTCTCAAAAACCTTAAAGAAAAGGCACCGATTGGGCAGTACCATACATTAAAAAATGAAGAGAATAACGTACAAAATTAATTATTAGTGTATTACTATAAGAAAATAGGTTTAGCTATAAAATGATTGTACTTGACCGCAAAAAATATTAAATAACCCATCCAATGAGAAACTTTTATATATGAAAAACGGGGATAGGAGGGAGTGTCCCCCTCGTTCCGTTGTCAATTTTTCAGCCATTTTTTCGGGCACACTTTGATGATCGGCTCGATTTGTTTTGTAGAGTTCAGCGAGAACAATAATCTTGCCAAAAAACCATATTCATCAGACTTTGGTAGAAATGTGATTGTGAAAATTGCAGGAAAAAAAACTGGATTCCGATTCAGTGTGTTTTTCAATTCAGTTTTTGTTTCTCTTCAATTTTCACGCATGCCGATCATGTATCTACCGAAATTTAATGAACATGATTTTTGGCAAGATCCATATTCTCGCCGAGCTCTACAAATGAACAGAACCGATCATCAAAATGCACCCGAAAAACGGCCGAAAATTTGAAAACGGACCAGAGGGGGACACCACCACCCCTCCTATCCCCGTTCCATGTAAAAGTTTCTCCCCATCCAATAACATGTTCCTATGATTATGAAGTTGGTGAGGAATAAATTAAAATCATAATTAACATTAGGGCACCCCAATAAAGAAACTCCTCTGTATTTTTCCCTTTTAATTCCCTTTTTTCCTCCAATTTATGCGGGGTCAAATAATCACATGAATACCATCTGGCTGCTGATTACTATTAAATTACTCGATTTTTCCAACATTCAAAAAGGTGTATCCATTCAAAATCTGGCTAAAAATATTTGGTTAATTATATTCTTTTAATAAAGTTGTTGAGTGTTGACCCACCAAAGCATTTCAACCTATGATTTGGTAATCATTCCAATTTCAACCTCTACATTGCGTTGTCTAGGTCAATTGAGTGTGCAATCTAAAATTATTAATCATTACTTAGGCTATGTTCCGAAAAAGAAAATAAATACTTATTTTTTGAGAAGATAATTTCAAGCTCAAAAATTATGTGCTTACGCAAATTATTTTCCTATCAATATGGATCTTGTTTGATAGATCTCATTGAGATATTTAATACGGTGCAAAAAAAATTGAAAAATTAATTTTCATTTACATTATTTTTAAGTTTTGAAAATGTGAAATATGTATTTATTTTTTAAAAAGATATTCTGAAACGGGGCCTAGTACTGCTACACCCGGGTTGTAATGTGCGATTCGAGTTGTCCATCTCTATAATCAACAGTACAGATTTCAAACATCCTGCAAGCAAGATAGAATACTTATAGCAAATACGAACCATTTCTTGCTTCTACTAAATTTTATTAGCAAGGCCTCTCATCGGGTTTTTCAAATATCAATCTGTTGAGTAGAGAATTAACCATCTGGAAAAGTCCTTCAACATGTACTTTCAAGCTTCTAATTCTACTTCATTATTCATTTTCGTCATTCCTCGTTCTTTTCGCGTTCAACATGTACATTTGCAATTGAAACCCCCCAGGAGCGTCTCACTTCGGAGCTTTTTCAAGTAAAAAATTCATCCCGTTAGAGCTCACAAGTTCGACTTCCACGGTCAATCCACAATTCTTGAAGTTATACAAAATTCTTCAGAATTACTGCATAAATTAGCGCCGACAATCTTTTACCAAAAGACCATACTGTAAGCAGGAGCTCTCAGATTTTGCTGAAAGGATAACCATTGACTTGATGTCCTATGTTGAAAGTGTATATATCTATAGTCTTTGAAGAGTAGATTCAAACATTCAAATAGTGACACTGGAAAATTCTCTCATTTCTCCTGCTTACCGATTATTGAATTCAGACTGGGATTTATATTTTCCCCATTTGGCCTGGATAATTTCTTTTTTCCTTGTGTCTTGTAAGATCATTCCTACCTAAATCAAGCTGGCATTTTTCTACATCCAGCTTGAAAAATCATTATTGGAGCTTTGGTAGGACCACGCGGGCCCACGCCGACAATCATCGGTTTTTTTTTTTAAATGTATTTATTTTCAGATAATTGTATCAGGAGTTGCAATCCAGTGTTGCAAAAAATTTTTTTATAACAAACTTAGGTCACATTCTGCAATGGGAAATAAATATATTTATTTTTGAATAAAAGGAGGTGATTTACTGTGAGAGAATAATCTGCCTCGTAAAAAGGAAAGTAAGTACTTGAAAAATAAGAGCCTTGGCGGAACGGGGTCTTAATGCATTTAGAAATCATATAAAACGACTAGTGTTTACCCGTGCCTACAGCACTACCCATTTCGGTCCGTGCCTACGGCACTACCCACCCCGGCCCATGCCTACGGCACTACTCACTCCGATTGGAATTAAAATTATCATTTGAATCTTGATGGTGGCTCTAAACATTATTTCAATTTTTAGGTAATTATAAAATTTGTAGAAAAAATAAAAGAAAATGATAACCAAAACAAAAAAAAGTACTACGTATCTGAGAAAGAGCGAGAGAGTATGTTACTAAAGACAGTGGATTCCGGATTCTGAGTTCCAAGTACTGGCAAGGGCGATGACTGTTTGTGGCCGGACAATCAGATGAGAGGTTTTGATGAGAGAGAGAGAGAGAAAGAGAGAGAGAGAGAGATGGGCGGTGACTACTTTTTTTTTTATCAACAAAACGGAAGCTGATTGGTAGGAAAAAAAAAATTGATGGCATTTTTATAATATATTTATAAAAGTGTAAGTATTTTTAAAGAGAGTTGAAAAGCACACATAAACCCTTGGATAAAAATAAATAAATTGATGACGTTTTCGTAATATATTTATAAAAGTGTAAGTATTTTCTTAAGAGAGTTGGAAAACACACATTAGTCCTTAGATCAAATGAATCCTAGCTATTCCAACAACTTGTCCCCACACCCTTCTGTTTTATAATAGAGATATCCGATCAATGTAAATTTTGGCATGGTCAATGTTTTCGACGAGCTCTAAAAAGTGAACAGTTCCATCATTGTTGTGGGCCCGGAAAGGACCCACAAATGGTCCAAAACTGAATCGGACTAGTTGGAAGAAAACTAAGAAAACTAGACAGGACCCTTGCCAATCGTTTGATTGCTGTTTCTTTCTTTCTGTTTTCTCCTCTTCGTCCCTTTCCTTGTGCTGGTCAGCTGGTTTATCCATAGCAGGGCGAAATTTTTTGGGTGCAAATTGGATACCACGTGGCGTTACCCAGCATCCATTCAAGCCGTCCAAACGTGTTTTGAACGACCGAGTTCCTAACATCCTTTTTCCTTCTCAGCCGACCACTCTCTTTCTTCTTTTTCATTAATTTAAGCCAGTAAGATTTTAATTTTTAATATTACTTACCATTTTCTGCCGTAAGAGTTGGAACTTGGAAGTAAATCTTTATGAAAAATTAGTGGGTTTGATTTCGTTGAACAAACCTACTGAAAAAGGATGCCCTTTTTTTTTTTCCCTGGATAATTTTGCTTGCAATTGCGACAGGCCGAATAAGTATATGTTGGGCTGAACTCAATTTTAGAGAATCTTCAATCGCGCAACCTAACCAATTCGAATGTACCGAAAGGATTCTAGAGCATTGGGCTCATTGCTATAGCCAGCAACGTGCCCATAATGTGAAACATTCAAGATGAGTCGTTTTGATCGGCTTTTAAGCTTAGGGCATGGGAAGGACGAATCCGATATAGATTGGTACCGTGTGAACGCTTGAGTGGAATTGCTCAGCGACGAGGCATTTTGATTGACGTCGTCAATGATGTTGCAAGGATCTTATACCAGTTGAGAACTCACATCTAGGGAGTCCGTGAAACTTGGGATGTGCGCGAGGCCGTTGGAGGGCACAAGTAATACTACTACATGACTTAAGCATTTGAGTGTCCTCAAATCAATCTCCGACCGAATGCTTCTCACATCATGATCATATCTATAAGCTCGCCGGAAGAGCTAGTTGAAGTAAAAAAAGAACGTTAGTCTACACAACATAACTTCCCGACACAACAATCACGAACACGATTCAAAAAACCAATCTGAATTCAATTATGATAATCCGAATTGTTCATATTACGAATTTGAAAATCAAACTATCAATCAATACCAAATATCCGGCCAATAAATGAATAAATTCATCAGTAGCATTATTGGAAAAAAGGATATTATTGTGTCAGAGAAAATCCACAAATTACAGCGCAGAGATACAAAACCAATAATACACTGACGTATAGTACATCATTAGTGCAATTTACATACAGTTCGTCTGTATCCGTCGTTTTCATCCCTGAAACTGGTCTCTCTCTCTCTCTCTCTCTCTCTCTCTCTCTCTCACACACACACACACACACACACACACACACAAACCTGTCGCCGCAGTAGAGTCGAGAAATCAACGAAAGCTCTCTCTCTCTCTAAAACCTTACTTGCGAAACTCTTCAATGGCTGAACCACATCGCCGAAGATGAAAATCCGCTCCGAAACCCTAGACCTGGTTCGAGATTCAGATCTTCGGACTAAGTCTCAGAAGCCACCGCGCCGGAAATCGAGGAGCCCGGCCGGAGTGAGGTTGAAGAGGGTCGGAGCACCGGCGGGGAGGCGGAGCAGGCCCGAGACGCCGGAGAAGTTTCACGGCGGAGGCAAATGTAGGAGTGGTGATGGCAAGGAGGAGAGGTTGTGGCCGGAGGGCGGTCGGAGCAGCGGCCGGAAGCTTTCTTCGAGAGAGCTTGCGGCTGTGCTGTGGAGGTTACGTTTGCCGGAGGTTGCCGGATCCGGTGGCGAGCGGTCTAGTCTGCCCAAGAACGGTCGGTTAGGGCTTCAGGTATATTTCCATTCATGATCTGTACTAATTAAAGGAAGAGCAATTTTGTTTACCCTGGTCTTGGGTGAAAGCTAAATTCACCTGCATTCGGTGAGGTATGTTGCGCGGGTTTTGAGTAGGTATTAGGTAATATAAATTGCAATTGATTTGTTAGGAGGCCACGTAAAAAAATCAGATCAATCAGATATAGGTAAAAATAATTAATTATCAAAAATACAATTTTGCTCTGTCCAGTTCTAGACTCAGAAAATTAGACTTTTTCGATTTATTACTTACCGCTATTTCATCGAGCTGAATTTTTGTGTGATCTCTTAACAAATCAATTCATGCAAAATAAGCTGATACACCAAATGTGGATAAAGTTACCCTATCCCACTCCAAGGGTGAACAAATTTTCTCTCAGTTCTAAGGTGGTTGTGTCCATCTTTTTATGTTTTTATTAGAGAATACGCATTGATTTGGTATCTTCTGAAGTTGGTGTCAATTGTAAACTTAATCGAACTTATCTCCTTTGATTTTTTGAGATTGTTGTGTCTTAATTTTCTGTGATATAGAAGACACTGTGAATTTATTTGGAGAATTTATACTGACCTGAATAAATTGAGATAAGATAATGCTTCCTTTTATGCGATTCAGTTTATTCCTTTGAGATTTCTTATTGCACTGTGCATTTTTAGTGAGGAACGGAGTACCCACCTTCCAATTTGGACTTTTGGTGGTCCTGTGAAACTATTGCTGGTTGGTTTTAATTCTCGTACCACATGCAGCTCAATATGTTGGTCCACTATATTTAGTATTTGGAACGAAATATTCTTTCAGACGTTGATCTTTTAACATCTCTGAGGGCCCATTTAGTTGGTTGGATTAGTAATTAGGACTGAGGAGATATATGAATCGGAGTTGGGTCAGACCAATAGTGAGTTGATTACTGATACCACATCCTGATGGTATGTATTTTCTTGTGCTTTGTGGATTAGTTGTCCAACGGATAGTAATCTTTCCTCCATTTATTGCATTTAATGATACAAATGCCATGAGTGCGATTGCATGGGATTAATCGTGCTTATCAAATGGGCCCCAAGAGTCATCACGAGCTAACCCATTCACTGTTTATTGATGCATTCTATCTTTCTAAATATTGTACTTTCGAACTTCCTACATAAAAGCCTCCACACTTGCGAATCTTGTATGTCCTTTTAATATCATGTTGATGATCATTGGCCATTTTCATAAATACCTATGCTGTATCATAAAGCCTTCCAACAACTGTAGTTTGGTCATTAAGATTTATGTCATCATTGTAATCTTATCAGGTAAGAGCGAAGGAAAAAAAAAAAGAAATATTCTTTGTTCAAAAAAAGAAACCTGGGATTTTTTCATTCCCAAGCCCTATTCCTTTGAATTATCTCATGGAGGTTTATAGAATCATTTTAATTGGTTTTGGGTCCAATGTGGCCAATTTTATAAAATTCTTGCTCAATAAGTTTTCTTGCATGCAGTATGGACCCAGTCATACTGTGGTGCCGTTTCTCGGTCATCAGACTCATCACAATAGCAGGGCGCATAATTCTGGGGGAAAGGATCTGATGCAGAGTCCCCGTTCAATCTCTGGTCCAAGAAATGGGTACATGTACAAGGTAGCTTTCTTCTTTAAGATCCTTCATACAAGGACAAGGTGAAGTGGAACTGTTGCCTGATGGAGTTTGGATTATTCCAGAAGTTGAAGCTAGATAAGAGCTAAAACTACTTCTTGATTGGCACGATAGGGTGACTGCATATACCATCATTCAATGGCACAGATTTTGTCCCAATAAGTTAGATACTTTCTTACATTAAAAACCCTGTTAGATCCTTATGACACGAATCTCTGATTACGACAAGTGGTTCATGTGGCATACTCTAATTGGTTGGGACTTGAGGCTCGGTTTGGTATCTTATCTGGTTATTCCAACTGTCTGGCCTATTCAAATTTCAAATTAACATAGATTTGACCCCTGGAACGAATGAGGAAAAAAAGGTTGAAAATTTGAAGGAAAAAATAACAGTGATAAGAGATGAAGTGGTCCTTTGGTGTTCCAGCTGGTATTTGCAACCACGAGTCAAAGAGCAGTCTTCCCTAATTGAGTCTCAATATGACAATGTCTAAATTCCTTGATATGTCCACTCTGTAATTATGCATAATATTCCCTTGTTTTCTGGTTCCCCAATCCTTTGATCCTAACCATGTTCATGTTTCACAGTTCGAACCTCTACTTCGATTTTCCAACCCTGCTATGGAGGGGGCGACAAAATGGGACACTATGTGCTTGAAAACAGCAGACGAGGTACAACTAATTTCTGACCGCTCAAAACATCTTGACCGAGAAGCAAATGCCGTCTCAGCAATATCTGCTCTCAAGGTAGAACTTAAACAAGCTAAAACTCGTATCCATGAGCTCGAGACAGAGAGACAGTCCTCAAAAAAGAAACTTGAGCACTTCTTAAAGAAACTCAGTGAGGAAAGGGCCACATGGCGGAGTAGAGAGCATGAGAAAATCCGCGTGATTATCGATGACATAAAATCTGACTTGAACCAGGAGAGGAAAAATCGTCAGAGGTTGGAAATGGTAAATTCCAAGATGGTCAATGAGCTTGCTGATGTCAAGTTACTGTCGAAACGATATATGCAGGAGTATGAGAAAGAGAGAAAGGCTAGGGAGTTAATAGAGGAAGTATGCGATGAGCTTGCCAAGGAAATTGGAGAAGACAAGACTGAAGTAGAAGACTTGAAGAGGGAATCCATGAAACTCCGTGAGGAAGTGGACGAAGAGAGGAAAATGTTGCAGATGGCTGAGGTGTGGCGTGAAGAACGGGTTCAGATGAAGCTGGTTGATGCGAAGGTGATGGTTGCAGAGAAGTATTCACAGATGAACAAGTTAGTGGCAGATTTAGAGACTTTTTTAAGTTTGAGAAATGAAATCCCAGATGGGGAGGAAACCAGAAAAGCAGAATTCCTTCGAAAGGCTGCTGCTGCAGTAAATATCCAAGGAATCAAGGAATTTGCGTACGAGCCTCCGAACCCAAATGAGATTTTCTCTGTTTTTGAAGATGTCAATTGCCGTGAGGCCAATGAGAGGAGGGAGATTGGAGATTGCAGTGGATCCAGTCATGTCAGTTGTGCATCCAGGGTTCGTACTATGAGTCGTGAAGCTAACATGTTTAATGAAGACCGTCTGCTGAGACCTTCAAATTCATGTTTTGAAGAGAGTGGTGACATGGAAGAAGATGAGAGCGGGTGGGAAACTGTGAGCCATGTAGATGATCAAGGCTCAAGTTCTTCACCTGAGGGGAGTAACCCATCCGTCAACAAGATTGGATGGGAAGATAATGCATGTGAACATACACAAATAGCAGAAATTCGTGAAGTTACTGAATTTGCAATGAGAAATTCGAAGACAGTGCCATTTGCATCTCGGATTTTGAAATCATGCCCAAATAGTGGTGATAACTGCAAGATAATTGCAGGGGAAGGGATGATGAATGGAAGGATCTCCAATGGCAGCAGGCTTTCAAGTGGGGCAAGCATTTCTCCGGATAGAGGTTCAGGTAAAGGCACGGTTAGTCCCCAGGATTTGGCGGGGCAATGGAGCTCACCTGAATTGGGGAATCCACAAATAACTCGAGGGGTGAAAGGGTGCATTGAATGGCCGCGTGGGGTGCAGAAGAGTAGTTTGAAAGCTAAGCTTTTGGAAGCCAGGATCGAGAGTCAGAAGATCCAATTGCGCCAAGTTCTTAACCAGAAGGGTTAGCCGTGCCAAGTTTGAAATCAGCTGGAAATGGGTTATTTTCTTTTACAACTGGCCAAGGTTTCCCACATTCTCTCCTGTAAGAGCTCCCATTTTGCTGCTTCGGATTTATCATCTTTGTCGAACAGGCGGCGAGTTGTACTCAAATGTGATGTATCATGCATTTTTTTTGCTTTGTTAGGGTTTAGCATCCACCATACTAAGTGATGCATAAAGCAGCTTATGCTAATTGTACCTTCCTATTGATCAAAATCTGGCACAGCCAATGAAAAAAGAAATGTTAGTCTGGAAACTGAATTGGTGACACGGTTTCCTTTCAAGAGAAACTGTGGATGGAATTGGTGCAATTTCTTAGAGAACCACGACTAGGTAGAATGAGTTTCTGGGTGGATACCATCTTGGTCTTTTATCATTTTCTTTTTTCAAAACTGGATATATGGGCTAGCTTGAGTGTATCTCAATAATTCCAGGGCCCTGAAGTTAACATCCGGACAAAACTTCCAATGGACCTAAGGTTTGAAATATTTAACCTCCGTAGAATTTGAACATGCGACTTCATGGAGTACAACACAAACACTTATTTGCTTATCATGTTCACTTGGTCAAACCCCTTGGAGTTCTTTAACATTTCCTTTGCCCAAACAACCAAAAGAAAAACGACATCCCTCATTTTGAATTTCGCATCTAGTTCCTCCCATCTTTTTGTTTCCCTCTGTTAGGTTTGAAGTCCAAGCATAGCTTTTCCCTTGCCTTTCATTTCCAAATTCCCTGTTGCATTGTCCATGTTAGATCCCAAATAGAGAGTTTCGAGTTCCTCCTCGGAACTGCACTCTCTGGTTCATGCAGTTTTTAGGCTCTTCCCAGGTCCACTTCCCGATGAATCAGGCAGTCTTACAGCTGGAACCTGATAGTAAAAAGAAGAGTGATATCTTCCCAACAGAGCAGTTTACTGGACAACTGAAAATCTTGTCTAAGCAATTTTCTTAGAACCAACAAGGAGCAAAAATTTAGAAAATCGAACATAGATAGTAAATTGAAGGTCCTCAAGCAGGAATCATAATAATGGCACAACAACAACAACAACAGATCATTGTACAACAATTTCTCCCCGAAATAAATCAGACAAGCACACTGATCCCACCTTTAACTATCTATCCGATGGGAGTGACTTATTGACTATAAAACCAAATCAACAGTCTAAGTCTTAATGAGCATATTGGAAGAAATTTTTAAAAAAATTCTGTTTCATAGTTTGTCATCTATATTCTTGGAAGTTGACATGTCCAGTTGCTTGTGCATGTTCCACAGCTTCCTGCAATTTCGTGAACAAAAAATTTGTCATGATTGAAAATATAGAGTCAAGAAAACTTGTGCCCAGTTCGAAAAAACTAGGACATTACGAGGACGGTATACTAGAATTGAATAGGTGAGAGAGAACCTTTTGGCCAATGACTCCAATCTGGCAGACCCCACATCGCAAAGTGAAGTTGGCAGTGTCGGTGTAACTCCTTTTCCTGAAACACAAGAAAAAATACCGGTGAGTAGTGCTAGGGGCACAGACATCCGTACATAAACCCAAGCGCTTGATGAACGTGGGTCCCATGAATACGATATGAGATCCACATGTAATGGACGGCTCTTGGTATACAGAGGCGTCCAGATATCTACACCGGAAGCACATTGAAAACCATTACGTGATCAATGAGAACTATAGTCTATAAGACTATAATGAATCATCATATGCTGCACCGGTGTACCCCAATCATCTAGTCATCTTACTCTAACTAGGAGCAGACAAGGGCTAACTCATCCGGAGGAGAAAAGCACATTAGTCTATTGTTTACCCAACCCCACAGTGTTAAAGAGAAATATCATAGTATATATAGACTACCCATGGAGAAAATGGCAGAACTTCCATGCTTTTTCGAAGTGTGTACTCATTTCTTCCTACTTCACGAGGATGACACCTCTCTCTATCCTCTAAATACGAATCCGCTATGCGAGGCAAGACTGTTGAATGAACTTTCCGTTTTCATTAAGGGTGTGAGATTAGGGCTGCATGGGAATAATGCCAAGCTACTAAAGAACAACAAAAGCCAAACTTGGCCAGAGGCTCTTGCATGTGCTAAGTTCCAAGGTGGGCTATTGCTCAAGCTCAATTAAGATTTTTTTTAGGACTAAACAAAGGTACGATCAATTGTGAATGCAGATAACGATTACCTAAAGTCAAGAAAAGAGTGCAGGGAAACAATACAAAGCTGAGAATTGTCGTGATAAATACTGACAAAGCGATGGGGAAAAACCCAGAATCCCTGAGACACTTGGTTGATAAAGGTTCAGGGGATGGCATACAGTAGGGATTCTCCAGTTATTTGGCCCTCCGATAAGAGAACACAAAAAGAGGAAAGTGGTGTGGCATAGAATTGAGCAAGTGTTTCTTGTATTTATCAATTTGTTATCCACTAATTAGTCATGGAACATTTAAGACTAGGAGACCGAATTCTTAACAATGAGCGATGGATATGTAGCAAGCTCAGCAAAACTGTGAACAAATTGGAAATTTGACAAACATCATGAAAAGGGTACCATAGTCCAAGCATGACTTAGTACAACCGATACAGGCTCTAGTGACTACAAAATTGGTTCAACTTAGTTGTTGCACCCAATAGTGGATAGTCGTAGACACATTATCAACACAAGTATTATTAGCCAACAAAATAAGTCACACGTATATCAAGAAATAGAATACTCAAACGTCCTTAAGATACCATGTGGTGAACAACTGGCATGCAATGTAGAAGTCAAGAACAAAGACTTGATAAATCCCACCAACATTTTCACCCGAGAAATAACAAATGATTAGATTCCACAATAAACAACAAGAAATGGAGATAGTGAACCACCTTGCTTTTTCGGCCAAGGAAATTCTCAAAGTGAGTCTTTTCGTACTTGGAATAAATCATTTATTATCTTGAGAGGTAAATGGTATAAATCATCTTATAAACTATCTGAGTTTCATGTTTAAATTTACTTTAAAGCGTCAATGAAACAACAATAGCTACCTTTGCTGTTCCTTAACAAGATTGAGAGTGAGCCTTTCAACTGGCCCAATAGTCCTATCCTTCTGCACAGGGAATATTGTCTGGTCAAACTCTTCCGGAGCTCCATCAGAAGGAGACATCTGCAATCCCATAAATGGAATCAAGCACTTCAGGACAACTACATCAAAAACTAAAAATTTATGACTGAAGACTACACAGAAGCATGGGTGGTGAATAAGTAGAAATTTGCAAGATCATATCTTTATGTAAATAACCATTATTTGGCCACCATTATTATCAGAACCTCATTTATTACGTAACACATATAACTTCTACTTAATATCCATGTACTACCCAATATAAGGGTACGTGATATGCCTCCAACATGTCTAGTTGGTTATCAATTTTTGTCCCGTGTCCTTGGACATGGGAAATCAACCAGACAATTAGACACTACCCACTCCATCACCCATATCTGAGTCCATGTAACGTAGGTCAAAATGAATGACATAGCATTTGGTTGTTATGACTGCCAGAGGTGGACATCTGGTACATCCTCATAGAGGGCAAGACTAAGTCATAACTATAAATATGGTGTTTCCACAATAACGAGCCTATAGAAAATCGTAATTAATCCCATCATCAATACACACACATACGCATAAATATAATGCAACAAAATAGAAAGAAAGAGGGAGAGAGAGAGAGACGACATACGGCCAGAGCATCGTAATGGAGCCCATCATAAATTAGCATTACCCTTTCATGATAGTTTTTTCCCTGTTAATCAATAACAAAATCCAAAAGTTCGAGTCATATGATTCATACTTTCTAACATGATTATAATAAATGATAGCACATTACCAATGATCTGAGGCTAACCTGTCCATACAAATCACATCTTGAGGTTTGGATATCATATGCTCCGATTTCACGTCCATAATAATCTGATAATATTGCAAGCTCAATGGCACCTTCGCAAGATAAAGTACAATAAAAGAATTAGCAGAATAGACCTAAATGGTATCCTTAAATTTGTTTCCGACAAAAGAGAATACATAAAACAGAACTCGTGGCTGACCAAAAAACATATATGAGAATCCAAGAGCTCTACAACTGGTCAAAAACATATATTCAATTCCCGTGTTTCATGTTGTAAGCCCCAGCATAGGTTGTTTATATTAGCAATCAGCGTAGAAAAACGTTTTCAATGTAAGATGCATCCAGAGCTCCCAAATAGCGCACATTCACAATCTTTATTGCATTCAGCATCGTAACTCAGGACCAAAGAGTAGACATATCCACTTTTCCACATTCAGTTGCCAACTAGAACAGAATAAATTATGGAATCTAACAACCTTAACTATGAGACAAATATCACGCATCTCTTCTTTTCTATCTTCTCAGCATAAGGAACAGGATTTATACGAAATTTCGTTTTCAGGGAACTCCCTAAACGTTCCTGTGACTATCAAAATGGACAATCTCATGATTCAACCAATGCAACATCAGATATCACCATCCAGAGAACTTTTAATTTGATTATGACCAGCTCAAAATGTTTAGCAAGTCAACCAGAATGCCAACCTCCATAGACCCCGCTACTGTTAGTTGTTAGGGCTATCAAGAGCAAATCAAACTGTGTACTAAGGAGGGTTCGGTCCAACGGGATACAGGCAAAAGAGAATTTTCAGTGTTTGTGGACTCCATAAACGCAGTCATATGCAAAATGTGGGTATCGCCTAGTTATACACAACAAGTGTACAAAAGAGAGGAGCTTCTTAATCATAAAATGCTGCCGCACGTAGCTATCTTTCAACAGAATTGTCTTTATCAGGATATACCATATTCAAAAAGGAAAGCAGTTGCAAAGGAACCATGATGTGTCAATGAATTATCTCATGGATTCCATGCTGGTAGAAATCACAAGATAAAAGTGCACAACTCACCTCCCCACTTCTCTGGGTTAAGAATCCAGGTACAATACTCTTCATTTGGCTTCCCAAGGAATGCTTCAGAATATTGTGTTGGATCACTTGCCACTGTCGCAGCTATAACCTTCAGACATAGAAGGCCAAAGATGGTAAGCGAACATAGAAAACGAAGGCCAAGATTACCATACATAAAGATATATGTCATTTAATATTGTCGGTAAACCAAAAGCATTTAGTGAGGCTACATATAAATGCAACAAACTAATAAACTTGCGCTACGAACACCGTATCCTCAAATATAAATGAACTAGGTTGTGACTTGTGAGAGTTTTTGTGTTTCGCTATGGCCCCTGTACAAAGGTGGGCCCCATCTGTTGGGAAGGAAAGATCTGTGAATCCAGCCTCAAACGTTGCCAGCAATAGCAGCCCCCATTTGCTGTCTCCCATAAAATATCTTCATACATAGCATAGTACCATAAGATTAGAGCAATCACCACGTTTATGAGGTTCGAAAGTTAAAGACATTAACACCTTTAACTTCATTTATATAATTCGTTCCCATTATTCACTCTAAAACTCGTCAATCTTAACAGAGAATGGAAACAAGATACACTCCAAAACAACCCAATCAGTTTATAATTCGTCGTCAAGATAGGACCCAGATGTAGAAACATGGTCCTCACAAAGTTGTTGCTAACGTTACATTGGTACTAGAGAACGATTTCGTATTCATGCCGCGAAAAAAGTACCTGAGATCCAAATCAAGCAAAGACGTCATAGACTCTACGACGTGCCGATTCAATGATCTGAACAGCATACTATAGATTGAAGAATCCTCAATTTAAAACACAATATAAATATGACTTCCAAGTAACAAGTGTAAAATACCAAAATGATAAAGGTGTCAAGGCGGACTTGTTAGGTTATGACATGACATTGATATCGCGATTCATGAGCCATAGGTTCAGGAATTCATGCACCAAGAAATAAACTACTAGTAATGGCTTATAAAGCAGCCAAGTACACGACGGGTCCAGATCACATCATACGTATGCACAGTGGCAACTCCAGGAACATTATTTCATGGGGTCGAAAAACTTTCTCGAGTTTGAATTACATTCAACCAAAGTCTATAATTGTTAATTATAGGTCAATTCAATTATTAAAGATTTCTTTGATTCAAAATTAGCTCTTAACCAGCAAAAATAATAGCTCTCAAATAATATTGTAAATGATTAAATTGGTCTCAAACAAGTAGATAGGAAGACGATATCGATCTTAAGGTCTCAGGTTCGAAACCACCCAAATATTATATATCAACTCTTATTGGTCAGTCTATATAGATTACAGGGCATGACCGTAACTTTAATCAAGCTCTGTGCTAGTAGACGGTGAGATTGAGTCCCCAGAAATTAGTTAAGGTGTGCGTAACCGTGCACAAATACTTTGAGTAATACTCCATCTCTGAGTACCTTTCAGCTTGCATATAAGCTAGGATGGGGTCATCAACCGAATTTAATGGGTTCATTTCTTGACCAACATAAATGTATAGCATAATATTAGTAGTATTTCCATCTCTTCCCACAGGGTCAGCCGACCCCACTATGTTGGCTATGGTGTCACCTGTGAGTATGCAAAGCACGCGAGTACATTTTATCAGACGCTGGATACGTTCAATCACCCACCGGAGACACATAAAAGTAGTCCGACGAATCATACATCAAGCAATTAAGCATGTGGCAAGAATAAAGGAACTCAAGTAAATAAATCAAATAGCTACTATAGCAGTTTCTCAAAATCCATGGATCACCAACTTCTCTTTTTACAAATTAAGAAACCAACATTTCTTATAATGACTCCATCACAAACCGTTAAAGACTGATTGCATATAAGAGTTTTGGATGGAATATAACCTGTCTCAACTCAGGAGCTTTTTTTTTGTCATGGTCCATAACATACCTGCAAATGCAGAAACAACAGAAAGGAATCATACGTTAAGTCCACAAAAGACGAGCATCTAAATTCGTAAGAGTGAAACAGAAGAAGGCATATTTAGAATTTGAAAATCTCTACCCAACAGCATTGAAGAGGCAGCTGTTGTCTGATGGAATGACCCTCCTAACGATAGCACCTTCCATGATAAAAATAAATATGTACCTGAAAAGCATGACAACTATTTTGGCAACGGCAAAAAACTAAATACGTAAACATGGAAAAGTGATAATCCCTCTGCATGGAGGATATAACTGCCTAGCTAGAAATGTCACAAGGCCAAACCATATATGGTTAGAGAAAAAGAATATGGCAAGGAAGGGAGGGAGGAAGAAAGAAATAACCGTTAATACGGATAATATTCAACGAGGATAGCTCAAATTTAGATTTGATAGTTACATAGGGATTTCAACATTGAGTTTAGGAGCTTTAACATGATGTATTGGAATTTGGAAATGACTATTTCACAGGACTGATTCGAAATCTTACTATCAAAGACTGCAGTTGTACAAGGACCCAATAATCATACAAATTACATCAATTCTACCTTCTAACACATCTTTCATGTTAGTTCCACCCATAGCTAAACTTCATTATATATTCGTAATAAGACATAAAAAAAATATCGCTTCATTTGAAATCCTCATATAGCCAAGCTGCCAAAGGGAGCCTAAAGGCATAACATGACTTAAACTTTTGTACGATCCAAGAGACAGAGAGTCGAAACTCAACATCTAAACTTCATGAGCCAAAATTCCCAACTAAATTCAGGACCAAAATATATACGAATTCATACAAGAAAAGAGAACAAATAGGTGAAACTGAGATATATTTAAAACCCCCAAAAAATTAGAAAGTAGAATTCTACCGACAGAAAAAGGATATCTTTCGGAGGGTGCAAAAACAAGCAGGATGAAAGCAGAATTCTACCAAGGAAACTGATTTTCGTGGTCCACGTTTTACTAACGGTGCTCCAATTTTAACGTGAAGTAATTTCATGAACAAAGTGGAACGCCGTCAGTAAAAAGTGGGGTGCAAATATCAATTTCCTTCTACCAATTGAAAAATGAAATATTTCTGGGGTTGCAAAAACAAACAGGAGCTCAAAAGAAGAACCCAAACCCAGATAGAAAACACAAACACGAATGGAAATCCAAACCAATTATGAAAAACTGATACACCATTCAGATAAATTACCCAGATAATATTATATCACAGCAAGTAAATGTTGAATGGAAAGAGCTCTAGATCTGTGTAACACGTACCAATAACTCAATTGCTTGAAAGTAAAGCAAAGAAATGACTATGAAGACACGCAAGTGCATAAAAATAGACAGACAGAGATATGTAAGAGGAGATTCAGAAAATTCATTTACGTTTTTCTTTTGTTTGTTTCAGTTCAAAGAGGGTCCTATCTGTCAAATGGGAATCGTTGTGGGTGAGAGAGAGAGAAAGAGAGAGAGAATCTAACGAAAAATTATTCAGTGCCTCTGTCTGACCCGAATTGAAGGCAGTTTTTCCGGGGCCGTTTGATCCTTGTTCCCTGTCCCACTCTTCTTGGAAATGTTCTTGTGTATGCGAGTCTATGATACTACATGTGGGTCACAGTAAAGTGGGTAAGAAAGTTTGGTTCCCTTATTTTGATCCCTTAACTTCTTCCTTTTTTCAAATTTAAGTAGTTGTCAAGAGCTTTTACGTTTTTGTTGCTCCATTTAACACTTTAGTGGTTCCATTAGGTAAAAGTATAACCTCAATTCTGGGACTTCGGTTATTCCTGATTGTCTACGTATCGTGATAGAAAGAAAAGAGAGGGATTGGAGAAGGAGAGGGGACCTTGATTACCCGTGATTGTCTACGTATCGAGAGAGAGAGAGAGAGAGAGAGGGGTCCGTACCTATGACTTGGCAGAAACACCATTTAGTGGAAACGGTATATAATATATTGTGGATATCTTGTCTTTTTTACATTTCAACCAACACTATAAAAATATGTTAATTAGATTAAGTATTTTCGAGTACTACACGTGTGCCTATTCATGTGGTATTTTATACTTAATAAGTCATCGGAAGATGAACTATATGAGTCACATTTTGTTTCGTTTTTTTTTCCCGCGAACAAAATATATCATACATAGAAGCAACCCGAACAACGTATTTGTTAACATTCCATGCAAATTTTTTTTTATATAATTTATTGAAGTTGTTACGTGCAAATATCACATGATACCCTTGAACAGTTGTATTAGTACTCGTTAGTCATTAGTTTGTCTTTCTTCACGCGAAATACAAATTTGTCTCCTCATTTAGACAATTTGTGTGATTGTGTACGGTAATGGCATAGTTGCTGTCTAAAATAGGATGGTTTTAAAAAAGAGAATCACATGGTTTTAGATTACATTGTGAAATTGTATTATTCATCTGCCTTGTTAAGTAGGCGAATGAAATCGCACCTGTAAAAGGTGAAAAAAAAAAAAATCGGTTTATCAATTTTCTTTATGAAGTGGGAAATATTATGTCATTGGTTAAAAAAAATTTAAAAATTGAATCATTTTTTAAATTAAAATTAGAAAATTGACTTTTACACTCCCCTTTTTACCACATACACTCTTTTTTTTGTCTTTATTTGGTGTGAATCTACTCTATTGCCCCTTAATGTGTAAAAAAAATGAATTTATAAAAGGGTAAAAAGGTAAATTCATATGAATAAAAACAAAAAAAGGCAGTATATGTGGTAAAAAGGGAAGTGTAGAAGTCAATTCCCAATTAAAATGACAGGCAACATAGGACTATGCATCACCTTTTTCGTTGATGGGGAAATATAATAATCAATAAGGCTCGAAGACGTTTTTAGGGGAGTGATTTTTGCACTCCCCTTAACAATATGGAGACTGCGAAAACCATTCCCCTGTTTTCGTGCGAGGAAAGCAATTAGCACAACATAATTAGAAGGGGAAAACAAAGTCAACCGGCAAGCTGAGGAATAGAAATTGGAATAGGCATTGTTAAAAAAGTTCAATCATATTACTGTGTCACAAAACGAGGCACCAATTTCAGCATGAAGGCATCATAAAATGAGATTTGAACATCAAAAGCTTCCACGACCGGTCTCTAAACTCACTAAACATTTTTTTTCTAAGTCCAAAAACCAGATTTCCAGATGCCACCTTGACCTTGCACCTTATTAACTTGAGCTTTATATTCCATCTTCCGGCAATCGGTAAGGATATCAGAGGGCTGCAATGCACTCGATTTCAATTCTTGCATTCAACGGTAATGCTGCTACTTGATATGTTGAACGAGCTGGAGCTGGTGAGGGAAAGTCTGCAACACAAGTCATATACCCATGTTACATCAAATGCTAACTATGCCGAAGTCAATAAGAAATTTGGGAAAGATAATATTGGTCCAATATAGCATTAGGAATTTATTTTCCGGTGAAAGATGGAAAAGCAATAGGGAATTAGCCAATAACAATCGCGCTGAACAACTAGAGGGTGTTAGTGTGAAATAAGAACGGAAGACTCAAGAAAGTTGTAAGAACATTCCAGTTAGGACTTAAGACTAATCCCTTATGTGATATAACCCATGCTAACGAAAGATCCCCAACAAGTGGTTACTACTACATCTATGAAACCTGAAGGCTAAGTACAAATCCCAAGTTCATTCGCGAAAGGAATGCATCATCAAATAGAAATAGAGCTATTGTCATTTGCACAACTAGAAAGTGCTTGGGATCTTAGCACTGCACATTTTGCACCGACCATATCATGGTCTCATCATAAACAGCAATACTAGTATAACACATCGGGAGCTAATGAAACTCTCGGAAGATGTAGCCCACGTAGGTTTCGATACACAGGCACACAGCGAAATCATAGAGTACTTGTATTGTAGCGTATGCAACTTGATGGTGAGTACACAGTACAATCTCCATGAATGTGTCAAATATCGCTGTCCTGTAAATCTTATACACTCAACTCCCTCATTCTATGTCATTTCCTTGTTCCTATTAGTCTTGTAACAATTTCAAGATTAATGATTTTTTTTTTTTTTGCTGTTAAAAAAAAAAAAACTCTCTTATTCTATGCTTAAAGAACATACTGTAGAAGTGTAGATCATCTTCTACTCGTTCCTAGCTGACATGAACCAAAAATGGTGAAATGTTAAGAGCAATGGAAGGAATCTTGTATTAGTGTTAGCATGCAAAAAGTGTACAAAAATACTCTAATTGAATAATTGTTATGTGGGAAACTCACATTTAGCATAAATTTCATTCACTTTCTTGAAGTCGTTCAAGTCAGCCAACCTGTAAGAAAAGAAAGAAATGGGACATTCAGCAATATTCTAACTTCCAATGCGTAACCACAAAAATCACAGACAACAGTATCACATACATGATTGTGGTCTTAACTACTGAGGAATAGTTGGCACCACTCGCTTTCAGAATCTCCCCCATATTTTTCAAAACCTGCAAAATTTCATGCGATCAAAAGTCTAGTCAGTCTGTTATCAACCCATCTCAAACCTTGATTACCCGAAAGGCATCAAGGCAGTTCCTTTCTTCTTTTCCCTTGGTGGGTAGAAGTTCAAGCACCCCTAGTTTGCAATCCTCAGTGTCTACCCAAGGTACAACACAGCAGAATTTAGCAATATATGCACATTACGAGTACCAAGATTCCTATAAAAAAAAGGGTACCAAGATTACAACAGATAACCATGCAACAAAATGCTTCAGTGCCAAACTTTCCAAATTCTGTATTGTAGTGGCTCAAGTTCTTTCTACAAAATCTGTTGCACGGACTCTCTAGTTAGTGGTTGATTAGAGAGTAAAATGGTAACAATAATTGTGGACAATAAACTGTAAGGACACAAGTTGATAATCTAGTAAGGAAGGACGTGGGCACTAAAAAGAAATTTAATATCATAAATTCTAATATCACCATCAACCAAACATTATAACCCAAGCGTAGACCCATTCAAATAGCCATATTTCAGCCCATGAAACAAATAAACGAAGCTGAAGCTTCTCAAACCCTTTTAAAGTGCTACATGACTCACAACTCACAAGCAATTCCGCATAAAAGTAAACATCCTGTTCATCAAACGTCGATTATGCTTTTGGTAAGTGAAAGTCAAGTCAAAGATAAGACATATCAACACATCACAAAAAATAGTTGTAAATTTACATGCCAGTGGCAGTTTACCTGCTCTGTTTGGTCCTCTACACTCTCGGAGATGAACTTCCCTGTCTGCATTTTAAGCACCGAAAATCCAGAAATGTAACGGTCACAAGACATGCATAAAGTCATGGTATATTTAACCACAGACATGAAAATTGTGGAATAAAACATGACATAGCAATATCACAAACCTCTGGAATGAGACCCAGTACACCAGACACAAAAACAAGGTTATTGGCTTTGATGGCCTGAGAATATGGTCCCAATGCAGCTGGAGCCTTGTCAGTCATAACAGCCTCCTTTACACCTAGAATGAACGAAAGCAGATATGGTGCATCCACAGGAAAATGACGAAAATCAAATAAGAAATCAGAAGCGGAATGGCATAGGTATGCATGCAAGTGTTACATTCTATGCCTACACAAATTATTGAAGTTAGTTCTGCAATTTGAAATTGGGAAATGGCAGAACATCAAATACATAATTCTATTAGGCAACAAACTTAGCGCTTTGGTTAGTGCTTTTTCTAAGCAAAAACCAACGCCTAAATTCAGAATCAAAGCCAGTATTTATATTATTGACAGTCCTAAGACTCCTAACAAACACTAAGCATGCCAGCTGCTCAATCCATCCCAATACAGCACTGATTTTAACAACAGACAACACCGGCACCTAACAGACTGCTGGTTAGTGATTAAGCATGCCAGCTGCTCAGTCAGCTAAGTCTGCTACATGATCTCTCTTTATTTAAGCTCCACATTCAAAGGAATGAATTCACTTCATTTTATCTCCCTATTCTTACTAAACCTCTTCCTCAGTTCTCCCTCTACATTGTTTTCATTCTCTTCTCAGTTCCAGAACATAAACATCATATCAGAGCCTTATTAGAGAAACCTCTGTGGTTATCTCTGAAATAGTGCAATACTTCCCATTTAATCTCAATTCAAGCTCGTTTAGTCTGCAAATTCCGTAACATTGTCTATGTGGTTTGGTCTTCACATGCTTGTTTGAAGTGCTTCATCCAGTTTCCCCGCAAAATATAGAGAGAAGAGAATGTGCTAGGATATAAAGAGAGAACAAAGGAATATTAATTCTCTCGAGCGCTTGTATTGACTATTGAGGGTCAAAACATAACAAACTTCTTGACTCAGCGCAGCTGGCAAGCTAAACCTGCATTCTGTTAGGTGCATATAATTTGGGTGAGAATTTCCTGCCCAAGGATGGACACATAATTTCAATATTGGGCCGGCGAATATTAATTTTTTTTATCACATAAGAAAGGTACACAAATATTTTCAATCAACCTATACATTTACAAAAATATAGACACACATAGCTGTAGATGAACACACTCTTTATACCACCATACCCATTTCAAAAGATAAAATATCAAACCTAGCGT
>BPLS01000375.1:532983-544010 GCA_019656275.1 Rhododendron kiyosumense | reverse complement strand
TATATATAGTTAATTCTTGAAGTTTGGCTTGATAACTTAACTGGTTCTAAAATGTGTTTAAACATCCGACGTCAAACGAACCTTTTAAAGAGCTATTACTGCCAGATCGAGCTCGAGTAACTTTGTTTGTTTAGTAACCCTAACGTCAGCTCATAAAACTAGCAAAGAAGAATAGCTAGAGAAACTTACCTAGGACAAGGCTCCATGAGAGGAAAAGAAGAATAGCTTTCTTCAACAAAGTGAAAAGAAAACCAATTCCAATACCACCCATTTTGGAGGAAAAGACCAACAAAGCTGGAACCCTGCAACATAGTAGTAAAATGCTAGAAAACCACCCATGAGTCATTTTTAGAAAACAGTCCTGGAAAGAACACTAGAATCTAGGAGTACGGAGGATTGCTACTACTGTGGGTTTTTTTTTTTGGCCAATTTTGGATAAGTGTGTTTTTGTTTTGGATAGTGCTTTGTCTTGGGAATATGATCAAGAGCAATTACAAGGCATGAATTTATACAAGGAAAAGAAGATACATGCATTTAAGAGGGGGGTTGGAAGGCTAAAGCTACCAAATACATGCATTGGGCTAGCTGCAAATGGCATGTCAACTTTTCCGAGGACATTACACAAATTAATAATTTGAGGGATTAAGAGCCCGTTTCAGAACACCTTCTTTAAAAATAAGTACTTATTTCACATTTTTAAACACAAAAATAATGTAAATAAAAAATAATTTTTCAATTTTTTTTTACACCGTATTAAAGATCTCAATGAGATCTTTAATTTCAAGCAAGATCTATATTGCATATTTTTAGATTTCATTAAGCTCATCATTTTTTAGTTTAAAATTGCCTTATTAAAAAATAAGTACTTATTTGTCATTCGGGAACGGGGCAGAAATTGGATAGTGCTAATTGTCTGGGGTGTTTTTGTTTTGGATAGTGCTAATTGTCTTGGGATTCATATGATCAAAGAGCAATTACAAGGCATGCATTTACTTATAGGGCAAATTATAGTTACCCCCTCTAACTATGCCTCGCGTACATTTATCCCCCTCTAACTTTTTTTTTTGGCACTTAACTCCCTCAAACTAATGGAAATTCAACCGGTCATAATTTCAAACGGTCATAACTTCTTCGTCCAATATCGAAAATATGCAAATTATATATCGATTTCGAGGTTTTGAAGTCAGCTTTCTAATGATACCAAAATCACATCACGATTCAAAACACACAAAAAGTTATAATCAAAACGGTCTTTCTGTCTACCAGCCCTTACTCTTTTGATCATAACTTTCTGTGTTCTTTGAATCGTGATGTGATTTTGGTGTCATTATAAAGCTGACTTCAAGATCTCGAAATCGATATATAATTTACATATTTTCGATATTGGACGAAGAAGTTATGACCATTTGAAATTATAACATGTTGAATTTCCGTTAGTTTGAGGGGGTTAAGTGCCAAAAAAAAAAGTTAGAGGGAGATAAGTGTACGCGAGGCATAATTAGAGGGGGGTAACTATAATTTGCCCTTACTTATAAGGAAAGAAGATGCATGCATGCATTTGGATACATGCATTGGGCTGCAAATGGCATATCAACTTGTTTGAGGACAATACACAAATCAAAAATTTAAGTGACTAAATTGGGAATTGTGATAATTCTAAGGAGGAGATTTCTCCTTAAAAGATTGAGCTGTTACAGCTGCATGTACTGCAATATCAATGTCTAGCAACTAGTGGACATGTCCCAATCAGCTTTTCTTTCAGTTGGCATCACCCATCGCCTTTTTCAGTGGAGGTCTAGGTTCGAGCCCCATTCAGGGCGGTTGGGGTTCAAGTCTATGGATACCTGCTTATGTCCAAAGATAGTAATCTTGGGTGCCTAGCAAGAAGCGTAGGGCTTCCTAGTCGCTTGTAGAATAACATGTTAAGTCCAAGGTCGAACCACAGAGAACGGTTTATTGGAGTGAAAAGTTTTATCGGGCTATTTGGTGATTTTTAGCTATAGGTAGCCAACTCTTGTTTTTTTGGTGATTTTTGGTGAATTGCAGATTAAACTTAAATTATGGATTATAAGTATTTAAACGATATATGGGCTCGGGCTAAGAGTTTACACCACCCATAACCTAAGTAATCCAATATTCTCACAATTTACACAATCGAGTCCAATAGGTAATTTGTGTGCTTGACCGGAAGATTATGTTAGGTGCGATCGAATTTCTCTAAGGAGTTGGTCGACGAACCCTCAAAAGGACAGCGACTCAAGTATTATGCGTGCCAAAATTAACTGTCAGCGCATAAACAAAGGTTTAACACTTTTGAGTTTTGAATCGATTAAAGGAGAAATTCGACCGCATATTTACATATAACGGTGTTTGATATGATCCTGATTTGATTGAAATTTTGCTAAACTCTTAAGGTGACATCGATCTAATTAAGCATTATGTGTGCCAAGGTGATTGTCATAATAAAAAACATAAGAACCCCGAGTTTAATTTATAATCGATTAGCTACGAACCCGGATCATACAAAAACAACCTTTGATACCCAGGTGTGAGAATTATTGAATTACTTAGGCCATAGAGTGATATTCACCCCAGGCCAAACTTGTAACGACTATCCCTCCATTGACATAGGACTTGCCAAGGAAACGTTAGAAACTACTATAAACATAATTATTTTTAGATGATTAAAAAAGATCAGTACTACTGTGTACCAAAAAAAAGTGTACGGCAGAGTTGGCCATAGCCAAAGGCACTCAACCTTCAATATTATTGGAATTCACAACTAGGACCAATCTTAGATTCGGGTTCAGTGTGAGAATAGCCAAGTAGTTTGCAAATACTCACAATCGTTCCTAAATCTTTACGTCTTAAGAATTTAAGCTAGGAATTGAATTATCTTAGAATTTCAAATGAGGTTGAAACAAAAGTTATAAAACTACAATCTTATTCCAAAAATATTACAACTTCAAGGTAGAAGCAGCTCTCAAAATCTCATGTGTACAAATAACAAATACTCCCTCCATTCCGGTTTTTTGTCCCCTTTTTGACTTTATGAGAGCGTTTGACCTCTCAAAGAATTGACTATAATTCTTAATTCGTAATGTTTTTAATATACAATATGGATCTTGTTTGATAGATTTCAATTAGTTTTATTATACAAAATCTTCAAAATCATAAAAAACATTATAAAATATAAAATATAAGTATATTTTAAAAGACACGTATTTCGACAATTGGACAAATAAATTGGAACGGAAGGAGTACCAACTAGAAAGCAGAAGGGAAAAGGAGAGATATTCTGGGATATAGACAAAAGCAAGGAGAGAGAGAGAGAGAGAGAGAGAGAGAGAGAGAGAGAGAGAGAGAGAGAGAGAGAGAGAGGACTCTCGAATTTTTTGACTGAAAGAAATGTCTTGACTTATTTTCAAGTATTTTTTCTCATAATTTCCTCCCTATTATTACCCTCCTAAAATATTGTCCGGACGCCCATGTATGCACAGTAACACAAATAAGAGAGAGTGTATGCATGAGTGAGGGTGTCGGCAGAGAGGGTTGAGAGCAAAATGATCCAGTGTTGTGTACTCATGGAAGATTTATAAGGAAGATCAACGGCTAGAGATGAAGACTAGAACAGATCCGACGCACGAGACTTTGCCATGTGGCTTGACAATGGGAACCACCAATTGACGACTCTTGGTTGCCACAACTGACTGTCAATTTTGTAAAATATCTCCCTCATAGAATTTACTAACATATATGGCCGAAGTACGTAGGAACAGGTGGCCCACGACAATGAATTCGGTGGTGCAGTTGTTTCCAGTTTCACTTTTTTGGTGGTCAACAATTGGGAAAATTCTATGTACCCAGAAATTATTCTCAATTTGAAAATCGATGGTCCAGATTCACTTACTCAGAAATTATCCCGAATTTGAAAATCGATGATCCGATGGTCGATGGTCCAGATTCACTTCCGAATTTAAAAATCGATGATCCAGATATTTGAACTATCGATTTTCAAATTCGGAATAATTTTTGGGTACTCTTTTGGAGTACCTAGCACTCCTCGAACAATTGATAGTTAAATAAAAGGAAGGAGAGAAACTCCAATCGAGAAATATTCGAAGGAAAAAAATGCTCCGAAGATGAACCTATTCTGATATGCAAAGTCAGGAATTCTTGACTGTAGTCCAGGTAGGTATCAATTTGGATTGGTAGCTGCCTATCCCTTTACTGACGACATGTGACAATTCAAGCCTCCAGAAGACTTGACTGCTACACGTTCAAGAGTTGATTAGCAATTTAGCATAGATGTCTAAATGGTTTTGGATTCTCTTCGGCCCTCATTTCGGACAAGATCACATGGTCCAAATTTCAACTGCTATCAACAAATCTTGAGCATTAGTTGCACAGATGGACGGTTGAGATCTGAAATGCCCGGTCCAATCCAAAATTTGGATTGAAGAGGATCCATTTCCTATCTCTAAAATCTAAATACTAATGTTCTCAAAATCCGGCATTTGGAGGACCAAATGGAATGCCACTCCAATTGGGTAATTCACCTCACGTACACCCTGCTGTTGGGATATGCATAACCCTGAGTTTATGGATATACACCTAAGGGCAAATCATATACACCTAAGGGCAAATCCAGTGCACGAGGCTCCCGCTATTGCGAAAGGATTGATCTACACAGCCCAACCCTGCAAACAGAGAAGCTATTTTCGCAACTCGAACCCGTGACCTCCAGGTGTTTTAATTCTTGGCCCAAAACATTTTAATTCCCGGGGAAAAACTAAAGACTTGTACTTGTAATTGAAATGAACAAGAACAAGAAATGATCGGTATCGATGCAGAGAGCTGAACATGGTTTTGTCTAGGGTTGGAATAGCAACTGCACACAAAACTGCTTGTATTTCCCTCGATCGTGTTAGAGATCCCATATCTGTTTCATTCCTATAAACTTCATCAACAGATTCACTACATCAGGAATCAGATCTAAATTGAGAATATCTGAGAGAGAGAGAGAGAGAGAGAGAGAGAGAGAGAGAGAGCATATATCGCTGCTGCCGAAAACATTCATTTTATTACCAATGGAGTTTAGGACCCAGTTACATCGTACTAAAATCTCCATGTCATATCAGAGTTCTAATAAAAGAGGGAGGAAAACAAACACACAAACTTATTCCAGCACAAACTAAAATCACACCAACAGGACTTCACACTGTCACTGAAGCTGGTACAATCCACAACAGCCCAGTGCTTTAGAAACCATGCAACTTTATCTGATCCTTCTTCACAATCCCAGCCTACAAAACATCAAACCAAAACCAAAATGAGTGAAAACCATAAAAGAAAAAGAGGAGACAATAACTACTTGCTGAAATCTCAAAAGTTCTCCATTTGGTTTTAACTACTTCAGTAGGAGATTTTACTTCCATTTGTCCGTATTCTTGAAAAAAAAGTATTGACTTCTTTTTTATTCCCATTCCTACGAGAGTTGGTTTTCTTCCTCGTAATGGGTTCTTCCTCGTGTTGACAGTGCGGATGTTGGGCATATGATATGATTCATTGCCAAGTTCCAGATGGCATACAAGGATAAGTAAGGTTACTGCTGTTCGTCCCAACAGCTCACCAAACTTGATTTTCGAGGAGAACCTTATGTCTGAACAGGTGTGGAAAATGAGAAATGATTTCGCTTGGTGGGCCGGAAATGCCCGACTTCTCAATTTTCCCAATCTTCCAGACCTCCCCTTATCCCTCTCACGAAACTAGCTAACAAGCAAGGTCGAAGTAGGGGATCCGATCCTACTGGAATCGGGACTACACTCACAAGGTCTGGCTGCTCTTGCAGAAACCATTACTCTCTTCTTTTTTTTTTTGATAAGAGATTATATTACCAAAAAGGCATTTAGGAAATGCTACCCGTATACAAAAAAGGCCACAAGACACTCTAGCTGAAACCATTACTCTTCATTCTTATACCAATTGTGCTCCCTTGACCAATTTCCCCCACACTTCCCTTCTGGAAACCTTTCAAGTGCAAGGTGGCAGTAGTGCCTCGTTAGCTAACAAGCATAACCCTTGGCGGATGTGCCCAATAATGCCGCTTAGTGAAACCTCTTCTCCCTTGCACTGAAGAGTAGGCTAGAACTTTTGTAAGTGTTGTTTGATGTACTCACATACCTATGAAATCCTATCAATCTGAGAAAGAAGAAATTACCTGGACAAGGAAATTGGAAACATTCTTCCGCTGATCACCCTGGAGTTGAATAACCTGTTCATAAGAAAGGAAGATTTTGTTATACATGATCAGCATTCCCTTAGAGCTACCCGAGGGTTGTATAAAATTTGGTGTTTGCTTATATTACCTTGCCAAGTTCTTTGTCCTGGACAACGGTACCATTACAGCAGAATTCCTTCTTGAGATCCTTGAGGATCTTTTCGTAGCTGAACTCTTTCTTCAGCCCTTGCACTGTAGTCAGGCTTTTCCTTCCATTCCTCTGTTGGATACGAATATGCACATACCCTTTCGTTCCACTGGCAGCAGAGTCGTCGTTGGCCTCAGCAAATGGATCTGCCAGATAATGTTTAATAAGGTACGAGCCAACAAAGCAAAAACGAGATATCCTTGAATACACAAGCAAAGAACTCAAACCAATTAGGGGGCAAACTCACCAAAAGTAGTTGGGATTTGGACGTCGAGTTCAACCATGTACTTGTCGGATAAGTAGATGTTACGCACTCAAGCTGAAAATAATAAAAGTTGGCATCTCAGTTATACAAACATAAGCAATCTATCAGCATTCTACAATCAAGAATGCACATTCTGCTGTACTCTATTTTTGTCCAAATAAGGGGAAAATATAAAGGGCTGCACACAACAAAGATATAAAGTAACAATTGGTGACCACGTCAACATACAAATCACATTCAAGCTGCCGCTCAAATCGCCAGAGATCAGACTACTAGTTAAACAACTACCTATAAGACACGGTTGTAAGTCATAAGTTCATAACCACTATTATTCTATTTCATATACCTATACTGATTTTGCACCACATCACTACTCCATAACATCCCAAAACAATTGTTGCCAATTGGTTCTTGACAAAAGTTAGCAGTGTCAAGATGGTCCGATTAGATTACCGATCAGATAAGGGGTGAAAACCTTTTACCCTTGAAACTAACCCAGTCAAGTTTAAAAACAATATGACGTTTAACTCATAGGGCATGAACAAACGGTAGAGTAATTCTACAAATAGAAAGATTACACAATTAAATACAGAAGGACGATACCCATCTCTTCAAAACAATGCAAGAGGCAAGAATTACAAAGAATAGATCATGCGTAAACACGGTTACAATAATATTTTTTCCATTTGAAATGATTTTTCTTCACAAAAAAAAAAAAAACCATAAGAACAAAAAAGAATACTCCTTGACAATAATATTTTTTCCATTTGAAATGATTTTTCTTCAAAAAAAAAAAAATAACCAAAGAACAAAAAAGAATACTCCTTGACGCTATGAATCTGTAGTTCTGTCCAAAGCTACATAAACTTATAATGATGTTACAAAGACCGAAAAGAAAAAGAAAAAAAGAAGACCAAATATTTGCAGCTTTAACTGGAGTTATTATTTCCGTAAGAATCAGGCCATCCCTAACAAGAAAATCACATCCAAATATTCATCACACAATTCAAACAATGAAAGATCATATGAAAAAACATAGACAAAATATTTCCAGAGTTCAGATTGCACCAAATTGAAGACCCAAGAACGATATCCAAAAAACATCCAAGAAAACTTGCAAAGATTAATCACCCATCTGTCAATAATCAAGAACTACCAAACTTTCTTTTTTTAACGGCAAAAAAAATTTCATTAATCTTGAAATTCTTACAAAACTAATAGGAGCAAGGAAACGACATCATTCTCAAAGAGCTACCAAACTACAGACAGGGAATAGGGATTCACAACAATAACCAGACTAAACATGACTAATTCAAAATCCAACCAAAGCCCTCTTCAAATAATTAACAGAATTCCAAACAAAAAATGGTTTAACTTCAAAAGTCTTTCACATGTAATATAATCAAAACAAAGCCCTCTTCAAATAATTAACAGAATTGCAAACAAAAAAATGGTTTTACCTTGAAAAGTCTTTCACATATACTTATATAATTGGTTCAAATGATTGAAAACGATCCCAAACAGCTAAATTTACAGAGGATTCAGATAGCTACCAAATTAAAGACCCAGGAACAATATCCACAGAACATCCTAGAAAACTTGCAAAGATCAATAACCCATCAGTCAATTATCAAGAACTACAAAACTAGGCACAGGATTCCATTCCATTCACCACAATAATCAGACCAATCAAGACTAATCAAAATAAAAAACAAAGCCCTCTTCAAGTAATTAAAAAAATTTCATACAACAGAATGGGTTTTACCTTAATAAGTCTTGATCTTTTGAGGAAACCTCTGAGAACCCAAATGCCAAATTTCAGATGAGAAGAGCTAGTTGGAGGGGAGCAGTGAATTTATAGGGGTCGAAATGGGTGTTTCATGGCATGCGCATTGGACTCGGTTAAATTTGAAAGGACGGTGGTGGTGAAGAGTTAAGGAATGGACGGCTACGATCGATGCCGACGTATTAAATTAATTAAGTAGTACCAATAACGCGTAAATTCAACGGACACCACTCATGTGTGGTCTCACGCATTTGGGAAGATTCCAGAAAGGATATGTTGCTTTTAAAAACAGCTCAATTATCATTTCTCAAATCCTAAGAATGATTCCTGTCAATTTTTAATCAAAACCTTTTTTGAAAAAAATTCTTTTTCATGGAGTATCCTTTATGTGCTGTCATGATCTTATCTGGTGACTCTGAAATACTTGTTTAACATATCTTTATTGGAGTATGTAAATTAACGGGAAGTTTACGCCCACCGCTCAACATTTATCACTCTTCCCACCAAAAGTGTTTTGGACGGTTCGAATTTTAAAAACTCTTTCATTTTTAGAATCCAGAATATTGATTGGCGAGAAGGATAGTGAGATGTTGAGCGGTAAATGTTGAACGGTTCAGATAAAAAAACCAAATATATTGAGCAGTGAACGTGACACCACTGATAAATTAATGTTTTTAAAAAAAATATGGTGAAATAATATTTGTGTTTTACGCAACACGGCCAGATTCAAACGCAGAACTTCATGGCTATCCAAGATCCAAAAATAAATGTCTTGAATTGTCCGAAGGAATCATGATGAATTTTATTTTGGGCAAATTATAGTTACCTCCCTCTAACTATGCCTCACGTATATTTACCCCCCTATAACTTTTTTTTGGACACTTAACCCTCTCAAACTAATGGAAATTCAAACGATCATAACATCTTCATACTTTTTTTATCATAACTTTCTGTGTGCTTTGAATCGTGATGTGATTTTGGTGTCATTAGAAAGCTGATTTCAAGACCTCGAAATCGATATATAATTTGCATATTTTCGATTTTGGACGAAGAAGTTATGACCGTTTGAAGTTATGACCGTTTGAATTTCCGTTAGTTTGAGAGGGTTAAGTGCCAAAAAAAAAAGTTAGAGGGGGTAAGTGTATGCGAGGCATAGTTAGAGGGGGTAACTATAATTTGCCCTTTTATTTTCAATCACTTAAAAAACCACATTATCTTCACATGAAAAATAAGTTGCATATTTAAATCGCATCATTTGACAATTATCATTTGATTTTAATATGAAAAGGTGAACCTAAGAGCAGTTAGGAAAATGATTCTTGCACTCCACTTTTTTATAAATTAACTTCAAAAATTAAGTATTTCTTTGTGTTGGTGTTGTATGTTGCACTAACAGTCAAATTTTAAAGAGCATTTATGAAAAAATGGAGTGCAAAAATTATTAACAATTCTTTTTTCGGCATAAGCCCCAAGAAAAGGTTATTCTCATTTTGGAAACAATAGCTTGTCCCATTCAACTACTCATGATTTATAATATCTGTTAGCTCAAAAGACAAATCAAACTCAATCGACAGTCCACCTGCTATACCAAACTCAAGAAAATTTACCCCTCATTTGTCTGGTAAACAATATTTAAACAATAACTCAACCTGTTATCTTGGTTAAGCCTTCTGCAACATTTTTCGGCAACCAAACAGAGCCTAAACATCCGTTGGTGGCCCAATTTTGCACCCATAGCAGTGGACACTTGGCTTTCTCTTATTCACTTGGGAGTTCAAAGAAGCTACACCATGCACTGCTGTATTGCTGTTTCAAAGCCTGTGATCCATTCACCCAACATGAAAGAAATGGAAACAAACTAGCAGACAGCACAAGGGCTAATAGTTCACTTATTTTTGCTTCCCCAAGCCACAGCCTTCCTAAGATGTTTAGCTGCTTAATTCTTACCACATTCAAGGTACAAACTTCTTATGAAAGAGACTGGTACAAATGTTGCGACAAATAGTTGTCCAAAGCAACTTGTCGTGCCCTCACCGACACAATTCAAACAAATTCAGAATGCAATGAGGATAATACATAAGTTATTCCGACTCGGAACAGTTCCGTTGCAAAACTGGGCAACCAAGAAGCAATAAAGTGGTGCTCTTTCATGAAGAACAACGATGAACGTTTCCCTTCTTATTAAGATCTTTTAAGTTGTTGTCCAATTCCAATATAAAGCGAGAAATCTTTGGAAGCAGAGGAATCAATCCCTGATAGATAGCAGTTTCCATGGTTGAAATCATGGTGCTACAACCATAGGACATCCCAGCAAAAGATGCTCATGAGACGAAGAGACGTTTGGGTCCGAAATGCTAAACAATTTACTGCTTAATCAGGTTCCGGATGACGTATGGAAGGATGCCGCCATGGTCAAAATATGCCAACTCAACCTACAGATGAAACCAAGTGAAATCAGGTTTGTTTTGGGAACTAGTGCAATAAATAAATGAGATAGGACCATAATGAACAAGTAAACAGACAGAAGGAGACAAAAACAAATAAAGGC
>BPLS01000375.1:497983-525483 GCA_019656275.1 Rhododendron kiyosumense | reverse complement strand
TTTATACCCTTTAACGTTTGGGAAAAAGGGTTACTATTAAAGTAGACACCAACTTACAGACAATTATTCCATTTGAACAGCTAGCATAGTCGAATAAAGAAAAACAAGTCCATCACACCTTCAGAGTAGAAGAACCAAATCAACACCCCATATTCAGGAGTGATGAACGAGCTGAACAAGCCAAGCAAGTGGTTGATCAAGCTTGGTATAAAAACTTAACAAGATCCAAAAAAATGCTCAAGCTAAGACAACACAAGGTCATCTCAAACAAGCTTTAATTAAGCCGTGTGCCGACCACAAGCCGATCTCGAGTACCTCCAATTTTTTTTGCCGAACAAGCCGAGTAGCGTGTTTGAGCTTGGTTTGAAACTTTAACGAGTTTCAATAAAAATGTTCAAGATTGATTGAGTGTTCATATGACAAACCAATCTTAAACGAGGTTTTAACAAAGCTTAAACTCGGGTAGCTTGGTTCCTATAACAGCCCTACCCAATTGTAAACACAAACTAGTATATTTTTTTTAATCATTCTATTCAATTATCAGTGATCAATCAATAACACCATTCAATAATTCAAGCCCAAAGAAGCAAACTATACCCATCGTAGCGACCTTCCGCTGGAACCGTTCGATCACAGGAGCGGCGGATCTGATCTGAGCCCTAAGACTGAGCGGCGAACGCCAATCACCACCGTGACTCCACGGGCGAACGGATCGGAAGGAAGGAAAAGAACTCAAGGATCTGTGCTTGATCAGAGAAGGCGAGGAGGAGGAGAGAGAGGAAGAAACAAGTGAAGTAGCCGTAGTAGCTCTAGAGAGAGAGGATGAGAATCCAAGCCTGGCAGCTCTGAGGAGAGAGAGTGACGCTGATGAAGTTGTTGGAGAGTAGACAATTTGCATCACGAGGTTGTGGATATGGCAGATTTTGTCAGTCAAAAAGATAATTAAAACCCTAAGCTCCAAAGAGGGAAGTTATTAGGTAACCTTTTTTGTATATATACGCTTCAATGAAGGCAGGCTGTGGTGAGCTGCTCATGGCGGCTTCCTCGAATTTTGGTTTTTTTATTTGGGCAGAATTTAGAAATTCGGGGAGGAGTTAGAGGCTGTGTCGCGGTGTACATTTGTTGGAATTTGTCGCACGTCTCCCGTGAAAAAAGCTACCTACGCAAACTTGGTTAATACTATTTTCGATAAGTCTGTCCAACTGCACATATCAATGAGCGGAGCTCATTATGGGTTTCGCACAAACGATTCGAGTCGTTCATTAAACGTAAAATATTTTTTCAAAGGCCCATTTCGTAAATCAGCGCGATCAGATACCTATAAGTGCTCAATCCGACCAAATCTATGAAAACTTAGATTATTGGATCGAGTATTTGTAGGTATCGAATTGAGCTGATTATTATTGGAGCCCTTGAACAAATGTCTTACATTTAATGAACGAATCGGATTATTTATGTAGAATTCGTAATGGACCCCACATACTGAATTGTGCAAGATCTGTTTCTAAAATGTTTGTGTGGATAACACTTTGTATTGCGAAGACTCTATCGGCAACCCGACTGAATCAATTCTTTCTTGAGCCCTGCTATTCGCGAGGAAGATTTGCAGGAAATTACGCAAGGAAAAACACGTTTGAACCCATAAAAACCTAGAAAAATATCCATAAATTTTTGGATATTATTTTATGGGGCCCTGTAAAAAATCAGTTCCAACGGACATCGGTAAATATTATTTTTTGATTCGTAAGGCAAAACTGCTTAGTTCGCTCCTATAAATCTAAAAGTAATACTTACCGATTTCTGTTGGAACTAATTTTTTACAGGGCCCCATAAAATAATATTCAAAAAATTATTGATATTTTTTTTAGATTTCTGTGGAACTCGAAATGGATCCAAACGTATTTTTCCTTGGGTGATTCTCTGTAAATCTTCTTTGCGATTAGAATTTTCGTTGTTTCGCATTGAGCGGAGCTGTCCCCCAATTCAATTGATGTGATAATTTTAAGTACTATTCATGCTAAGAGCTTCTTATAATCTTGAGGGAGAAAAGTTGGTTTGATTTAATAAAATAAATAAATTATTTTACATTCTCAGTTCTGAATTTTTTTTCATGAGTAAAAATCATGAAAAAAAATAAGCATGTGAGCCTAAATAAATAAAGCAAAATGAGTTATATACTTTTCCTATATTAGACTATAACAATTTCAATTTACAAATGTATTATATTGCAAAGCAAAAAAAAAAACCTATGTGGTATAAATAACAAGATGTTTAGATAAATAGATTTTTATTAAGTCGACTTCCCTCAAGTTAAAATTCTGACTCTACGCCACTACATCACGTGTTATCGGGTGAGAGAGAGTAATACTATATTTTATTTCACATTGTTCACTTAAACCATCTAAGCTTTGTTATTACAATCTAGATACTACTACACATATTGCCAATTAATTTTAATGTAGGTAGGAACCATGAAATGTACATACTAATAATGATAAAATTAGTGGTTATGGGAACAAAGATGACCGTTGGATGGGGAAAGTGGGAAATCGAGGGTGACGGGTTCGTGGGAGAGGTACTCGTGAGACGTGGAGGGAATTGCTTCCCGGCTTTTTGTTTAGTACCTTTTTTATATGACTTTTATTGTTATGCTTAATCCTAAATAATTACCTAGTAGCTACTAATAAATTACGATGGTCCCCACTCCACTAATCCTTCGAACGCGTGGAAAGCACATGCACCTAAACCTAACCACCCTAAGAACATGCACCGAACCCCTGGCTACAAATTATTCACGTATTTATTTGAGCCACTTTAACAAATAGTTAAAACTGATTCAAAAAAACAAATAGTAATTACTTAAAATATGGTGAGCGATTTTTCGCACTCTTCAAATTGTTAACCACATACACTCTCAAGAGGAGTGCGAAAATTAATATGGGGTTGATTTTCGCACTTTCTAAAGGAGTGCAGTTTTGCCCAAAAAAAAAAAAGAGTGCTAACAATAACAATAGTGCATAAATCACTCCTTAAAATATAATAAAAATAAACTTTGCAACTATCTTATGCTACTCTACCATTTACTTGAATTTTTTTTGGGGGGGGTGCACTAGACACTTTAAACCTTAATATTTTAATATACTTATGTCTTGTAGTGCCGACTTTCAATAAATACTTCAAACTTTTGACGGTATAATTTGTGTTTGAATATTCCTTGCCACGTGTACTTATTTACTAGACATTTTATTTTCTTATATTGCATTTCATTCAAAAAAATAAGTACTTATTTTGGTGTAGTGTTTGAAGTATCTGTTGCAGTAACGAAATAGATTTTGATATTTGAAATATCAACTAATTTGATTTTATACAAGTCCATCGTAAATCAAACTATCAATGTCTTGTTCTTTTCACAATTCAAAAAAAAAATTTCAAAAAATTACCCCTAGATTCTCCTTATTTTCAACATTTCTCTCTCTATCTCTCCCCACTTATTACTCCTGTTATTTTTCAAAAAAAATTTCAAACTCTAATCCAAACAAAGCACAAGTAAATTCTATATTTTAGATCCTTTAGGATTGGTTCGTTTCACGAGATCAATAGTGAAGAAATATAGGAGTAATTAGACACCAAAACCAGTTGGATCCATCGCAATGGAATTAATTATACTATATCTATCATGGTATTAAATATCTGACCGGACTAGCTTACTCACACACATTGATTAATCTTGAGAGATCAATCCTATCGTCCACTGACAAATGCCCAATTGAAGACGAAGCAAAATCTATACGAGCACACTCCAAATGAGTTAATAGCACCCGAGATTTTGGACTTTAGAAAGCAAACCTCCTAAATATCTCACCTATATTGATACATTTTGTTTGATAAATTGCTAGACTATAAAGGTGAGTGGAACATGAGGGGTCACATGTTTTTCATTATCCGTTAGTCTCATGTTTGTGGGCATTGTATTATTTTTTTATAAGCAACAAAAGTTTTATTAATAGAACTCATTAAAGAATACATAGAGGAAAACCAATACAAGGACTATGAAAAACTCATAGGCAGAGTAAGGGGAAAGTCCATCCAGCGAAATGCTGGAAGAAAGAGTAAAGTGAGAGGGTGGGCAATACATAAAAGAGAGCTATGGCCAGATTGGGTAGCCCTCCTGCTACCCCAAGATTGACAAAAGCTGTGGAAATCTTCTAAGTTTAGCGGCTTAACCTCCAAATGAAGACATCCTCATGTGAGAGGAATGAAGTAAGCAGCAGCAGCATAGACCAAAGACAGCCTCAAAACATCCTCATATGAAGACATCCTTGTTGGGACCAGAAGGACACCACGCACACAACCCATACATTGATTTCAGAGAAAAAACTCACCCTTCCGTATATATACACACACATACATACAATGGGTTGAAAAAACTCTCCGGGAGCCACATTCCGGCTCTCCACCGGGAGCCAAACCGGCTCCCCACTCACCTCACCCCTCAGCCTCACCTCTTGTCTCACACACCTCTCTTTGCTCTCTCAGTACATACATATAGGTAGAAAGAAAAAGAAAAAACCAGTGGGCATGGGGAGGGATCTCCTGTGGTTCACACGCATGGGAGAAACCCAACAATCCTTATAAGAAAAGATAGCAGCAGCATCAGCAAGTCAGCATTAAGGTGGTCCTACAGAGCAGCAACAAACCGACCGAATAAGATCTCCTTAATAATCTTCTATCATCGCTTGGCATAGCAGTTCACCAGGTGAGAGAGCAGTAGGTGGTGATTGAGAGCAGCGTAATAATCGACAGCAATGTTTGAGAGCATCACTTGAACAAAGATAAGCTGGGTGATGGTTGAAAGCATCGCTTGGACACAGCATAGTTTCAAAAGATAGCGAAGATCACTGCCAGAATTTCAAAATGCAGAGAAACAACTCCCCAAGTGATGGTTGGGGGCATCCTTGGATTCAGACAAATGAGCAGCAACAACCAACAGCGGCAGGATTACACATGATCTCCATGGATTCTCACTCCATTGGATATGGGGTTAAAAAGCCAAACGACAGACTCAAACCAAACCTGACACAAAACCGAGCAAAAGACCACACAAGGCAAAAGAGCAGGTCAACTTGATCAAGTAGGTCTTTACTCAAGAGAAATTAGTATTAAACAATCTGCAAAGTGTTAGGAATTACAATATTCATAAGACTTAAAAACCTGGCTACAGATTGCCAAATAAGAACTCTTACATACAAGCATGCAAATCTTTAAACATAATCCAAGCAACAAAAAGTTCCAATTTTATCATGTTAGGACAATAGAGTCCAAAAAATCATTTTCGTTACCAACAATTAAGAATCAGTTTCCTGGCTGCATGGAAAACCAAATCACAAGTTTCTGATAGAAAATCAAAAGCAGCTATATCAACATACCATTTGAAGGAGAGCCAATAACTGTTTTTTCTTCGTTTCAACTTCCGATTGTTGTAAGCCAAGGTCATTTTGAACTTCACATTTGCCATCTCCATCCGAACTCATCAGTGCATAGCCTCTATCAGAAAGGCAAGTTGCAGAGAATGAACAGCTCACAATTTCTGCAAGTATTTCTTGAATTACACGAAGATATCTAGATTCGGATAAAAACTCCAAATGTTGGACCGGTCTATGAGAACCATTGCTGTTGCAAGACATTTCCGAGCCAAAGTGCTTTTGATCTGAACGACTGTGAGTAAAACCAGAATAGCCTATTTCTGAGCAGTTATCTTGAATACTAATTCTATGAATTACAGAAGGATTGAACGTGGCAAGACTTAGACAAAGCTCATTACTAGATTTTGAGGAGCCAGAAGAATTATCTATGGTCAAATTAGCAGTGTCTGATGGAGTCCAACAATTGGAAGTACAATTTCCTACTAATTGAAGTGGATGAAACTCTTCTCTCCCCGAAATTTCCACAGCTGCGTCTGAATAAGAAAGAAACTTGTTGAAATCCCATTTGTTGTTGATACTGCCAAGTACTCCGCCGTATCCACAGTTCACAGAAGTTGCGAATGCAGACTTTAAGGAGTCTGAGAAGTGATTTTTTGAACTAGATCCTTCCAAAAGCTTCAGAGGATTTACAATTCCACCAACGAATTGCTCTTGATCATTGTCTCTGTTACTAATTGGTCGGGAACTTCTCAGTGAAGGATCTGTAATCTTGTTCATTTCAATGGGCTTATCGCTAAGAATCGATGCATCAGGATGAACAAGGTCAATGGGATTCGATCTCATGTAACCACTAGGGAGATTTTTCATGGGCTGGCCTTGCAAAACTAACCTAGAAACCTAAAAATGACATTTGAAAAAGAGCAAGAGGTAAACACGAGAAAAGTAACCAACCTAGAAACCACCCAACAAGAACCATTTCTCTGCAACGCAACTTCCTTCACCCAGCTATGTGTCAAGAAAAAAGAACCCAATATTCTGACCAACCATTTTGCATTGACAGCTTCTTAGAATCTTTCGCATTATTCAAATCAAGAGACAAATTGGCTTGATTCCATAGCGATGGACACTAACTGCAGATTTTGTCAGAGGACCCAAAACAAGCAAATGAAGTGCAAAGTTCAAAAGATATAATTGGTTTTCCTTTCTCACAGTACACATGAATGGAAAGCCATCAAACAGCACTAAATGAGGCTGTTTACACGTAAGATTAAGAAGGAAAATGCCCTAGATCACAGACCAAAACATAAAACTAAAGACAAGAAAAGGACATTCCCCAAACAGCCCAGATAGAGAAAACACACACACTCTCACAGAAGACCAAAGACAAAAAGGAAACCCAAACACTCACCATAAACCCCAATCACCCAATGCAAGACAGACACACCACCCCTCACAAAACAGACCACACTCTCAGGCTCTCAGCCCACCCAAGACCAATCCAAACCGACTCACCCTAACCCAAAAGAAAGCTCACCAAGGGAAGAGAAATTGGATTAGATCTTCACTTTTCTGATGCCATCCAAACACCTTTTGAATTCTTCAACGAAGCAGTCCTTGATATTATATTTTCCTTTGATCCAAATAGCCATCCTAGTTTTGGCCAAGTCAATGATCTCCTCTACTTCCCACGCCTTGTTGTTTGAAAATTGAGTCATTTCTATGCAGCCAAATTGTCCAAATAACAGCATAGAAGCTTGCCATCCAACACAACTTTTCTAACTTCTTGAATTTGTTATGGTTTCAAAATTGAAACAAAGCCATCAGACTATGAGGACTAACCCAGACCAGTTTCCACCACTATATTATTGCAGTCCAAGTCTGCCAAGCATATTGACAGAGAAGAAGGAGGTGATTGGAAGTTTCTCCTTCTAAGTTGTAGAGAGGGCACAAGTCAATGTTGTTGTTTAGGATTCCTCTAGAAACCAAAACAGATTTAGATGCAATGCAACTTTGAATAGCCATCCAAGCAAAAAGCTCTACTTTAGGTGGGCAAATATTTTTCCAGATAGCATACAGCTCTTTGACTTCCTGAAAATTTTCATTTTCTTATCTTGAATAGGCAGACCTTACAGTTACAGACTGTATAGTGCATCGTTTTTTTGTTTTCATAAATTGTACCAGGATATGTATCGCGTATTGTTAGATACAATAACCATAGTTAATATTAAATTAAAAATAGTTAGACCTATTAACAAACCAACAAACTATACATACACTTCAAATAAAATTTAACTCAAAATTTCAAGACTCTCAAGTAAGGTCCATCGCATTGAGGATTCTTGCTCCCCTAGTCTCATATTAGGCAAAACATAATTGAACTATGGTTCTTTCTTCTATTCGAGCCCTATGTTGAAGTGAGGTTTCTTTCAAATAGTTTGAATGCCGCAATGCATTTCCGGTTCAGATGCACTTTTTCCCAATAAGTAAAGGTAAGAAATGAATTGAATTTTGGGAAACATGTACATCTCGTAAGATACCTCGTCATATCGAGGGTGGGATGCGTATAGTTTTCAAAGCAGATGATGAAGGAGATGATACAAATCATAGGATATGTATCCTCTAGAATTCGTTTTATTGTACCGTATGTTTTTAACAACTATGTTCAAATTAACTCTGAGAGATCCGACCACAGCCAAATATACAGCAGCTAATCAATCGAGGGCAATATTCCACAGAGGTACATCCAAAAAAAGTAAAAAAAAAAGAAGAAGAAGATACTTTTGGTTGTAAGACATGGCGGTTATAACAAGAATTGCCAAAAAAAAAAAAACAGCGTACTGGCTCAAACCAATATGCAGAGAGAGAGAGAGAGAGAGAAATCTTGACGCCCGTTCGGTTAGCTGCATCGTACTGACTCTCTCTCATTAGAAACTCGCATATGGCAGACGCGAACTTTGTCAAAACAGTGTCGACCCGGATTCATTCAAAGTTCGCATCTTGAACACGGAGGTTCCTCCAAAACGACGTCGCCCTACTCATAAAGACTTCTCATCTTGCCCCTGCGAAGTCATCTAAAACGAGAATTCGCCAAATTGTGAGCTGATTCTGGTTTATTTCTTCGATCAAAATCGTTAATGTTTCATATCTTGTCAAGATCATAAACCACATCAAAGATTATTTGAATCGAATAAGTACTAACATATAATCGGAGACGATAAGTGTTAATTTTTTTTCATGAAAACAAATATGCCCGCACTGTATCAAACCCATGTTGATGAAAACGGCGTCGCTCGTAGAAACATCGCAGTTGAATTTGCGAGGTTCTTCAAAACGAGGAACTACAACGCGAATTCGTCAAATTGTGATCTCGTTCCGATTTGTCTCAATGATCGAAATGGTACATGTTCTAGAGGTTGTCAAGAAGATAAACCATGTTGAAGATCATATTAATCGAACACTGATCGATATGTAATCGGAGATGAAATGAGTGAAATTATTTCTGTAAAAATAGATTTGGATGCACTGTATCAAACCCCTTTTATCAGAGGATAAATATAAATTATTTCTTTTTGATCATGAAAATGGCTAAAGAAGATTGTCGCAATGGTTGTCGCCAAGGAGAAGGAATTGTGTGTACTCTCTCTCTCTCTCTCTCTCTCTCGATCTCGATCTATCGATAGTCTTGTATGTGCCTGCAGCTGGGTTTGGGTGATTCTTCTAGTGAACAGATTTAACGGGAAAGCGTTGTTCTTGTTTTGGGTATTTATTTTTTTGTCCCTGTTTGAATTTCTTTTCTTTTAGTTCTAAATGGTGAATTGTGCTGCTAACATGAAAAAAATGGGGAAAATTGAGTCTTTTGGTTCGAATTGCATTGATCGAGAAGTAAAAGAGTGGGATTGAGCTGTGAAATTCGAAAAGACAGTGAGGATGTATGAAGATTGAGTTATTGAATCCTTACCCAAAAAGATTGAGTTATTGAATAGGTGCATTACGTTTTTTTTGGTCTGGATTACGGAAAGAAACGAGAGATTGAATTTCATTATGGGATTTGGCCAGTTTGGGTTAATCTTCTAGTGAAAAGATTTGGCCCTGTTAAAATATATTGAAGTGGGTTTTGCTATAGCTGAATTGTGATGTACATGAAGAAAATGGTGAAATTAATTCATTTTATTCGAATTGCATTGATCAAGAAGTAAGAGAGAGAGAGAGAGAGAGAGAGAGAGAGAGAGAGAGAGAGAGAGATTTTAAGCTCTGAAGTTGGGGAAAACACCGTGGATTTATTATAATTAGTTATTGAATCACTGCATTAGGTTTTAGGTCTGTATTAGAGAAAGAAAGGAGAGATGGGATTACAAGGATTCGGGTGATTCGTATAGTGATAAAAGATTACATTTGTGCAGTAACGTGAAGAAATCAATAATTAGTCTTCTAATTCGTATAGTGATAATATCTTAGTATGTCTTTCATGCCTTTGTTGATCAGATGGGTGGTGGCTTCAATTTTTAGTCTTCTATTCCCATTCCTGTTGACATATAAGACAGAGAGTACTTCTTTTGTGAAAATATCGGGTTGCTGTTTCTTTAGGGCCCGGATGTTTATCAATTGCTTATGGGATGGCTGAAAAACTTGGACTTTTCACATTGACAGAGACGGGAAGACTCTTTATTTGAACCCTTATGCGTGGAACCAAGGTATGTGGGCTCGTACGATTTCTCATTCTCATATATAACAAAACACAACTGCATAAGTAGTGAATATGGTATCTTCTATCTTATGATCTGTGAGCCTGATGAATACTGCATAAGTTCAAGACCTATATGTTGAGCTATAGGTTGGTGAAGGGAAAGTGTGCTAAATTCGTAGGCCGAAAGTTATCTAGCATCTTATATTTCGCCCCCAAAACACTCTGGCTATGTTTGGATGATTGTTTTGTGAAGTTATTAATGAAGGAAAAGAGAGAGTGGAAGACAGACGAGAAAATGTGAAGTAAAGAAGCTTTATGAATTTCTTTCGCTTCTCAAATATTTTCCTGTCTCTTGGTAAGTCCCTCCATAAGCCTTATAAAGTGCAAATCTTGTCATCTGGTTGCATTTCCAGCCACTTCTGATGGACATTACTGCCTGCCTGCAAATCCAAAGGCTAAATCTTGTTTCACATCTCGATGCTAATACCAAGCCCTGCATCAAATGTTTTTCTCTGGAATAATAATTAGAAGTTGGGATCCAGTTCTAATATACATATCCAGTGAAAATCTCTCCCCATTTTGTGTGGTACGTGTTCATAGTTCATTTTTGTTTTTCTGTTCTGCTATTTTCCATAGGAGTCTAATTTCTCCATCTCACTGGTGTCATTCATTGTTTCCATTCATCTTCGACCTTCTGCTTAAAGCTCCTTTTTCCAGGAAACCACTTTACTCGAGGGGCAAATATGTCAAGTGAATTACCTGGAACATATGCCATTTCCATCCTGTATACTTCTTAGATTGAATCCTATTTTGATTTTGTCCAGGAAAAGGCCATGTTTTTTTTTCCAGAAATGTTTCTATTTGAGCGGGCTCTTCTTCGTGGCTATAATGCAAAAACATCAAGGTACTATGTGTAGTGATCTCATAGGTTGAGTGCCACTTTGTTTACTTCTCTGTGCTGAAACATGTGAATGAGGAAATTGCAAGCGCAAGTGAGATTTTGACTGGAGCTCTACACGACAAAGGCTGAGCTATCCTTGTTGGGCACAAAACCTTGGGGAAAGGAAAAATTCATGTACTACTAACCTCTTCCAAAAAAGTTCATACTTTGTACGTAAATTCTTCCTGCTTGCACACGGTTTGAAGAACTAGGCAGGCAGTTTTAGTCCCGCTTCTTTTGTTTTAGTTTTGGAGAAGCTAATAGTCTTGACTCAAACAATGCCAACACATTTCTGTAGAGGGAAAAAAGTGATGACACTGCCCAAGCCCCCGGCGTACTATGTGACTTGAAGATTGCATTGGCCATCTCTACAGCTCGTGGATGGACCGCTGATTACTTTTAAGAACGACAAATTTCCCTTAGCTTATGTTGTCAAGAATGCACTTTTAGATACAGTTATTAGCATATTGGAATCCTTATTTCATCTAGGGAATGTTGAACCCAAAGATGACTCCGGTTAGTTGCAACAAACTTTACCGCATGTTTTTTTTTTTTGATAAGCAACTTTACCGCATGTTCCTTACTTTTGTTGCCATTGCTGTTAATTCCAGGAGGTCAACATTGATGGTACCTCAACATATTTTTTCTGTTCTTGGGGTGACTGCAGAGTGTTACGGAGCTCCATGGTGGATCTGCTCTGTTCGTGACTGTAACAAAGTATATCACCGGCACTTAATGACATAGATCAAGTTGGCATAACCCCTGATGTACAGAGCACGCCGGAAATGCTGAATTCTCCACCCAAGGAAAGGGACGTTATAGGTCGCCATTGGAACCCGATTCTTGTACCATGGTAGCAGAGCATGAGTTGGACGTTAAGGAGTTCGAAGATGTTGCCTCGTAAACTAAGTTGTCTTTGTAACATAGAATTGAATGTAACTTTGCTAACGGATGGTGGGAATTAAATTTTAATCCCTATTCTTTTTTCAGATGTATATGCAAAATCAGGATGTTGGAATTTACTCTCTCTTGAGATGACAATCCACAGGACAAAAATTTGGACTGCCAATTGTACACATGCTAGTGGAAGACATTCGCCAACTAAAGCCCCTTAAAAGTTCATTTGTAATCAGAAAAAGGTAAAGCGGCATAAGAAACTTTGGACTATCAACCATTAACTTTGGGATGAGACAGTAGACTAAATTAAAAGTCACAATTGAGGTTCCCATTCTTGTTGAAGTGTTCTTCAATTTTCTTTTGAACAGCAAAAGAATGATTTTATTCATATTTGAACAAAGTGTATACAAAGACTAAAGGGAACAAGGATGTAACGACCTCACAACCGAGGGCAGACTTCCCAACTAGTTAGTTAGTCTTCCCTGCAATTTACGACAACTGATCAATTCCTTGAGCTTATAGGATATTGCAGCCAACCTGACAGTAGTGTTCAATAATTAGCAGAGATATCTTTGATACAATTCCTGCAAATGGGAATGCCTCCGTGCGTGCAATGGGGAGCGGTCAAACGAGGAAACACATGCCAATAGGCAGCTGTTTCTACAAACACCCTTGATCCGACATACCACTAGCAACACTCAGAAAAGCAGAGATGGTTGCACCATGTTACAAAGCCCTGGCCAAGAAGAAAAAGTTATTAGCGAGGAAGGAAAGATTTGGATGTACTAGAGAGCACCATATCGTTCATGTTCAAGAGTGATGAGAACTTCATTTTCCTAAGGCTAACAGAATAAGCCACAAAGCAAGCAGCTTTCGTAAGCCAAGTAACCGAAATCACATTCTCTTCCACTCTTTATCAATTCATAACAAAAACCTGCCGGTGGTTTTTGGCTGGTGAATTTCATCGTGTCTTGGTATAAGCTGTCATACAATCACCTATTCGAATTCTCAAAATTGGAAACCTCCGCCTGAACACGTGTCTGGATAGTTTGGTTGTGAAAAAAACCGAGAAAAGAAGGGAGTAAGAGGAGAGAAAATTCAACCCAACTCCCAAGGGAGAAGTAATCGAAACCTTTCCATGGCAGCAGCTAAGCCTTGTCCTATACACGCCTAGGCATTAGGCAAGTTGGATTTTCTATGCTATTGTGCCGTGGTTAAGTCATTTCAAACTAATGAACAGAATTTGTTAGCCATACTCAGATAGAAACCCAATAAGTGAGACTCCGTTACCATCACCTTGGTAGAAGAATAAATTACCATTCTTCAATCTTCCTTCTGCACACAAGATGTCTGTAAACGTTAAGACCAAGGGCATGAATGTGGAAATCAGACACATTGGTTATGAGGGTCTTAAAATAAGCACTTACTCGGGACTCTCTTTCTGGTAGCCAAAATCAGTTGCTGCTTTCAGAGCTCTCTGGTATGTCTGCTTCATGGCCTCCTGGCAGGAAAAGGGCAAATAGATAGTATAAACTAAACAACCACAGAGAGAGTCTGAATTACATAAAAGGTAAAGGGCAGGCCAACAAAAAGCCCTACAAAAGCATAACAGTTCCTGGATGGAGACCTGCAAGGACTTACTACGCGAAGAATAGCCTGGACGGACTAGCAGGGATGAATTAGTGTCAATAGCCAGTTGGATTAACAGAAAACACGACATGCTCTAACATAGACATCAGCAACAGAAATCAGAATCTGCCCATGGGATGGTGATAACCCATAATGTATTTCTAGCTGGGCTATGTAATGTGCCGCGTCAAATTTTCTCAGACAAGCACCTCCACAAGTTTGAAAAAAGTGAGGTTCCTAACCAGAAAACGAAGTCCTCCTTACAGGAAAATACCATTTGCTGGCCACTTGCATTCTCCTATTACCTAAACTTTTCATTTTCAAACCTTCCATTTTTCATAAAAGCATTTGTCTTAAGTTATTACCAGATGACTCAACTCAAATTGAGCTAATCAGGCAAAAACAGATGAAACCACCAAGTTAAGCAATAACTGATACTCATATAGATTAATCTCCAACTTGCACTACTTTTGTTGACATTAATGGATGTTGCTAAACTTGTGTAAACTTCGATCTTGACTCGGAAAAGAAATGATACACCATTCACAGGGAATACAATACAGTAAAACATATCTCACTATCTTTTTGTTCTGGATTGTCATAGTCCAAGCCTGTTGCTGTTACTGTTTACTTAGCGTCGTTTCTTCCAATCTCTGGAGGAAACATACAGAACTGTATGCATCGTCAAACTGTAATATAGGAGAGAGAGAGAGAGAGAGAGCGCTTGGGGGAGATGGGGAGACCATTGGTGTTCGGTTGGCACTCATCAGAGAGAGCTTGGACGACGATTCATTCAAAGCTCGCCTTTTGAACGCTGGAGGTTTCTCCAAAAACGACGTCGTGTACTCACAAATACTTCGCATCTTGAGTCTGAGAAGTCATTGAAAACTAGAATTTCTCAAATTGTGAGCTGATTCTGGTTTATTTCTACGATCGAAATAGTTCAAATTGCAGATATTGTCAAGATCATAAACCATGTCAAATATTATTTGAATCAGATCCCTATTACCATATAATCGAAGACGATAAGTGCAAATTTTTTTCCCTGAAAACAAATATGCCCGCACTGCATCAAACCCATGTTACTGAAAACGGCGTGTAACCTCGCTTAATTGCGAGTTCCTTTGAAACAAAGGAACTACAACGCGAATTCGTCAAATTTTGATCTCATTCCAATTTATCTCAATGATCGAAAGGGTACATATTGTAGAGCTTTTCAAGACGATAAATCATGTCGAAGATCATATTAATCGAACTCTGATAGAAACGTAATCGGAGATGATTTGAGTGAAATTGTTTCTGTGAAAATATGGAAATGGCCACACTGTATCAAGCCCCTTTTAGCCGAGAATAATTTCGATAAACCCTTCTTCCCCTGTAAACCTCCGGCAATGTCCATTTCCCGACTTTTCCTCTCGTTTTCTCAGCAACCAAACGGCACAAAACCAGTTGTGCGCTAGTTTTGTTTGATAACTTTGATTACTCAAAGTCTTCGGGTCAATTTACGCGCACTTTGATTAATCCCGTGGACCAATCCACCGTCCACCTCGATCGTTTTTGTTTGATATCTCAGTTCTGCTCTAATTTACCGTTGCAGTCGTCTTCGATTTCGATTCGGTGAGTCGAAACCAGCTGTGCTTTGTTTTAGGAGTAGTATCTTTTTGATAACTCAGTTTTCCGGCCACCTGGGCTATTATTTTTGTATTGCTCGATTGTGCCGCAATTGACCAATGTGGTCATCTTCGATTTCGTTTCAATACCCACCTTCCCATTTTCAATCCACACCATTTGGTGTACTCCGCCATGTTTCAAACCCTAGTAGTTTATTGCGATTTCCAAAATCTTCCTTGATTTGCTGCAGCCTCCGCGAACTTCGACATCGGATCGACTCCGTGAAAAGCACCCAGAAAATCACCGAAGTGATGAAGCTTGTATCAGCCGCGAAAATCCGGCGGGCCCAAGAAGCCGTGATCAGCGGCCGACCCTTCGCCAAAGCCCTAGCCGAGTTCTTGTACTGTATCAATGAACAGCTTCAGTCGGAAGATGTAGATGTTCCTTTAACTAGTGTTAGGCCTGTCAAGAAAGTTGCCCTTGTTGTTATCACAGGGGAAAGAGGCCTATGTGGGGGTTTCAATGCCGGAATTCTCAGAAAGGCCGAAGCACGGGTGGCAGAATTGAAGGGAATGGGGGTAGGTTGTGTTGTTATTAGTGTGGGGAAAAAGGGTAATGTTTATTTTCGTCGAAAGGGTGATGTTGAGGTTGATAGGTTTGTTGAGGGAGGGAGTTTTCCTACAGCAAAAGAAGCTCAGGTTATTGCGGATGATGTGTTTTCGCTTTTTGTAAGCGAAGAGGTAGATAAGGTTGAGCTTTTGTATACGAAATTCGTATCATTGGTTAAGTCTGATCCCGTGATTCATACATTGCTTCCATTGTCGGCCAAGGGAGAGGTTTGTGATGTGAATGGGAAATGTATTGATGCCAGTGAAGATGAATTCTTTAGGTTGACGACTAAGGAAGGGAAATTGGCTGTTGAGAGAGAGACCGTGCGGACCAAGAAAGAGGTGTTTGCTCCCAATATGCAGTTTGAGCAGGACCCAGTTCAGATTCTGGATGCAATGTTGCCTCTGTATTTGAATAGTCAGATTCTGAGGGCATTGCAGGAATCATTGGCGAGCGAGCTTGCGGCAAGAATGATTGCGATGAGGAGTGCAACAGATAATGCTGTAGAGTTGACGAAGAATCTTTCAAATGCTTATAACCGGGAAAGGCAGTTGAAAATCACTGGTGAGATATTGGAGATTGTTGCTGGGACTGAGGCACTTGAAGAGTCTCGCTAGTTTTGCAATGTTGTTTTTTCAAATTGTTTCTTACGCGACACTTTTGTTATTCATTCAACATGCTTCTTGTTTCAAGAATCTTATGTATAACAGAATTAAGAAACAGCTTATGGATTTAACTCATGTAATTGAGTAGTTGATTTTACTAGAGTGAGGTTTACAGGTGGATTTAAAATCAGAAGCTTTTTCTACCTTGTTTCAGTATTCCAGTGGAGTATCTGTGTTTCTCTTATTGCGCATAATCAAGTAATTAGAATTTTACTTTATGCATTTTTGTCAATGGGATAATGTGAGTTTGGCATTATGCATTCCCCCTCTCGTGCTTGCCCTAGCTATTCCATTCGTGTTTGTGCATCAAATTTTTTTCGAGTATTATTCGAGTTTAACAGTTCAAAGAATTTAGCTCATCTCACAAATGTGAAGCTTCCTGGAGTTAGATATACCCAGAGGTTTGTTTTGCAAGATTGGAAATCATATGCTAATGGAGCACAAGGTGAGTTGAACCTGGCAGATCAGTGGTGATCTGGAAAGAACGTCTAAGGTACTCCTATTAAATTGAGTTCCGATTCATGATGTGGGGGGTGTGGTCGGGTGGGTACCACTATCACTATTATTGATTACTCTGATTAAGAAGTAGATCTTACTCAAGTCAATCCTTATGATAAGACTAAAGGCATCTTCCAGGACTCTTGCTCAATTTTTTCATGACAATAGCAGTTCATATGTTGGAGGCCTTTTTTGAGTTCTGAATATGAAATCTTCAGGGCATTGTTGAAATGTTTTAGCACAAGGTTGGCCAAAGTTCATAAACTTCAAATGGGATGACTGGACTGCGTGTTCTCCCTCTTTAACGAAGGCATGTTGTAGTTATCTTTGTTGTTAGTGGTTCTTGGAGGTTATGACAAAGGAGATTATCCAGGCTAAAATGCTGAATTAAATGGCGTTCAGTGAGATCACTGTCCTCCATCAGTTATCATCCGTAGCCTTTAAAGTATTCCATTTCATGATTTAAAAGTTCAGTACTGACTAATTTATCTAGTTTATGAGATGATTCAACTACTTGTCCTGCTATCGTATAAGCTTTGGTTGATTCGGACTGCTCATGTCACTTAAGAACGCATGCTCTATTTCCATCTTCTTGCTCCCAGAGGTTTACCTACGCATTAGTTTCCTGGTGTTCAAACCCATTACTGGCCGAGTTATATGATCCTTCTAATTGGCCTTGATTTGTTGCAGTGCTGCAGTTACCTCAATTGAGGTCACAGCCCAACATTCCTATTGGTTGCTTGGGATACAACATCACTTCCTCATGGTTGAATTAAAGTTTTCACAGGGTGTGATTCTGGATTGGAACTTTAGAACTTTAGGAAGAGGCATGTAAATAGTGTTGATAAAGCTAATTGGACTAGTTGTTGTAGCTTTTATGATAGAGCCTTGGCTCTGATGCCGGAAGGGGAACCACGGCAACTTTTGAATATCTATTATTGGGGGAAAACTCGATCTTGGAAACTGTTTTATTTTCTTTGAGCAAATTGGAAAGCATACTTGTAGAAAATCTCACCAACTCTTGCTCAGGTGGCTCGGTAGGCATGATATCTTTCTGATGCCAAATCCTATATTCCTCAACAGTGAAGCAAGTCCACTGAAAGGAAAAAGGACCAGAACAGAACAGGAGCTCTTTCAGGAACTCACGGTAAGTTTTCATGCTTGTTTTTATCGTATGCTTCCATTTTATTTTGTGTTGGAGAAACCCCTTGCGTATAAAACCCGGGTCTATGAATGCTTCATACATATTGTAGGATGCCAAGGGCCCAATAAAATAACACGGAAATGTGACAACTGACAACCGTAAAGTAAATGGTTCATTTTGTGGTACGAGGGCCATGGTTTTCAAGAAACTGACCCTTGTTGGAGGGGAATGAAACAATGAATCATGTTTAATTCACTTTCTCCATGGATATCATCATTCATGATAACATTATATCTCTGAGCGCTCTATATGTTTTGTGGAATCCAAGGTTTATTGATCTTTGGCTCTTGGAAGGCTGTCATAAGGTTCACAGTTCGTAAATGGCATTATTGGCTATTATTTGGGCCAGAGACTGAGATTTACTTGTCGCAAGTGAATTAATCACTTGGAAATTTTGGAAGATTAGCTGTCTTGAGATTCTGTTCTCTTTCATCACGTAATCTAAGAGGTTGAAATGGATGTTTCTCACAAAAGCTGATTGGTTTCTGATGATATATTCCTGTGTTTGTCTAAACCTATGCGAGGGGTTGCCACTTGCCGAGTACATTGAATGAGGGCTTCTGAAATGGTGCACGTGGATCGCATTTGTGGACAACCAGTTTTTCTCCAGAAAGGGCTCACTTTTTCAATGGGTGATCTTGTCTTCCACTTCCTAGTCAATTACGCATGAGCAAGATTGAAATTATCTTGTAAAGTGTGTACGGTTTCCTCTTCCTAATTAATTGCTTCCGGGTCTCTATTTTATGTATGCTAGATATGAAAGAGACACTGATGCTTATCTCCCACGTGTATATTAAATAACAAATATACCCTTGTTGATTATTCATGGGAGCCGTAAATATGTAATAGCTAAGTATACATACCGGCTATGATCCATAATATAGAATGGATTTAAAGAGGTGAGCTCTGTGGAACACAACGTCAAACTTCGGATGCAGTATTAACTTGATATAACGACAAGGGAACCCACAACATTAAATTGAATGATCAATATGAAGGATCTGATTTGGAATGTTAAAAAAGACGGTGGTGAAAATCCCTTGTCGATGATGAAGGAGGCTGATATTGATGGAGAAGATTGGTAGTGCTAATCATTAGATATAGGGCAAGAAACTAGGTTTAGCTTGGTATAATAATGTGAGTTCTGTCCACATTACAGGTGCATTGCAATGACTGCTGATTGAAGTGGTTGAAAAAGAACCCTTCGGATTAATTAACAACTAACCTAAACAAATTTTGATTCCAAGATGGAACCAAGAAAGTGTATAGTATATTAGTACATTGATTAAGCTCTTCCCTTTATCTTCTAAGGAGTATGACATCAACCACACTGCTTAAAAGTATTATAGATCCACAATGTCAACATCCATGGCCCCATTCTCATAATTTAGTGGACTTTTGTGATCACCAAAATGCAACTTCTATAATAGAACTAATGTTCTATTCATCATCTCTTACTCCTCTCTAATTCTGTTTTTCATCTCTCTCTCTCTCTCTCTCTAAACCTTTTCTTTTCTGCATTTGGGTTCCAAAAAATGGGGAGAGACTTAAGAATTTTCTTCCCCTGCGGTTAGATTTTTTAGCATCACTATCTTTCTATGGGTTTTCTAAAGGATGCAAATATGAATGGGTTTTCTAAAGGATGCAAATATGAATTGGAGACAACCTGGACTCTCTTAATCCATCTTTAGCTCCCCCTCTGGCTCTATGTACCAAGACTCTCTCAAATATTAACAGTTATTTTGTAGATGTTGCATATTTCCTTTTCAGAAATCTGAACTACCTCTAAATTTTGAAGCTTTGGTATCCGGGGAAAGGTAGACACTGATTTTTCTTGGCCATCTGTTTCACTTTGCAGGATACTTTTATTCAGTTTCTATGGACTTCCTAAATGTCAGATTTAGAACTCTTGGGGAAAAGGAAAGTGAGAGGAAATAGTGTATGGGGGTTGTTATCAGAATCAGTTTTACAAGTACTTTTTGAGAAAGTATTTAGTTGACAGTTTTCAAAACTTATTTTGTGAGTATTTTTGGGTTAAGTAACAGCCATTTCTGGTAGAACTTGTAAAGCTTGGTTTAACTTCTTGAAAAACATTTCTGCAGAACACCGAATAAGATGTGATTCATGTGAAGATGATGGGTGTTTTTGTTTTCAAAAAGTGTTTTGTAAAATTAGGAGCTATTCCTGGTTTGTCTAATTTGTGGAAATTTTTCAGGGCAATCAGCATGGAGGGAAGGGACGGTTGGACATCCTTGAAAAATGAAGAATTCCAAGAAGAAGAAATTTGGGCTGTTCTAAAGGAAAGCACAGATTTTACTACCTCCAAGGTTGGTTCATCAAATTCCTCTACTTCTAACTCAACGCAGCAGCTCCCCAAAACTAGCAGCATAATGATCCCAAGAGCTAACAACAATTCCGCTCAAGAACGAAAAATAATTCCGAAATCAGCACCGGTAAAAATACCCGATTGGTCAAAGATTTATGGTAAGAACTCAAAGACTGGTTCATGGCTTGATGTTGATCATGACCATAATGATAATGATCATGATCATGATGTTGGTAGTGATGGAGATGATGATGATGATGATGATGATGATGGGAAAGTGATGCCCCCACATGAATGGATGGCAAAGAAGCTAGCAAGGAGTAATACATTTTCTTTCTCTGTTTGTGAAGGGGCTGGTAGGACTCTCAAAGGGAGAGACCTAAGTCGGGTAAGGAATACTGTGTTAACCAAAACTGGGTTCCTTGAGTAAGATGCCCATCGTAATTATCATGATGGCGGTACCATGACATCAAGATGATTGGTAAATGGGATGGTCAAGTGGGTAATTACCATAATTATGCTGTAGATAAGGACATCTGTTTATAATTCTTGTGTTTTACCTTCTTGTGGTTAGAATTTACTGAGATGATATGTTGGCTTCGGTGTCGTGGAAAGGGAAAACCTGTTGGCAAAGATGCGTGGTGAAACTCCCTCCCTCTTCATGTGGTCGAAAGTTGAACCCGCTTGTAGTAGTTCTTGTGAACCAGATGGTGCGTGTTAAAACACCTTGCTTCAAGGGCGGAACTTTATTGGGCTAAAATAGATTGGTGGGTGGAATGGGTTGGGCTAAATTATTTGGCCGAACTCCATGGGGTTAACAACAATTGGCCATTGGGTTGTGTTGTTAAAAGTTTGTAGAGTTAAGCATTTGATTGAACCGTTCTACTATTAGCCCCGTTTCCACTAAATTTTACACGTAAAATTTTTATTTTTTTCAAAGTTAATGTGGGCTATAGCTCATCCCACCATGTATTTAGTTCCGCCCTTGCCTTGCTTGACTCGCGCCTCAATGGGACAGTGATGACCGTTCTACTATCAGCCCCGTTTCCGCTAAGTTTTACACGTAAAATTTTTATTTTTTTCAAAGTTAATGTGGGCTATAGCTCACCCCACCATGTATTTAGTTCCGTCCTTGCCTTGTTTGACTCGCGCCTCAATGGGACAGTGATGACTGGTTGTTCCCTCCAAGGCGGTGGCTACCTCGCAAGAGTACCTCCCAACCAAATATTACCCAGACGTTAGGAACCCTGAGTCACTTCCACAGTGACAGAGTCATTCAAATACGCCTCCTCCATTCATGGGTTTTCATTGATTTTTTTTTTTGAAACTTCAGGTTTTGATTCTTTCTGTGTTTTTTGCAGCCTTCATTTCTGGAAATTCATGGTGGTTGCTTGAATGGATGAATTGATGGAGCCCAGAAAACTAAACTAATGGTTTTTGTTAAAAAAAAAAAAATATTCCAAAACACAGGATAAGGAAAGAAAAGCTTTTTGTGCTAGTGACACCAAAGAAGGCAATAATTGAATCAAGAATTGCTTTTTATTGAAAGGGCCACAGTGATTACCTCACTGTCCTGGATTTGTTGAGCAGAAAAAAGAAGAGAGATATAACTTCAGTCTACATGGTACATGTTATTCCATTAATCTTATAATTATAAATTCCTAGTATCACACTCTTTCATTGTACTGCATATGTCGCACTTTGTGGGATTATTTATCCGATGAATGTTTGATCCGGCCAAAATTGTTGGACACAATCACCATATTTGTGGTCACTTTGGATGGTCTTATCCATTGTCCATATCCATCAAACAAAAGACTCATACTCATAGTTTGTCCAGAATAGACTGACCAAACCCAAGCTACCTTGGGAACAATACTTGGCCACATGTCCACGGGATCAATTCCTCTCCATACCTCATCCCTCCATACCCCTCCATACTTTCAAATTTTCGGCTACATCTCGGTCCAACAATAAAGATCCGAACCGTTAACCTTGTAGAATATGTGAAAAACTCTAAGTTTACGAAATCTCATTATGATCGGAGATTGATAGATATGTCTGTAAGTTGCTTTTCATTGTGTAAAATGTAAAGTTAAAACTGTAGAATATATTTGTCATCTATTTTGTATGACAATTTGCAACATGTTCACGCATCTCTCAATCTTCGATCGTACTCTGCTAAGTAAGGGAGGGAAAAAAAACTTTGCTAAATAATTGAACCAGTTCACAGAGAATATGGTGGGAAATGGATAGTTATGTTTCGTTACTGAAACGTTAATTGACACATGTATTCCCAAACTCTCGACACGAGTTTGAAATTAATTCATGGATAATGTTAAGATTAGAAATGTGAGTCAACTTAAATCCATCATAAAAAGGTGTTCACCCTTTATAGATGGAATAGATGCCCACATTAGTGGTAATCTTCACTTGTGTGCTACTTATCATACCTAAAGGCTAAAGCTAGTGGGTAGCTATTAACATGGCCTATAATAATTGGTGAGAGATGAAAGTACATTTAAAATAGGCCTCGTTTGGCTTGTGGAATTGTATAATCAAGAATTAGGGCAATGGAGAGTGACGTGCCACCAGAAGTTCACTTTACTTATGATCATACCTAAGTCCTTTTCTTCTTTGGTGAACTAAATGGTAGTGCATCAGTGCATGGATGGTATCCGTTAACTCCGATATTGATCCGACACTATACCACTATCTCTAGATTATAGGGGAATTTTACTGTACTTATGCTGGGGCTTACGCTAAAGTTCCACCACAGGTGAATGATGCTAGAAGTATGTTTCATTTCAATAAGCGGTTATAAGGACTCGAATTTGAGCTTTGTCTAACCAAGTCCTGAATATCTATCATCGAACCCACCATCTTCATATGTAGAGTTAGTAGTTAGTGATTACTAGAATGGGTGACCTCCTCTCCCTCCTTTGTAAGTTTGTTTGACGGATACAAAATTGTTGTGTTATATTGTAGAATTCACTTGAGGCAGTTGAGGGATCTTGAAGAACTTACTACTCAAGACATCAAGAATTTGGCAACACCATAATCACAACAGAAGGAACTGTTTTTTTCTTCTTCTCACTTACTCACAAGACTAGAAAGAGTGAGTTTGTGCGATTATAGTAAAGACTAGAAAGAGTGAGTTTGTGCGATTGTAGTGAACGAATTTGTGCGATCACATGTGTTAGTATTTATAGTAATAGCATTATTGTTTTCTCTCAAGTTACACATCCATCATAACCTGAAATTCTATAGATTGCAAAGGCTAGCAGCCTCAACAAGGCTAGAAATTGGCTCAACATTCCTACCACTTAAATTCTCCAATTCCTTGATAGCCATCACTCTCAATCTCTCCACTGCATCCATCAATCCCTCCTCCTCATTTCCTCCCACCCAATTCAACATCCCCTCCATCATTCCCACATAAAGTCCAAATTTTCTCAACTTTTCTATCTCCTCCTCACTTCCCCCTCCCAATATGGCCCCGCACGCTGCTCCGCACGCGTGCAACTCACCTTCTTTCTTCATGCACACGTGTTCGATCCACTCCTCGTTGGATCGAACCCCTTGTTGTAACTCCTGATATTGGCCATTGATCATCCCCTGCGAACCTATGGCACGTGTAATCTCAATAATCACCCGTAAAACCCGATCCGAGTTGTTCTGACCCGACCCAACGGATCGGGCCAGTAACTCAAACCCAAATGGCACAATCCCATCACCGGTGAGGAGCTCGATATTCGGGCCGTAAGCATGATGGATCACGGGCTTGTGATTGGGCCTGTCCATCAACGGAAGGTGCTCGTGGGCGTGGGCCGCCGAATGCACGAGGCGCAAAGCGGAGGCGGCAACCACGGCCTGAGCGCGGTCGCCGCCGACGAGCTCGCACGCCGCCACGCACAAACCCGGCGCCTTGGCTTTCGGCGCGGTGAAGACCAGGTGGCGCATGGGCTCGAAGACCGCGACCGGTTGCCGGACTGGGATGGCCGTCTTGAGGTGGGCCTCGATGTCGGCTTCTATGGAGGCCCAGTAAGATTTGGTTTGGGCCATGGCGACCGTCGTGGGCTTGTGAGCCGATGATGATGATGGTGATGGAAGGTAAGGATTTGGTTTAGAGAGAGAAAGAGTTGGTTTGCCATTGAAGTGAGAGAGAGCTCTAGCCATTGTTTTTTTTCTGGTATGGAAGAGAGGGGTCAGTGTCTCTCACTTTATAAAGAGGGATGATTTCTACGTAATTACTCCTATGATGTGGTAGTCCACGTGAACGTGCTCCACGTGCTCACCGATCTAAAACGTTTTAAATTTTCAGAAATTTTTGGGTGTCGAGCAGGGTATTATGTGACGCGGTGACGATTCCTATTGGCGAGTCCGACCATCTAAATGTATTTTGGACGATCCAAATTTAATTTCCTCTTTCTCTCCTTATCCGACAACTCTCTCTAAAATCCGGACCATGCAATGCAGAGTCGGCCCTGACTTTTCGGGGGCTTAAAGTGAAAATGAAAAATAGGGTCTTTTTTTGTTGGATTATAATAAGAGATAAAAAAAAACACGAGAGACCCTTACAATTTAGAAATTTTTGAAGACCTAAAGAGGCCGCAACACTTGTTTTAACTTAAGACTGGCTTTGCGTACAAAACATGTTTGGACGACTGAGATCGTTGACGGCGTTGGTACCGCCCGGCACCCAAAAACTTCTCATAAATTTTTATCCGTAGCTATCAACAAAATGAGACTGGTTTGGCATTATTCTCTGCGTGCAAAACATGTTTGAACGACTGGGATCGCTGACAACGTTGGTACTGCCCGGCACCAAAAAACTTCTCATAAATTTTTATCCGTAGCTATCAACAAAATGAGACTGGTTTGGCATTATTGAATTTTTGAATTTTTATAATTTTGATGGCCACAAAATGAACAATTTTTTTTTACACTTTTCAATAAACTTTTTTCCACCCTGTTTTTTAAGCATTTTCCTTGAAGAAATTTAAAAGAATTTCAGAAATTAAAGGAAAAAAAAATTATGTATGACAAAACATGATGGACGATAGACGCACACGGGCACTCTTTGGTGATGCCCATTGCAATTATATAAACCTAAAACAAAGAATAATAAAACAAAAAATTACCAAAAAAAGGAATGCTAAGAAATAACAAAAGGAAATTCGTGGTCGAAACCTAATTTAGGTCCCATACTATATTTGGAATTCTATCTACTCTCTAGGTGAGTTGGGTATTTGACATTAAAAATTTATGAACAAATTGTGTGAGCTGAAACTACATTATCGTAAATCGATGACCAAAGCTTTCCTAGCTTTAATTAATACTAGTACTAGTACATCACTCAGTGATTTCCCATTTAATAGGGGTGTTGGTTCGATTTTATAGTAAATCAAGAACCAAACTAATATTTACAGATTACGAATTCGAAGAACCAAATTAACCCATAAAAAGTATAGAACCAAACCAATCCAAGCCAAAAAAATATAGTTTGGTTTCGATTTTAAACCACGATTTGCTTTGAACTAAACTATATTAAAACCAATTTCACTCAAATTGCCAAAACACACTAACATAAACCTACTAATTAGAACAAAACTAAACATTGCCGTGGATATGTAGAAATTTAGTCTAAATTATCTTGGCAAGAAAGAAAAACTAAATATTGCGGTAGATTTAATAGAATCAATAAATTAGGAAAGTAGTTGACTAAATTAGGCTCCCATATTTATTTGGTGAATCATAATTAAATTATAATATATATATATGTCTATGTATTATACGATTTGAAATTAACCATAATCGCAAACCCATAAACCAAACCATATAACGCAATTTCTAGTTTTTTCCATGACCAAACCATACTACTTAAAAAGGGAAAATAATGGCCAATGATTATTTTGATAATTAATACCCGCCAAGGACATTTTGTTTATTAACAAATGTTCTTAGTATGTCCTCAAAAGGTATTAATTATCAAAACACGTCTTAAACTGTCATTTTCCCACTAAAAACCCACAAACCATGGACTGAATTTGCGGTTTGACAGAAATTTTTACTCACTCCTACCATTTATTCTACTGTAATTTGTTTTCCCTGTTTTTTTTTCAAATGATGTCAACACACCTTGAGTAAAGAACAAGAAGATGTATATTTACCCAAAAACAACAAGATGTATACCCTCGTAAAGTTTTCACATCCGGGAATACAAGTTGAAACTAATGCCCATTAGAGCTGTAACAAACAGAGCAGTTCGTGAGCTTGATTCCACTTGTTAACACTTGGTTTGACTCCATCCGTATAATAAATGAGCTGAGCTTGAGTTTTCGGTTCGTTAAAGGGGGCTCGGCTAGATTTTGTTTTTGCCACAGGGTATAGTTAGCAGGGGTTAGCAGAGTGTATTAGGTTAGCATAAGGGGTTGCAAGAACTATCCATAACCCTAACTCCAAACCGCCCACGAGGGGCTCGAACCTCCACCTCCTAAAGGAGGAGAGCGCTAGGCTAAATTAAAAGTCTCATTTAATAAATAACTAATCTTAACTCATTTACATTCCTATAGGTCATGATGACCACACAATCAAGTGCAATTTACACGATATAGATGTAGAAACATGTGGACCTCAAGGCCTCAATGATTGCGGTTAGATGGAACTCACCATTGCTTGCTTCAACATGTTAGTGGGCCAGTTGTGCTCCCACCTAATTGTGGTAAAGAAGCCACGAGATATCCTGTCCGACCCCCTCTGGACAGGAACCTGTTCGATCCCCTCTCGGCCGTTGATCTCGCAAATCAATGGTTGAGATGGGTTGAACACTTCTAGCTCAAAACGTCGAGCACTTTCTAAATAAAGAAGTGCTCGACCCATATCAACCGTTAATTTGTGAGATCAACGGTCGAGAAGGGATCGGACATGTGCCTGTTCGGAGAGGGGTCGGACAGATTATCCGAACTCGGTAAAGAACCAACAGAGGCAGGCCATGGGCCCAACAAAACGTTT
>BPLS01000375.1:466186-495288 GCA_019656275.1 Rhododendron kiyosumense | reverse complement strand
ACACTCCGTTTTGTGGACCGGACAATCAATTTGGGACGGAGGGAGTACTATATAAGAAAGCTTTGTTATATGGGATTGTTTCGTCGGACCAAAATTCTCTTGGTTTTTGCATTTTTTGTTGTTGAAAATTGAAATGGCTCTCAAACGTACAGTTTTTATGTGTTTCGACGATCTTCAACATCGGATCAAAAAAGAAAAAATATGATCTTAAACATTTCTATAATTTGATAATAATAACAACAAAAATAATAACTTAAAAAACATCAACAAATATGTGTCATAGTAAAAGAGATCAAAATTTCTGGACATCGCAAACATGGTCGAATAGAACAACAACCCATCTATGGTTGCTGACAGATTGCCCAGTTTTTTTTTTTTTTTAAAAACCAAAATTGCCCAGTTTTGGGTTCCTCTCAAATGATTTAAAAGGAAGTGGGAAATAAAGTTGCAAAAAATTAAAGTAAGTTTTTTAGCATTTGCCAAACTGGGCCAAGCATAAGTTTTTTTCTTAAAAGCACATGGACCATGTGATCTTGTTCGGCTTTTCCTGTCAACTTTTTATTTCTTCATCTTTTTTCTTTATTTTTTTTAATTAGTAATTTTTTTTGTCTCTATCACATTAACATATTTGAAGTTGGCATTCGACCTGTAAATTAGGCAAGCCACGTTCCTTGCACGTGAACCATGTGTGCATCAGAACAACCCCCATTATTGTTGTTTGGGATTTAATTAAGAAAGTTGGAAATGATGAACTCCTTTCTATGGCATGCAACTCAGAAATCTATCTATCTATCTCTAAACCTGAAAAAAGAGACTAGCTAGCATCATATAGGATTTTACATAGGTGATAAAGCATGCAATTCAAAGTTTATCTAATAAAAGGTGGAGGGACTGTTAGCTTTTGAATGTAATAATTTACTATGACACTCTTCCGGTGTTGAGGTAAACAGTAACTTCAGAGTCTTGTTTTGATATCGTGTTAACGTATTTGTAGTGGGCCGGATAGCGGGTTGTTGATTCGAATGGGTCCAACTTGGGGAAGGCACAGGCTGCCCGACCACTAATATACGCCCATGTGAGACCAAATAAGTCGTCCGGGGATGGAGCTTTGTGGGCTGGCCGAGCTGTCGGGTTTGGTCTTGCGAGGCGATGTATAGTTGAGGCAGCGACACCTCCGTGATGAGGTGTTCGGCCGACTATGTGGCACCCGCCTTGGTTCAACAAGCTATCTTAGAGGCTAAGTAAGTAATCCCCTTTATAAAATACATATTGAACCCCAGAGAAGTACGTCGTTCGTACTTTCTCTAACTATGTACTTTTCTTACTTGAATTGGAAATTACTTAGCCATCGAAGTGCTTATCAATCATCTCCAAACGACTTGGCAATAAAGTGGTTCCCTTTTTGCAGGGTTATGTCGGGAAGAAAAGAGCTCGATCAGTCTAGGTCTAACTCAGGAGGTCCAAGGGAGGAGATCCAATCGAAACACCAGCCCATAGTACATCAAAATTCAACTTAATTGATAATGAGAATAAAGACCGCTCAAACTCATATGTCGATTTTAGAGACAACATATAAATAATTGGCTGCCAACGTGAGACAAGCTTCAATAACAGAGAAAAATACTTCAATAATGAAAGGAAATAATGGGGATGTTCCAAAATATTCTTTGTGGAAATTGGAGAGGAGAAGGGGGAGATGTTTTTCAAACTTGATCGAAATTAGTTGGTTGTTTGTTTAATTTATGAGCTTTCCAATGGATCTCATTGGAAGCTGTTTATTGAGAATGTTTTGAGATTGCCATATTATTATACTAGAAACAAACAAAACAAAAAAAGTACAATTGAATACTTATTACTTGTAACCTATGGCATTCTAAATTTGTGCTATAATGAGTAGACTGGGATAGATATGCTTTTAGTTAATTTATATTATAGGGCCCTATTTTCTAAAATGGCGACTAGTTTTTTTTTTATAACCCGGCTCCTCTCTAGTTTTGCACTCTCCCATTCTCGTCCAGTTTGTATTTTTGTGGGCCCATACTGGATCCACAAAAATAATTGGAATCATTTATATTGTAGATCTCATCAAGAACTTCAACTACACCAAATATCATGTTTATTAGATACCGTTTAATGCTTGATTGACGCACATTTATATTCAAAATAATATATCGTTCACACTGGATTCGAACCAATTTGTTTTTTTTAATATAAATGTGTGCCAATCAAGCATCAAACGGTATCTGATCAACATGATATTTGGTTTAGTTGAAGTTTTCGACGAGATTTACAATATGAACGATTTTCAATCATTGTTGTGGGCCTGGTATCATGGGCCCACAAAAATTCAAATTGGACTGGAATGGGAGAGACCAAATATAGAGAGGAGACGATTCCATTTTACTCTCTTGCTCATTGACCCCAAAAATCAAACTCTGATCAATTATGTGTGGAGCAAAACCATTAACCAATCGGGACTATAACTCTTGTGACTATGGTACTGTTGTGACGAATGCTTTGGCGTGTACTGACTGCTATGGGGACCCAGTGTTAATGCGTGGATTGTTCTAAAATTCCTACTTATTTTGGCAATTACTTAACAAAAGTCAAAATATGAAGATAAATTCATATTGATTGGCTCACTAATACATAAATTGGTTTATGTCATCTCACCGAGATATGCTTAAGTAGAAAATTAGATTTTATGGTAACCAACAGATGTTAAGACTTTATTTTAAAGAACATATGATGCCAATATTTAAAACATGACATACGTATTGTCCACTGTTGGAGGTGGCAAATAAGTGTGTCCGTAATATTATTGTTATGAAAATTCATCACTACTTGTCGTTTTAGAGGGTTAAGAGTAATTTTACTTAACCACTCGCTTCAACAATTGCTTACTAGATAGAGGACAATATGGACTCTTTTAACGAATTAGAAGATGGTGTTGTGTAGTGGTGTGTGTAGCACTATACTGTGCATTTCCGAATCCGATGGCTCAGCGATACTGTGAACCTTACTGCACAACACCAATCCAAAGTCCTTTTTTATAACACACACAAAATCTCAAACTGCTGATGTGGGAGCCGGCCCCATGACACAAGCCCAAGATTCTGCCATTTGAATGTACGAAAGATTGCGGATCAAAAAAAAAAAAAAAATGTACGAAAGATTCTTGATTAATTATTTACTTAAAATAGCAATCACAGCTATTGAGTAAATAAAATAATTTTATTGTTTGAGTTTATACATTACTCGTATGTACTGATCACTCTTCTAAAGCAATGACATTTTGTGCATTTTCGCAATGTGAGCTGTGTCATTAAAAGCAACTTCTTTTATAACACCAAGATCAAAATTGTACCCCACAAAAAGCATGCTGTGGCGAAGAGGGTGCGAGTTTGGGTCACGACACTTTTAAACTTTTGAGTAATCTCAACTCTATCATATGTATTTTGGTATTTACAACAAGTATAATCATTTTCGTATTAATATCTTGATCAACTATAGAGAAGGGAGGCAAAATAGGTCATTCTTCTATACACGAAATACACAAAATCAAATTAAGATAGATAATAAAAAAAACCCCCTCAAAATTTGATGAATAAAGATTTAAAACCTTACACATTATGTATTTTTTAACATGGTTCAAATCCTAATATGTTCAAACTTCTAATTCAATATAGTTAGATCAGAAAGATTTTTGAACTTCAAACTCAATATGTTATAAAATATTTTGAAAAAAAAAACATTTGGGATTTTTAAATTAGTTTAAATTTAAAACTGCTTAGTTGACTTTTATGCAACAAGGTAGGAGGAATATTTATAAGATGATTGCTGGACTTAATATAATATATACAAGAATTTGATGTGATTTTAAATATAAATTACTACATTTGGATCCGCATTATCTCTATAGATAAATATGGAGATCTTTAAAACGTTTTATTAAATTTTATAAAAATGAAATAAAACTACTCCTAAAGAGAAGCTTTGATGGACTCCTAAAGAGAAGCTTTGATGGAGCATCAACATGGAATTGACTTGTCCACATTCCCTTCTAGGGGCTGCACTGTGAAATTGGCCGATTTTAGGCCTATGCCTTGTTCATTTTTATGATTGAAATCGTTTATATTATAGAATTTGTTGAGAACTTTAGCCATGAAAAACATCACGTTAATGATCAGTAACTAATCAAGTGCATTTATGTTTTCTGAAAATGGATTTGGCTACACTTAACCCATCAATCCATTTTTAATATTAAAATCTAATCATTCCAATCAAATATAATCAGTGTGGCCAAATAATGGCTGAAGCTTTTGAGGAGCTCTGCTATTTCGATTATAAAAATGAACCTGACATGAACGACAATCGGTCAACTGCACTGTGTAGACCCTTTATATGAATTGCGTGCAAGACATGTCCTGTAAATAGGAAATTTTACTGAGGCTTTGTAAACTAAGTTTTACAGCGTTCAATTTCGCGTGTTTAAAAGTGTTTTAGATGATTCGGATTAAAAATAAACTATTATTGGTTATAGATATTTATTATTGGCCAAAATTTAAAAATATATCTCAACTATTAATTATCGAACTGAACAGATAAGATTGTACGCTGCCGTAAATAACTTATTCACCGCCTCTTGATATTATTCAACAGTATAGAACTGTAGAACGTTTTGAAAGGTACAACAACGTCCAGGGGCAGTGAATATAACCATTCCCTCGACCGACAATTTTACTGTCAAAAATCCTAGAGCCTAGAGGGACATTGGTGTGGTGGCACACCTCAGTCGCACTCCTCTCACATACAGGAAGTCCAATTGAAACGGATTCCACTTGTATGTGAGAGGCATATCGGTGTGGTACACTTCAGTCATACCTCTTTTACATACAAAAAGCTAGATCCCATCTATCTGTGAGAGAAGTGTGGCTGAGGTGTTCCAAGCTTGATATGCCCAAGCAACTCTCTTTTCGTGTACGTCACACCGGAGATTTGTTAAGGACGTAATCGTAATTTAGATTTTTTTTTGGATTCAAGCCTGTCTGTTGAAGTAGTTCCAGTTGGTGGGTCGTCTCAATTCTACACCAAGAGAGAAGAAGTAAAGACAAGTCTTTTAAGAGAGAGAAAGTTCATCATACTGCTGTTCCTTTTCCTTTTTCTCTGTTCCACTGCCATAGATTCAATTTTCAGAGGGAACCCAAAATTTCAAAGCTAATTTCTGCTCTGTCACTGTTTCTTTCTTAATTAGAGCTGTCTGCCAAGTGGGTGGGCGTTGAATCGGGCAAAAAACTGATCTTTGGATCTGTTTGAGCGGTTTATTGAGCCGAGTTGACTCGGAACTCGAAATGGGTACGAATTTAGCTTAACTGTTTTGGCTGAAAAAGAAAAGAGCGCAATGTCTTGGAAAAGCAGAGGATTAGAGTCGAGCTCAAAGAGTGTGATGTCTCGAAAATTGACTCTTTTGCTTTGTTTTGGATGCTTCTGTGCTGGAATGCTCTTCACAGACCGGTTAGCTTCTGATCTTTATCCATTACTTTCCAGTGGGTAATTCTAAATTTCTAATATGTTTGGCTTGACTTGTACGGTGCGTATGCTTGATTTGATGAAATGGGTATCGATTGTTTCGACGAAATTTCGGTTTTTTGTTCCCCAACTGTATATATTCCAATTGGCAGTTCTACTTGATTCTGACATGTATCATTGTATGGTGGATATGGTCGATTTGATGAAATGGGTATCAATTGTTTCGATGAAATTTCGGTTCTTGTGTTTCAAATTTCCCCAACTGGATATGTTCCAGTTGGTTGTTCTACTTTGATTTTGACTTGTATGGTGGATATTTTGGATTTGATGAAATGGGTATCAATTGTTTCGAAGAATTTTCAGTTTTTTGAGTTTCGAATTTCTCCCAATGGACATGGTCCAATTGGTAGTTCTACTTGATTTTGACTTGTATGGTGGATAGGTGCGATTTGATGAAATGGGTTTCAATTTATTCGATGAAATTTCGGTTTTTGGGTTTCGAATTCGCCCAACTGGATATGTTTCAATTGGTAAGTTCCACTTGATTTTGACTTGCATGGTGAAAACGTGCTATTTGATAAAATGAGTATCAATTGTTTCAACGAAAATTTTGAATTTCCCCAGCTGGATATGTTCCACTTGCTAGTTCTACTTTGATTTTCACTTGTATGTGGATATCAGGAATCAGGATATGTCCGATTTGATGAAATGGGTACCAATTATTTCGAAGAAATCTCGTTTTTCGGTATTGTGGGTTTATGAATTCCCCTCAAGCAATGCAATCTCCGCAGGTAAAAATGCCTGCAGAGAGACTAAACAATTTGCGACTTAGATTCGCATTGGGTATTGTCCCTCTTGCAGCTTAAATCCGAGTCACTTGTGTATCTTTGATTTTCTTGGGTGCACTTCTCCCTGCATTTTTCTGTGTTCAAATTTTTGTCCACTTCCTCACGATCTTTAGGATCTACTACCTATTCAGGAAAAAAAGGAGAAAGATTAGTATGACTCTGAAATTGGTGATACTAGTCTAGATTGAATAAATGTGTCCAATGCTTCGATTCCACTGTTATTCTTGGTTTCGGATGGACATATTAGAGGCTGATATCTGTCATCATTATTTGCAAAGGGCATTTTCATTTTCTTACTCACACTCATTTCTGTCGGTGTTTGATAGTGCTGTTTACGGAGATGGGTGCACTATTCTAACCTTTGGGAGGCAGATAAGTATAGCGTTGCAGTTGCACTTTTCATATTAGTTAGGGGGCAGTGGATATTAAATTTTTGAGAAACTATTCGGGAGACAGTATATAGGGGGGCCGGCTATGCTTTTCAGATGTTGCATTTTTCTAAAAGGCAGAATCTATAGTATTTGAATTTACACTCTCACAATCGGGTTTTGGAAGAATTTTGGGAGGTGTTCGCTCCGCAAGTCCCAGTCCCTGGCTGCATATGTCCTTGATTCAACTACCGTCTCAAACGCTTCTGTTTTTCAGTTTCTGTTCTGCATGCATGTATATCCTTCGGTTCCCTTTCTGTATTTTTGGATATGGCCACGATAAGAACCTATTGGAACTTGCCAAAGTCCAAGTGATGGTGAACACATTTAAACATTGAGATTATTTTTTTGACTAATACGTACATATCACAGCTCATGGCTACAGTTGTCTACAATGTAGGGAAATCAATTTGCCTAGAAATAACCTACAAGTCATCTATTCAGCTGATTGCACCATCTTCGTGTTGGAAGTTGGGAAAGCTTGTAGGGGTTTAGTTTCATGTCGTATGTATGAACTTACCTGAGCAGAAGTCAGAACCTGCACACTAGAAGCTGTGTTTGGATCATGGTTTGTGGAGATATTAAGGAAAAGACAAAAAGTTAATGAGTAAAATAAGGTAAGATCAGTTAATATCGTTCCCATTTCCCTTGGTAAATCCATCCAAAATCCATGATCCAAACACAGCGTAGGAGGATTGTAAGTTTGCCAGTTTACATACTGAGCTCTAGAGCACAGGGATCCATATCGGCATATTAGATTCAAAAATTTCCTTATGAGTTTTGGCAATAGGACTGAAACGAGGTAGGTTCGAATTGACTGCGGGACACCTATTATTGCCTATTTCTTCATTTTGTTGCATAGAGGTACAGCTTCTTGTTCATGCATGCCATAATCGAGATGCTTTGTTAATAGGATGTGGACAGTGCCAGAAGTTAAAGGCATATCAAGGAGAATGGCGACAGAAGATGAAAGGTTAAATTTAGTCTCAGAGGGCTGTGATCCCAGAATAGTGAGTACTAAATGTAACCGTGATTATATAAATCATATTAGTTATTCATGTACCTCATATCGCATAATTATCTATGTTTTTCCTGTGTAAATGTGCTCTTTATCATTTCTATAGTGGCTAACTTTTTCATGATTTCATCAGAAGGGAGAAAGGAAAGAGTCAAAGGACATCCTAGGGGAGGTTTCAAAGACACATAATGCCATTCAGTAAGTCATATAGGGTTCATTATCGTTGGAGGGCAGTGACGTTGAAAATAATATCGTTTGGCTATCAACATGAATTTGTGGCCACCTTTGATGTGCAGGACACTTGATAAAACGATTTCGAATTTGGAGATGGAATTAGCTGCTGCAAGGGCTGTGCAGGATTCGATACTTGGTGGCTCCCCCACTTCTGGAGACCCGAGCATTTCTGAACCTATTAGGAAACGAAAATATCTGATGGTCATAGGTATTAACACTGCTTTTAGCAGCCGAAAGAGAAGAGACTCGGTCCGTGCTACTTGGATGCCACAAGGTTCACGAAATCCGCTGCATTTTCTCTTGCATGAATGAATTCTGCTGCCAAGTACTTAAATTTTCTTTGTGCTAATGGTATGAAATCAGGTGATAAAAGAACGAAGCTTGAGGAAGAAAAGGGTATCGTAGTTCGATTTGTAATTGGTCACAGGTATGTGATGCCATGGAGAAAACTGAATGCCGTTATGGATTAAGTACATCTGTCACTCATACTGCTTTATTTCCTCCCTAAGAACTCTAGCAACCTGTTCACCTCTGTTAGTATGTGAGCAGTAATACTGTGTAAAGGAAAGTGAGACGTACAATCAAGATAACAACAAACCTAACTTATAGTTTACTCCATTACACTAATTTTAGCATGCAATTCAATGGGGATGGTAGCATTGGTAGGTTTGTACTAAAAAATGTGGTGTACATTTAAACATTTTTAGCCTTCTTTTGTTCTCTCATCTCTTCAGTCATGTTTTCTTGCATTTTTTCCTATTTGAATGAAATGGTATAAAAAGTTTGAACATGTTTAACTTATCAAAAATATAACAGAAGCCCTTTGGAAAAATTATTTCAATTGCTCAAAGGAGAAGTTATATGCATTGGACAAGGAATTGTTGAAGCATAAACTACTTCATGCGAACATTTTGATTGTGTATTATGCAGTATATCTGGGATTCGTTCTAATTTCCTTCCGTTTGATGAATGACACGTATGGTCCTCCAGTGCTACATCAGGTGGTATTCTTGATAGAGCTATTGAAGCAGAAGACAAGAAGCACGGAGACTTACTGAGGCTGGTACTGCCATTCTGTTGCGTTGACATTTCAGTGATTGTCTTTTCTGCTATTACATACTACTACACACATGTATTCCTCCACCTTAATTTTCACAAATCTCACCAGACAAGATGCCTGCATTTGCGCCAAAACACACACACCAATCCCTAGACACTAATTTGCCTCTTTTTGTCGATCAGTGATTTTTCTCTCAATTAATCTTTGAGTTTGTACTCACCCCCTAGGCTTGTGAATAAGGGCGTGCATACAACGCCGAAGGCTTTGCAACTTTCCACAATAGAGCCTTAGGTAGTGTTTGTTTCACTGGAATGAATATTACTAGAAGGGAGTATAATGGCCAGTCTCATTTATGGCATCACAACCGAATGCTCATTAAACCCAATTGGTGAATGATGATTCAATGTGTAACATACATCCTTTCATTGGTTTAGCACACCTCCTTCCAGCTTTACTGTCCCGTTTGAGCTTCATTCTCTTGAACAAAACCCTGCCTTAGTCTATTAGGGGGGCTAGCCTCATTGACACATAATGTTTAAGCATTGTCCTTGTATGGTAATCAAAGAAGGCAATTGACTGGTTTCTATGTATGTGTGCAGGAGCATGTTGAGGGGTACCTTGAACTTTCAGCCAAGACAAAGATCTTTTTCGCTACTGCTGTTTCTATGTGGGATGCAGATTTCTATGTCAAAGTTGATGATGACGTTCATGTAAATATAGGTAAAGATGCTGATTTTAATCAATCTCCTATCATGGTGGAATGTTGACTTTTGTGCTTTTTCATTCTTATTTTCAACATTCGTTAGAGTACTACCGGATTGAACTTCTAACGTATTTGAACTTTTAAGTTGAAAAATTCATCTATTCGCTTGATCGGTAAGAATGGACTAAAGTTCGTTTGCCTTGTTACAGGCACTGATTCACACATATTCCTATAAACAATATGACTAAGTTGTTCCAATTTGTTGATTGGCATTTACCGTAGATCCTTAGTAGCAGGTTATCAAACTGAATATCAGTTAGCTAGTGGCTACTTATGCATCTATCATAGCGGTTTTCCGGAGATTCTCCTAATAGATCATTCCATTTACCGTGCTTAAAGTTGAAAATCTGTGGGTAGTATCAGAGCAATGTAGTTTGATATAATACCTGTTATAAACTGCGTTGAGATAGTGAACTAAATCTTTTCAGTTGACCTTCCGTGTGGATTTCAAAAACCTTTTGTTAGTTAATCTTTTTGGGTCTATTTCTCTTGGTATTTTCGTTTCCTTAATTATTTCTTGTGCCGACTTCTTCCGCAACTGCAGCAACATTAGGAACAATTTTAGCAAGGCATCGGTCAAAACCTCGGGTGTACATTGGATGTATGAAATCTGGCCCAGTCCTAGCTCAAAAGTACGCCAAGCTTCTCTCCTCATCAACTCATTCTTGCTTCTTGTTTCTAACTTGCTTTCTGGTAACTAGGGGAGTGAGATATCATGAACCTGAATACTGGAAATTTGGTGAGGAGGGAAATAAGTATTTTCGGCATGCTACCGGGCAGCTATATGCTATTTCAAAAGATCTGGCTACCTATGTATCAATAAACCAGTAAGTGACCTCTTGACATGCAATGAGAAAGTAATTTGTATCTGCCTTTTGTTGATTATACACTTGTAATTAATCTTATTAGGCACGTGCTACACAAGTATGCTAATGAGGACGTTTCGCTGGGATCTTGGTTTATTGGCCTGGATGTGGAGCATATCGATGACCGGAGATTATGTTGCGGAACCCCACCTGGTAATGATATTTTGGCAACATCTCTTTTTTTTTTTTTAGAGAATGGCCAGAATTCATTAAAATAATGATGAAAATTACAGTACAAAGATTACAGAACCAGCGCAAGTAGCTATTGCATACACAAGAACACAATTCTCTCATGTTGCATAAAAAACCCGACACACCAGGCGCTCGAACAGGTTGACAATTTGGAGTAGCAAGTGTTCATTTATCATATTCATTCATTTGTATAAGGTTAAAACAACAAGAGTTGGTACGAAGGTCTATTTTGCTATCGCCAGATTCACAATCGTATTGCTCATATGTAATATGAAGGAAATAAAGCATTGGTGCCTGAACTTGGTAGAATGTGAGACTAATAGTTTGGTTTTCAAATGTTACCGTAGATTGTGAATGGAAGGCTCAGGCGGGCAACATCTGTGTCGCTTCCTTCGATTGGAGCTGCAGCGGGATTTGCAAATCCGTCGAGAGAATCAAGGAGGTTCACCGCCGGTGTGGAGAAGGCGAGAATGCTTTGTGGAGTGCAGCTTTTTAATTGAACACGTGTTGTTTCTTCCAACCTCTGGAGGAATCATACAGAACTGTATGTATCATCAAACTGTAAAATAGGGGAGAGAGAGAGAGAGAGAGATGCTGGGAGTTTTCTCCATTTTAGCTGAGGAGAGAGGGAGCCCTGCAGCAGCAGAATAGGCTGTATAAAATTAAGCACAATTCATTGGTTTACAACTGGATGCCCATGATAAAGGTTTCCTAATAAGAGGGATATTCTGCCTTTTGCTTCCTGTGAAATTGTGTTCTATACTTTTGAGTAGTTTTATATCCCTTTCATGATTTCAGTTGAGACAGTGATGATGTTCTAAGGCCTCTCTCCTTCATAACCAAATCTGCAAATTCACTCTTTATGGCTTATTCAAGTTCTTTTTTTTTTTTGTTTGATCGGCAAAAAGAATTTTATTAAAAATGAGAAAACGGAAAAGGGAATTCAACCAAGAGTTGGAAGATACACCACAAGGGGGCTTATTCAAGTTCTTAGTCACACTTTTCTTTGATACGATATATACTCGACATCCTTGTAAAATGAAATGAAATGAATTCAACGCGTTCAACAATTTTATTTATTCGAGTGTCATGATCGAAAGGCATAGGGAGAGGGACTAGGGCTTTGAGTTTGAATCACTCAATCATCTTTTAGTCTTCAAAGTTTGCTTGGGAATACCAAAATACATTCTAATGGTAAGATCTGGAAAATTTGTTGGTGAAAAGAAAGGGTGCTAAGAGTTAACCTATGTAACTACTACTGTTTTGTCTGCTGCTAATTTGACAGAAAAAAACTTGGTCAAACAGTTGTGGTCTCCCGGAAGAGAACAAAGGGTTGCCCGAGTAGTAAGGTGCTCTCTTTACTTGAATGAGGTCTTGAGTTTTATTAGAATCGTAGGTCCGTTAGATTAGGCTAGTGTAGGTTTTCTTGAAAGGAGAAAACAGCGAAAGCCTCCACAAGAATAAATTTATATTTATGTACCTAACCCTCTTGTTAAATTTGTCAAAAAAAGCAAATGTGCTTCTTCCCTGGACAAAAAAAACAAAAATCAAAGAAATAAACTATGTGCCATGACCTTTTTCTTTTGTTTTTGGGACCTATGAGACCCATCTCACCTACTACTAAAAAGCAACATTTGTTTGATGGTGTTTACACTCTACCTATTTGGAGGAACGGATCCTGTTTAGTTTTCCCAACTAGTTTCGTTTAGATTTTTGCATCGGTCCAATTTTGTTCAGATAAATTTTTATAACAAAATATCCAAATCACTACCGAATAAATTTGGACCGTTGAAAACACTTTTAAATGATCTAAAAGCAAAAAAAAAAAAAAACTGGACGAAATTGATCGGTAGGATCCGAACCCCTAAGTGGAGTGCTCTCCAAGGCTCCAACTGTTACGTTAACAGGATTATACAAAGCGACCGCAATTATCATCATGTTCTCCACAAGATTATTATATGTAAGTGAATGTAGACACAATATTTTATTAACGAGCACAAATATCTGAATTTGTAAATTGTTGGAAAGAACGTACAGTCACCGTTATAATTTATAAAAGGTAAAACAAATAAAAGCAATGTGTAAATAAGTACGCTTTCTTGTAGAGTTATAAATAAAGGATGACAAGTGTAAGCCGATCGGTTTACTGAGTCCGCTTAGAACAACTTTACCAGCAAAGTTAAATTAGCTTTATAACCATTTTAACTCAGAGGAAAAGTAGCCCTACGCCAGATTAGGTAAACAAAGAGCTAAAATGAATTTGTGAACAGTGCTTCAGCACTTTTACCTAGCAACTGTTCATCAGGTGTGTAATATATAACATTATTTTATCTCTCCTCACTTCGTCCCTCTCTCTTCCTGTTTCTTCTTCTTTTTTTTTTAAATGTACTTTGTTGCAATGTTTGAGAAAGAAATAAGTATATTTTATTAGAGAATATGTTAAATAGATAGTGTTGAAAAAAATGTAAGTAGGTAAAATAAAAAATATGAATTGTTCACAATTTTTTTTACCTAATTACTGATAAACTTGCTCTTAGTATGACAATATATTTAAGCCAGGCACTCTAAATTAAAAACGAAGTACAATCGGTTAATCGGTTATCTGTGGACTGTGGCTAACTAGTATTGGTGTATTATGAACCAACAAACAGTTTGGAGATAGTTGAAGGAGAATGATTTTTGTACTCTATTTCCTTGTATAAATGCTAAAATTAATTTTTGAAGCTTCAAATTATAAATAATACTATACTACAATTTTAAAAGTAAACCACAAGGTGAATTTTGAAGCGCATATTTTGAGAAACTCGATCAGGAAAATCATTTCAAGTAATTACTAAAAGTTAGTACTAACAATACTTCCTTCGTTTGTAAATGAGATAGTTGATATTCAATTTGGTGTGAAGAGATTTGATATTTTATTTTGGTCGAAAAATTACAGTCTTTTCGTAGTGGACTGTCATTTAGGAACGAATGAAGTATATATAGTAAGAGTAAGAAGGCTCTTGGTAGGGCTGCAAATGAACCAAGTAGCTCGCGACCTCGAGCTTGAGTTATCGGCTTGTTCAGTAAATTAGCCGAGTTGACAAAAGGTCGACTTGTTAAGAGAGGCTAAGCTCGATTAAAGAGACTCGTTTAGTAAATGTCAAAACTCGACTCGTTAAGGGCTCAGCTCGAGACAAGCTTGAGCTCAAGTTTTTGTCGTTTACTAAATGAGCTTAGCTTAAACTCGACAAAGCTCGGCTGGCTCGGCTCGTTTATAACCGTAGCGCTTGGAAACCAAAACGGGTCTAGTGTCTGTTGGACTGGGAAATGGAATTTGTCTGGGCCCTTTGTCTCCATATTCTGAGCCTCAGGCCTGGCTGCACAATTATTCCCTACACCCAATCAGTTGGCGTACGCACATACTCTCTTCTCTCTCTCTCTCCTCTGGCGTATAAAATCTTCTTCCTCTTTCTGCTTTAATTTTGTTTTGTGGAGGCAAAAACCCTAATAGATTGTTCTTTGCTGCTTCTTTTCGCCTTCCATAGATCCCAGTTTTCATCAATCCATGGCCAAGAACTCCTTCAAGTTGGAACACCCTCTCGGTCCTCTCTCTCTCTCTCTCTCTCTGATCTGATTTTCATGAACCCTAGGTTGATTTTCTTGAACATTTATGTTCTCTTCATATTTACGTAGATCGGATGAAATTCGGTGAATATTAACGGTTGATGGTCTTGGTGTCCATATTTTGATGGATTGTGTTTCTATTTGATAAATTTTTCGTTATTTTTAGAATTTCTAATGGCAAAATATCTGATGGCTTCAGGATTATGGCCGATTGCCGTAGAACCTCGACAACTTGTATATGGCGAGGGCTTTCTCTGTAGTTTGTTTTATAATATTGAAGGTTATGCGAATGGATAATTTGTTCTGCATCGCGTTTATAGTTATAGTTAGTATCATCCTCGTTGTAAGCATCTTTTTTTGTTCCCGTTTCTCGGTGACAATTATTTTTTTGGTTCGACGGTCAGTCGATTCCATTTGACTTGGGAATTCTCAAGAAATTGCCTCACCCCCATAATCGAACCTGGTCAATTGAGTGGGGAACCCACCAACCAACCAGACAATTACTGTCTAGGATCACTACAGTAGTGCAATTCCCTTCTAAATATATCAATTCTGGTCAGAGTCGTGATAAACATCAAGAATCCAAAATTCGTCCTGCTATGCGCTTTGGATACACCGGAGAATATAATATGCCGGAGTACAGATCACTCCAGGATTAATTGGTTGACTGATTACTCTAAAATTGTCTTATTTGACCCATTCACATGTACATCACATGTACATTTTTTTAATATGCTCTACAGGATGTTCTTGCTTTTAAGACTTTAATGGTTCTTAGCCGTTATGCCAATACATTAGAAGTTGGTGAAATTTCTCCATCCTTGTATCTTCCTGCCTGAACTTCTGCCCTCAAATTCATTGGAAAATGTCACTCTTGCTCTATTTCACTGGAACTGAGCTTTCCCTTACAAACAAAATGTGTTCTTTGTTGGCTGGCTAAGTATAAATATTAATGTTCTTGTTGGCTTTTATAAACTCACATTCCCTGGGAATATATGAATGTGAACTAAACTTGTAATATTAGCGGAGATCATGTTGAAACCTGTTTTTTTCTTCGTTTGGTAAATGAATACTCCCTCCGTCCCAAAAAAGGATGACAATTTTTGAAACGTTTTTAATGAGTTTGAAAATTTTGTATAATAGAAATAATTGAAAACTATCAAACAAGATCTATATTGCATATTTTTTGAGATCTATATTCAAAGATATAAGGAATTGAAATTGGCGCGAATTCAAAAATTGACATCCAATTTGGGACAGAGGGAGTATATGTATCTGAGGTTGAGGCTCTGGTCACAAATTTCATGCATAAATCTTTTCTCCCCTTGTCAAGGGAAGAATGCTTAGCATTGATGTATTTAATTTGGAAAAGAGATTGTTAGATTTGCACGATTCCCATTTCTCTCATAATGAGCATTTGACAAGAAGAGTATCGCTATGATCGTTCAGTTTGCTGGTTTATAGCTTGAAAAATTATTTATGTTCTTCTCTGTTGAACTTGCTTATATTTCTAATGTAATACTTGTCTCAATTTTGCTCTTTCTACGTTCCAGAAAGGAGGCAGGCAGAAGCTTCCCGTATCAGGGAAAAGTATCCAGATAGAATTCCGGTATAAAAAGAACTGTACTTAGTCTTGTTATGCATGGAAATTAGAAAGTACAGTATTTGTTTAGTTTTGTTTGTTTTCTTAATATAGGTTATCGTGGAGAAAGCTGAAAGAAGTGATATCCCAGACATTGACAAGAAGAAGTTAGTATATTCCTCCAATACCTAAACTGAGTTTTTACCAGTTAATCTTTATATACTTGACTATATTTTGTATGGTAGTTTCTTACTTCCTGAATGATGTCTTTCCAAGACAATCTTGAAATTACAGTATATATCTATATAATTAGGTTGTTGACTGTCGTGCTTCAGGATGCAGCTTAAAACTTACTATTGGAATTTGACGAGCATAATTATCTGTTTGTGTTTCCAAATAAGATCTCTCTCTCTCTCTCTCTCTCTCTCTCGATCTCGATCAATCGATCGATCGATATCAAACTTTTTTACATCAGCACCACTTTCATTCAGCCTGATATTCCATCCAATCTCCTTAAGTTTAGGGGTGGACATACCCCGACTCCCAAATTCTATCACATCTTTTTTACGCTTACTTGCTCATTGTTTTTTTTTTTTTAATTCTGTTTGTGTTTGTACAAGTAATGTCCTCCTTGCTTGGCAGTTGGCACTCTGCTGCAGCATTCTCATTATCCTGTTGGTACATTGAGATAGTCATTGATATGTATCTGAAACCTGTATTGTGGATTGGTTAACACTAAAGAACATTTTTTGGCCGTAATGTGGTAAATTTTAATGCGTGCAGATATCTGGTTCCTGCTGATTTGACCGTCGGGCAGTTTGTCTATGTTGTCCGGAAGAGGATAAAGCTCAGTGCTGAGAAGGCCATCTTCATCTTTGTCAAGAACATTTTGCCGCCCACTGGTAAGAAATTTTCCAGTTATGATTTCTTCATTGCCATAGATTCATAGAGGCTCCTTGATCAGTCACCAGTTGTGTGTACCTTTTTCTCATAGATTCAACTGTCTTTGTCTTGCCACAGCTGCTATGATGTCTGCAATTTATGAAGAAAACAAAGATGAGGATGGCTTCCTTTACATGACTTACAGTGGGGAGAACACATTTGGATCACTCTGAAGTACTTGCAGTCAAAGAAATCTATGTAAATACTATGACTATGGAAATATGCCGAAATATGTAAATTCTCAGTCATCCATCTGGTGCTATCTTTTCTTTGTATCTCTTTCGCTGTTTGACATACTGATCTCTTATTTGGATGTTTATGCACTTACGAATTGAAGCAGGTTAATATATATATTGATAGCTTCAAATGGGCTTTGATTGAATGAAATGGTTCGCGTTATTATCATTTCGGTTTTCCTCCTCTCTCCCTCCGTTGTATTTGCAATGAGTATATATATTATTTTTGGTACTTGCAGATATTGCTTTGGTATGAATCAGAAAGCCTAGGACCACTGCACATGGTCCACCGCATGCTGTGTGGGGCATAGTCTAGGGTCTACAAAAATACTTATTCTTAAATTTTAAGATAATTATATTTATGGGGTTCTAAAAAAGTCATTTCTAACGAATATCGATAGGTATGTTTTTTGGATTCATAGGAACGTAACAACTCTGTTTTGTAGTTTCGTCCGTACAAATCCAAAAAATATACCTACCGTTGGACCAAGTTCGGTGGTCCTAGCATGATTGGGTATGAATAGGATAGTTTGGAATTCATTTCCAAATGAAACCCCACCCCTTGACACACAACTTGGGAGAAACACTCTCTTTCCACCTAAACCCCATCGTTTCTAACACGCATTACGGGCCCTACAATGTATTCTTTTCAATAATTTGAATCGTTCGTCTTATATGACCCTCATAGTAGTATATTCACATAAAAAATTATATTTATCGGATATCAATAGGTATATTAAAAATTAAATTTTAGTTTATAAAATAGACGGTTATAGATAGTTTAACTTTAAACTTATCTACCGTTGATTTCTTAAACCAAACTTCAATTTTATATATACCTATCCATATCCAATAAAGCTGATTTTTTTGTGAATATAGACTACACTGCGAGTCTTGCAAAATGAACGGTTCAGATTACTATAACATATGCACATTAAGACCCACAATTGATGGTGATAGAAAGCCCAAATTTTCCACCCAAGGTGGATGGAATTTACGCTCCACACCATGGTCATGGCTTAGGTCACAACTTTCACAAACACAAGGTGCTATTCACACAGACAAATGGTGCGCATATCATGCACAGATCTTGATGTGGGGCCTACTATAGGTCCCACACAAATGATCCAAGCCGTTCATTAAATTTGAAATATTTTTTCAAAGGCCCCCGCAAAAAATCAACTCAATCCAATACCTAGAAATACTCGATCTAATCATCTTAATTTTCATTCAATTTTGAACCTGAATGAAAACTTATATGATTAGATCGAGTATTTATAGGTATCGGATTGAATTGATTTTTCACGGGAGCCTTTGAAAAAATGCAAATTTAACGAACTGCTCGGATTTTTTGTGTGAGACCCGTAGTTGACCTCACATCAAAATCTGTGCACCCTTTGTGTCGACGGACTTACGCCACAAACAAGAGTGGAAAAAGTGAACGGGTCGTCGGGTTTGGGTCAGGGGGCACAATCATCACGCGTTGCAATTAAACGTATCCACCCACTTTGTGAGTCTATGTGCCCCAACCCCCCTTTGTGTGGGGCCTAGTTTTGTGAGTGTAATGGCAACGGTTTTGAGAGTTCAAAATCTTCTTGTACCGGAAAAGCCTATATACATACATCTCTTCCCGTGAATTAGGTTTTTCTGGTACATGTGATCTGGTTGGCTGGTTTTGATGGAACCCGTTATGGTCCAATTTTAGGTGGTTGTGAGCCAATAGAGTGATTCAAACTGCTCAAATTGCAGACGTCGGAAAGACTGTCCTTGCAAAAATTTAGTTTGATTGAGTATCGATATGTAAAACTACAAGTGAGCTTTATAACATAAAAAAACTAAGAGTTCAAGTTTAAAATTACTCTTACCGTTTTTCTGTTACATAACTGACTTGTTGATGTACATAGATGTAACCAGAAGTGGTGCACACTCGATGCATGTGCGAGTCAAATATTGTTTGGATGCAATTTCAGCATTGTATAGGAGGCACACAACTTTTTAACAAAATGTGAAGATAGTGATAATGCTAAAACTGTTTTTGTTGGTACCAAAACTCTAGTGCATAAAAATGTTGTACATTGTACATGATACAAGCCTTTTGTGCACTAGACTTTTGGCACTAATAAAAACAGTTTTGACATTATCATTTCCCATTATCTTAATAGTTAAGTCACATTTAATAGTACTATCATAAAAACGTTTTTTTGAGAGGGGCAATTGTGGAAAACACTTTTGTGACACAACTCACAAAATTGGTCTAATTTTCTCGCTTTCAATTCTCATTCTAACAGATTTTAATATTACAATTTGCAATGCTTTCGAGAGGCGCTTTCACACACGCGTTATGCGACTAATCTAAGATGGAGACAATGCTGAGTCGAAGTTTTATTAGTTCAACACGCAGTTTTCCATCTCCACATTCACATCAACAAGAAGTGAAAATTGAATGCAACATTTCCTTCCTAGTTCCAACCTTCATCCACATTAGTAAAGTCCACAAACACGCTTTTCAAATGCGAAAAGCCGAAAACCAATTGGTTTAAAAGCAAACAGCGTGTCTCTCTTCTCTACACTCAAACCTAAATTAGTAAAATATAGGGTTAATTGCAAGGACACCCCTTTAACTACCACATTTTGTCAACTTGACCCCCTCATGTTTAAAACTCATCAACTTGACCCCTCCGACTATCAAAACTCATCAACTACACCCCTTCCGTCCAAATTTGGCCAAATCTGTTAACATTTGTCAACAATTTTGACGGATTCAGATTTGGCCAAATTTGGACGGAAGGGGTGTAGTTGATGAGTTTTGATAATTTGAGGAGTTAAGTTGATGAGTTTTAAACATGAGTAGGTCAAGTTGACAAAACGTAATAGTTAAAGGAGTGTCCTTGCAATTAACCCTAAAATGGGTTAGTTAAAATTATATCAAGAGTCATAGCCCACTTACATTGACCTCTGGAAAATTAGTTTAGACAAGTTGGAATCATTCAATCCAATCACTCTGTATATAAGAATGTGTTCTTGTATTTTTATCACTCCCATCATCACATCATAGAGAAACAAATTTTTACAAGGGTAAGGTGGTTACAGAGCTTTTTCACAGATCAGATTCTGTCTCCTTTCTTAGCAATGGTGTTGTTTTTGATGCGTTTGTTGAGATGCTTTTCGAAGTCCTCGAAATCGAGCGCTGTTATATGCAACGGCGACGTCTGTGTGATGCGCCCCGGGAAGAAGACCCGCCGAAGATACTTGAAGAACAAGCGCAGCCAAAGCCTTCGCGCTCGGTTATCGCTGCTTTCCATGCGAAGATCTTGATTAGCAATATTCTGTATGTATAAGCAGAATATGTGTATTTCATCTAGAATAACAGAAAATTGTCAATAACGATTCCGATCAAGCAGTGCGCAACACAGAGAATCAGTAAACGATGTTTAGACTCTGCACAAATCCAGTGTTTTAACATCTTCATGACGGCCGAAGCAGGAGTTGAACCACACCATTTCACATTTCACCTTGTTCAATTCATTTTGTTGTAGAATTGTTTTGGTAATTCACCTTTGTAATCAACTTTTCAGTGGAAAACACAAAGACAAACAATTCAATATCATGTCACTTGGAACAAGTTTTTGTTTCGGGTTATCACAGGATATTACATGCACGCAGAGTACATCGTATGAAGTTAGAAAGGCGCGTAAGACCTAATTTTTCACTGACGGATACTCCAGTTTGCCTTGTGTTAGGATCGTTAAACACTATTTGATATGAGATCGTTACACACATACGCAAGCTTGAATACATTTTGAGGCTCGGTAATTTTTCAAGCTCAACATGCAAAACCGATTGAGCTCGGCCCAACAAAATATCCATTGAGAAGATATACAAGGCCGACAAGAAAAATATCTGTGAGACACCAAGAGGCAGCATATATAGATGCAAGTAATCACTAATTATCAAGCAATATAAAATGTACAGGGTTTCGATTGCGTACATGTGTAACTCACTGGATTAAAGAACTCGTAAACCTGGACTATAATCATCCTTCAGCTCAGCACTCTCTGATACCCTAACCCTAATATGTTCCCGGAAGACAGTGATCCTCATTCAACGCAGAGGACCGAACTAGCTAGTATTTATAAGTATCTCCGCCTTGTTCTCAAGGAATCCAATCTTATTCGTAGTATCTTCTACAACTAACCTGAACATCCTTTCAAATTGGAGCTTAAGCTAGATCAATTTTCTATGGAAAAAATCTTCCCCAAGTTTCGTCAAAGTAAAAAATTAAATAACTAGTTGGGTCAAGGGTTTCGGAGTTCCAACGCCGTTAGACATGAGATGATGGAATTCCCATCTTTCTTCTCTTTCGGTCCAATGTCTCCAACAATATTCTGCAGCCTCAGAGTTGCAAAGCAAGGTCTGGGTGCTGAGAGTCCAACAGGACACCTGATGACTGGCCCACTGGCGAACCAGATGACTGGACACCAATATTCAAGTCTGGAGGAACCCATTCCTGTTTCTGTGTTGGTTGTCTTTGCGAATTCAACCCTTGCCATTGAGATTGCATCTGAAACCTAGACAAGTCAGCTGCTGAAGGAGGGAAATTCATTTCTCTGTATTGGAAATGAGTTTCATTTCCCATTTGAACAGGTGGTATCCCAATGGCCTGACATGGGAAACTAGTCTTCGCGAGTTGAAGCTGCATAACAGAATTGGGAAAATCACCCCGGAATTGTGAAACTTGTTGCTGGAGCTCCCCAGTAGGGTTATTATAAAGTGAATTAGCAAAAATCTGATTCTTGTGGCCACTTCTATTTTCTGGAGCAGTTTGAGACATTCCACTCCCCATTGACATCCATACTTGGGCAGCAGCTGCAGAGGCATTGTTTGAATCATCTCTTTTTGAGGATGGAACAGGTGGCATGACTGATGGGTTATAAACAACAGAATGATCAAAAGATGTCTGCTGTTTTTCAGCATTTTTAGCGAACATTCTCATCAACTGGACAGGATCACTAAGACCTTGGTCAGTTCCATGCGGAATGTTAGTCGCTGACATCACCATTTGTTTAGGAATACTGTCAGATGACGAAACAACCTTTCTATTTCTATCCAAACTACTACTTACGAGTTTTCCAGTCGGCAATCCTCCTGCGACTAATCCATGATTCTCTGGTTGCTTTAAAGGTACAGGCTGCAAAAGATTGCTGTTTCTGGAAACATTCTCCATCGACTGTGAAGCTGGCACATCCAAACCATTTGAGAGCTGCTTCTCTGCAACAGAACTGCATGTGTTTTGATTGGCTGAGATTGGGGTACAATTCAATTCAAGTTGCTTTAAAAACTTTTTTCCTGAATCTTTACTTCTGGAAAGTGGGTTTTGCTGCTGATAATTCACGTTTGCAGACATGGTAGGTGTGGTTCTACCAGAAGAGAAAAATGGTTGTTTGCCTTCCAAAGGCTCCTCCGCAGAAACCATGGCACTTTCAGCAGGACTGACAGTTGGTTTGGTTACAGCAGGATTAACCAAAGATGGCTTGCCTTGTAAATTACTGAAACTACCAGGCTGCTTCTGGATAGGAAGTGGGTTGTTGGAAGTTTTGTCATCCTTTCTAGGAGTTGAGTTAACATTAGCCTTTGACAGGAAAACAGGTTCTTTTGGAGAACAACCCTCCGGCATTAATATTGGTGTTGGAAGTGGCTCATAATCTCCAACCCATCCACGACCATATTTGAAACCACGAGGTACTGCCTCTTCAATCCTCCTGGAGGCAACTTTCCAAGCAACGGGTCCAAGTGTCGCAGCAAATAGAGCCAGGCTCCTGGCATAGGAATGATCTGCATGAATCCCTACCTGCTCATAAAAATGGAAAGCATATGAGTGAGAAGACAAGAATTACTGAGAGAGAGAGAGAGAGAGAGAGAGAGAGTAGTCTCTATGTTACATACAGCAACCAGCTGCTTGACTTGAGCATCAAAGGTGTTGAATACTGATTCTGATCCAACCATTAGTCGATTGAAAATGCTGTAAGTTGCACGACGATTCTCATCATGTGTGAAAGCTTTCCTCCCTAACCGAGATAGAGGAACCCTCCCTATATTTTTAAAGCAATCAGAGAAACGAGAAGCGAATGACAGAAAAACCATTGAAAATGATATTAAGAGGTAATTCACAAATTGCTGGCAAAATTTGGTCTCTGCTTGGCGTTGAATAGATCAAGTTGACTCTAGACACATTTCAGCGGTGAAAACTTTATATCCAACTCAAAGCCGATTAGGTCCCAACATTATATTAAGTACTTTATATCCAACTCAAAGCCGATTGGCCATGAGTGGAGAGGTCCCAACATTATATTAAGTGATCACTCATTCCACTCCCAGGCAATGTGGAACTAAATTTCCTTAACATCCCCCAATACGTGCTGCATTTGAGAACTGTCACTTATAGTCTCTTTTTGGGTCTATCATCATGTAGCCTTTGGATTGTGAATTTTAAAATGTGGGGTGTCCACTCGGTACCATGTGAAAATTTTATATCCAACCCAAAGCCAATTGGTCATGAGTGGAGAGGTCCTAGCATTATATTAAGTGATCACCCATTCCACTACCAAGCAATGTTGAGACTATATTTTCTTAGCATCAGCCTCAAAATATGCAAAATATGCTGGCATTGGTAACATCGTTTATTTACCTTTACTAAATCCATAGTTGTTAAGGACGAGAGGCGCAAAGATCTGTTAGGGCCTAGGCAAGAGGCGCAAGGCGAGCGCCTTTTTTGAAGTGAGGCACACCTAGGCAAAAAAAAAAAAGGAAAAATAACATATACCGATACTATATAGCCTAATACATATAAAAAAAAAAACATAAAAAGTGTATTGTTTCTAAAAACATTAAAAAAATATGTAGTATAATTATGTGTACGTATAATTGTCAACCCGACTAACTGCACAAATTTTGTGTATAGCGATTGTGCACAGATCCCAGTGTGGGGCACACTCCGGAACCCACACAAAAGAACCAAGCCGTTCATTAAATGTAAAATATTTTTTTTGAAGGCCCCCTCAAAAAAATCAGCTCAATCCAATAATTGTAGGTGTTCAATCGAATCTCAATCATAACTTTTCAAGATCCTAAAATCTGAATGAAAAGTAGGATGATTGGATCAAGCACCCATAGGTTTCGAATTGACCTCATTTTTTGCGGGGCCTTCTAAAAAATGTTTTAAATTCAATTAACGACTCAGATTGTTTGTGTGGGAGCCGGAGTAGGCCCCACACTGTGATCTGTGCACTCGCTGTGCACAAAATCTGTGCAGTTAGACTTTATGTATAACTAGATGTGTACCTATAATTATAAACAGACACAAACACACATATTTCTGAAAACATTACAAAAAAGAAGCATTTTCGTTTTCATATACAGTACATATCTCAACTATATACGCGATGAGAGAAGGTCGACTGATGATCGAGAGAGGAGAGATGAGAGGAAAGAGAAGATTGACAAATGATCGAGATGATACATGTGTTATTTTCGTTTCTGGTGATCGAGAGAGGAGAGATTTGAAGTCAAGACTGATGGAGTGAAAATAATACATTTAACCTAGCTTTGATCCTATAGTTCTGATTAAAATTGAAAGAGGCGCGCCTTGGCTGCGCTTCATTGAAGGCTCCTCGTCTGGGCTCAGTCATGGCGCTAACCCCGTGCCTTGATGCGCCTCGTGCCTGAGCATGCCTTGGCAACTATGACTAAATCATAAATATTTATTGCATAGAGAAAACCACACGGTCCACACCATTAACATTACCTTGCAAATCTTCAGACTTATCAATTTTGTTATCAAGTAGGGGAGTGTTTCCCACTACAGGCCCATCTGCAGTGGTAAGCCTCTCAAAACCACCATCACTCATTGCATTTGAACCATTTTGGAAATCCCATGTTGTGGCAAGAGTGGCACCTGAGAAGAAATCAGAGCCAACAGGTTCCTGTTGGGTCGTGCTCATTGGCATGTTTATCTGTTGCTTAGCTAAGGAGTTGGATCTAGGTTTCTGCCCTGACTTTAGCTCTTTCTCATTGTGCTCAACATCAATCCTCAACTCCTGAAATTTCTTTTTTGCCAGCTCTTGGATGGATTGTGCCTTTCCAAAATAGATTGTGTTGTTACAGTTGATTAATGAACCAAAATGGCCACAATAAAAAGGAACTCAATAGAAGGAAAAAAGTCTATACCTGCTTGTAGTATATGGTATCCGGTGCATTGTATTGCATTGCATTTGTGCAAATCAGATACACATCACTCTGCATTCAGAAAGTACAAACTTCACAAACCAATGCAAAATAACTCTAGTTTTCCCGGTTTAAGATAACTTTTGGGATGCACAAAGTTGACCTCTAATACATCCAGTTTCACAATACTGAAACCCAAGTATCTGATAAGATGCAAACATGTACACAAGTATATGAGAGATTTGCATTACACTCTCACTGTTGTACTGTGCACAATGACAAACACTAAGATGATCCATTGGACTAACCGCTGGAAGATTTTAGTGAAACCTACTCAACCTTCTTTTTTTCCCCTATGGGAGAAACCCAATGTATCGAAAGCACATGAAAATATTCCCAAATGCAGGAAATGACAGTAGATGACATCTATCATGCATTCAACAATGACGAAATTCTTGAGAAGAATGGGGTCTAATTCAGGAACACCAATTACTCCAACTAACTCGGTCTATATTGCCCTAGATTTCAGCTACCTATTCATATCCTTCCTAACTATTGGCTCCATCTAGGACCATATTCTCGATGAAAAATGAAAACAAATATCATTGTAAATAATCTTGCTACGTTGAGTCTCTGATCCACAATCTTTCTGGGAACAACATTCACTCTAAGTGGACATTTAGTATCTAGAAGTAATTGAATTGTTTGTCATTCAATTCTCCCATTGTCCTCATTCACTGGCTGCACATATCTACTTGGCAAATTGTGTTAAGTACCAACTACCAGTCGAACTAGGAAAATGGTTAACCTCAAACACAAAACAAAATAATAATGTGACACAAGCAAGAAATTTATTGAACAAGCGATTTGTGCACATGTTAAACTAATCTGACCTATAACGTTGGAGATGAGCGGCACTAATATGCGATCTGGTTGGTAATGATTTTGCAAGTTGAGGGTTGTACACAAACATTGTAGCAATCTCAGAAATGCAAGTGCTTGACAGCAAATCGCATGCACATGGACCATGTCATGTTATTTTTCTGCAGTAACCTTAAATGGATACATTACTGGGCATGTCAAACATTCCTAGCACATTTAGCAGAAGTATTTGTTGGTAAATAGAAGAACCAAGGGGAAAGATACCAAAATTCTCTCGATCAAGATGCGAGCAGATTCGGCTAGCTGGACAATGTTAGCCACAATATAATCAAATATCACCATATTCACATAGCATACCCACTAGGAAATAAAACTACAACAGTTAACCTTATTTGCACTTTGTAGCATCAAACACATTCTTACAGCGATGTACAATGAAAACCAATTGAAGTTCCGAAATATGCAAAACAATCAGCTAAACATGTTCTGCATGGACCCATAACAGAACCACAAGACCGGTCACTTGACAATGCAAAAGTGAATTATGGATGGACGGCGAGTACCCACCTCAAATTGTTCCAAGGTAGAATACAATCCATTTCCCAGTTTCTTCCTTATAGTGGTAAAGTCCATTGGATGCTCAATCACATCGTGATAATCTGGAAGCTACAGAAAAACAACACATCATAAACTCTAATTTACAGAAAGCCATGGTTTACCACACAAATTCATTATGGTAACGTCTATGTAGCACGGAAACGGATACGGATACGGACACGGACACGGATACGGACACGGGACACGGCAATTCTAAAAAAATGGGGACACGGACACGGCGGGGGACACGCCACGTGTATAAATAAATAAATATATAAATACATATATACATATATATTTCTTTTTTTCCATTCATGTCCTATATGAATGTATAAGATTACCATGGTCTAAATAATAGCATAATTACAGTTTTAACCCAAATATTTTTGAATAATTTCATATTAACCCCTCAAAATTAAAAATTTATTACATTTTGACCCCCAACCGTGTCCCCGGCGTGTCCCCAGCCGTGTCCCCGACGTGTCCCCGGCCGTGTCCCCCATTAAAAATAATAAAAATTATTGGACACGCCACGTGGCGTGTCCAATACGTATTTGGGCGTGTCCCCGCCGTGTCCCCGTGTCCAATACGTGGACACGTCGCCCTTTTGGAGTGTCGGTGCTACATAGGGTAACGTCCAATTTACTACATTACACCGAGGGTAGAGGATGAGTAATTCCACGAGACTAATAGTAAAGGGGATTATCTGCAAAGGTATTGCACATTTCATGTTTTGCAGGATTTCTTGTCCAACTGATATGCAATCCCTTCAAAAATGGTTGCACTGAAACAGCGAAAACACACCCTTGGAATTCTAATCTTATTCCATGTCCAATACAAAGATAAGAAAATCAAGTACCTCATCAGGGTCAACCGGTTCAGCATATACGCCATAAGTATCTTTCCTGTTATATTCAACCAAATTCAAAAACTCTTAGCTTCAGTTAACAAATTCAATAATTAGGAGGACACAGAGGAATAGTATGTATCCCTACTTCTGAAGTTTATCAAGAATCAACTCCAGAGACGACTTCTCAGGCAAAGGAATCCCCAGCGGAGGACCAGATAGTGCCTCTGATCAAACAAATTGAAACCAACAAATCCAAGTTAAATCACCTGAATTATTTTTGCTGGTAAATCGCATGAAACTAAATAGTGCTATAACTGACTCGAAAGAAAAACATGTAACTCAACATATCACTGGATTATCATCACCGTTTCACATCACTCCTCACTTGGATAGTTGAATGACAAAGAAAACATTATGTTGGTGAATGTCAAAGAAAAATTATGTTGGTAAATCAGACGGGACTGGATTCTTTACTGTCCCCAGACAGTCCAACAAATTTATCTCAACGCAAGAGATTCTTATTGGAACCCATACTTGTGACTTGTGAGACAGCTCCCGCAATCGTCCAAAAAACTTACCCAAGGGCGAAGAAAATTCATTCCCAAGCATTTTTTTTCTTGATGACTGGGAACTTAGGCCAACTTGCGTGCACCGCAGCTAATCCCGGGGCCCGCTCTAAGTTAACAACCGGATAAACCGCCACCAGTCCCAAGGTTTGGAATTCGGCCTTGGCGAGATTTGAGCGTGCGGCAAACCATTTAGTTGCTGTCTCACCCACTGGGCCAAACCCCTTGGGTTATCCATTCCCAATCCCATAGTGCCCCATCAAAGTGAAACAAAATGGTAAATATATAGCAGCCACGGATATGAAATACGAAGTATTCAATCAAAATACAAAACGAACCTGGAACAGAGTCAACCACCTTGGATCCTCCTTTTCTCCTACTTAATCTGACCTGCCATAATCAGCCAAAACCTAGAAATTAAAAAAGCCACTCCGAAAATATAATTTTATATCCTGTGTGTATTAGCAAGAGAAAAGATAAGAGACAAGGACAGAGACAGAGACAGACAAGGAGAGAGAGAGAGAGAGAGAGAGAGAGGGAGAGAGAGAGAAGAGAGAGATGAGCGTTGATCAGATTCTGTGGGGTTGGGTTTTTTGACAGTTGACCCGACTGTTAAAAGATCAATCAATCTCTCGACACCGAAATGGATGAGAGAGCGAGAGAGAGAGAGTGTGTCCAGCTCA
>BPLS01000375.1:455153-466176 GCA_019656275.1 Rhododendron kiyosumense | reverse complement strand
GCTGAATTCACTGAGATTTTCTACTTGGTCCAAACTTCAATAATCCAGCTCAGCTGAATTCACTGAGATTTTCTACTTGGTCCAAACTTCAATAATCCATACTCTCTCTCTCTCTCTCTCTCTCTCTCTCTCTCTCTCTCTGCGTTAAAGGCACCTAACTTTCTCTCTCCTACTTCGTTTTTTTTTTTCACGGTCTCTCTTACTTGATGACACACTCTGTTGCTACTCAGATCCAGACCGAATCGTACCTCCTCGTCTTCATCACCACCGTCGATTTTCCTCTTCTTCAACGGCCCATCCCCGTCTTCACGCTCCGACGAAGAAGCAGGCGCGTGCTCTACGCGCCGAGTTCGACCACGAGCCGACTCGCCGCCGCTTTCGTTGCTCTTCTGTACCTTCAGTAGCTGCTTCGACTTCTTCTCTCTCCTCCGCTCCTCCTCTTCGTCGATGAAATCGGCAAAGTCGAAAGTGTACTTGACGTCGCGGCGGCGGCGACTCCGCCGGCCGTCGCTTTCCTGCTCCTCAGCGGCGGCAGCGGCGCGCCGGGCGAGATCTGCCTTCGACGGCCGGCCCTTCTTTTTCCTGTTTACGATCTGACTCATCTTCGTTTTGGTTCGGTCCGTTCGGAGTATCTTCTCTCTCTGTCTCTCCTTTCTCACTCTTCTTTCTCTCTCCTAATGGTATTTTCGTGGACTATTTGGATATCTGTTGATTTTTGTTTGGAGGGTTATAGCTCGTCACATTCTCGTTGAGTGATACTTGTACAAATTTTGTGCACTGATTACGACAGGGAGTCTATTACGGATTCTACAAAAATGATCTGAAACGTTCATTAAATTTGAAATATTTTCTCAAGGGTGCATTCTACAAAAATTAGCTCGATCTAATATCTATATATGCTCAATCGAATCATCTAACTTTTCACGAATGGCAATTACCTCACAATAACACATGAATCCTCCGACTCCATATCCCTATAGGTATGTATATACTTCATCCGTCTCATTTTTTTTTTGGATTTTTTTGATATTCGTGTCATTCTTAAAACTCTTTTATCTTTCCGCATGAATCTCTAAAAATATGCGATATGAATCTTGTTTGATAGTTATCGATTAGATATATAATACAAAGTTTTCAAAATTATAAAAAGTATTATAAATTGTCAGATATAAGAGTTTAAAAAATTACATAAATATCGAAAAATACCAAAGAAAATGGGACGGAGGGAGTATGTAAGAGTATTTGCATAATTGTGATGCGGTTCGATAACGGTTATGACTCAATTCGGTTTTTGGTGCGGTGATCACATGAAACCAAAGCCAAACTGGCTGGTTTTTCAAAATTAAAAGAAGAAAAGGGTTAAAAATTTGATTAAAATTGTGCCAATCAGTTTGGTATGATTCGGGTAACCAAGTTTTAGCGAGATCGCCGTTCCTATCCAATCGTTGTGGTGCATAAATTAATCACTAGCGTAAATAGGCCCACTTGATCAATCATTGTTTACGCGCCTTGTGACGTGTGGAGGAGTTCTCCAGAAGGTTGAAAGGGACCGGCGGTGATCAATTCAAATGGTTTGACCAACCACTAAAATGCAGAAAGTCTACCCACCACCATGTTCATGTTACTTCTATTACTTTCAATTTTACCGTCTAAAAGTGTTTTAGACAATTTAAATTTTGAAAAACTCACCATTGGAAGGATTTTTTTTTACTTAATTTGCACTATTAATTAACACGACGAACGATGAGATTGAGCGCTATAGTGGAATAGCACGCTGCTAAAAATGATCCCAAAAAATCGGAAAAAAATTGCCTCTCTTTTTCTTTTCCTTTGTGAAAGTGAACCACTTCTGCTTGGGAGTCCCAAATACATTAGTGCCAAGATGCGGGATTGTATGGACCCTACGCATTTTATAGCATGTGCAAGTGTTTGTGGTTATAGCATTTTTTTTTGTCCCCATCTGCGACCACAACTAAATATTTTGATTTTGATTTATAATTATAATATTATTTGTGTGTTCATAACTGGATCACTTAATTATTCAGTAGAATCTTTTTATTTTTTATTCTACCTTAGCACATTTTTATCCTCGCTTTCATTTGAGAATTTATCGGAAGACAGTTTTACGATTTTGCTCTTGCACATGAACGCTAAGTATGTGACTTACATTTATAATCAGATAGATAAATAATGTACCTTATATAAAACATTTGAATTTTTAAATTGGATAAAATTAATTCTTTTGAATGTTGTGAAAAAGTTTAGACCTGAATTTTTTTTCTCTACAAAGTATATAATATCTCGATTCAAGGGTGGTAATTGGGTATGGAGGGAGTAGCATATAAATGGATTTTTGCTCGTAGAAGTATTGCCATTTGGAGTATTCAGAGGAGGAAAATTGAATGTGTAATCCTAAACCACCAAATTTCAAAGGGCATTTATAAAAAGTAGTGTGAAAAAATCATTTCTCTTTAGAGAACTGACCAAACACTTAAAACCAAACTATAAGTGGTTGGCATGGTTGTCTGAGACTTAGGGTTTACTTGGAAAATTCTATAGTGTAAGCTTCTGCAAAGCATCATGTATGGTGCACATTGACCGTGGATCTTGACAATGAATGGTTGAAATATGATTTTTAATTATAACTGGTAAGAATTATTTATTACCGGTTATAATTGATTTTTTATTTGGACTGTTGATTGATGAGATCAACGGCTATGCGCTGCACTACAATCCCTTTAGGGCACTCCGCCCTACAGGATCCCCGGGTCCGGGGGTCCGGTTTGCTGCCTCCTAAAGTCTACAAATCGATTCTCTTGGCCAGCAATAATTGAGGTCACCTCACACGTAAGTGTAGAAAGAGTTGTTAAAGGTATTGTAGAGATCAGACCAAGTTGCACGTAAACTGGCCCGTGACATCCTGCATTACAACGAAAAGCCGTAAAACTAGTTAAGCGGACAAGCTTGCTAAACAGGAATATGAAAAAGATTGGAAACAAAATTAATTGTTAACCATTAGTATAGAATTGATTTTTGCACTCTTCAAATTGCTTATTTTGAAGAGTACGATTAATAATTCGGAAAGTGCGATGGTCACCCCCAAGAGAATGGGGCCACTTGCCCCATATCAAACAAGTCCAGTTGCCGCAAATCAAAGCGAATATAATGGTCTCTGTTTTCCTCATGATTGGGCCGGCTATTCTTTGAATTAGGGATGCTGTGCAGTGGTATGCGCAGCATTGTGCTGCGCACCTCTGAGCCGTCAGATCTGTATCTGACGGTTCGGATCTCATCTCTGTAATGAACTGCTCTTGATCGTTAGTTGCCGAGATGTGATTTGAGCCGTCGGATGCACGATCCGACGGCTCAGAGGTGCGTAGCACATCACTGCACAGCACCAATCCGAAGTCCCCATTCTTTACTCTAACCCAAGTCCAATACGTTTTTGGAATTATTGTGAATTTGCAAAAGGATTTATGACCAAAAATAAAAAATAATATTCTGCAAAAGCTGGTGCTAATTTAAAAATAATTAGATTTTTAACACATCGAAAGAGGAGTTGAACTCTTAATCACCTTTCCGCCAGCATCTAAGTGCACCTACGATATCATTGGCCTAAAGGCCTCTCAGCAAAAAATATATTGTACAGTTTAAAAAATCTTTACCATGATGAGACATTGGACTAACAAAGATTGAAAAGAATCCATGATTTGACTTAGGGGTTTATATGTACCAATATTCTCCTGAAAACAGTCAATTTCTATGCTACTATTAGTATGCATATGATCAGTTGTTAATTTGAATTTTGCTCAGAAACAAGAAGTTGTTAATCAGAATTGATCAAGGGAAGTTGTACATGAAGATTTCTTCAATGCGGTGGGAAGGCAACACATTAAAATTAGATTAAGAGAAAAATTAATTAAGTCAGGTATAACCCTGGTTGCTCCTCATCTCCAAATCCGGGCCGGCTTATATGCAAGGCTAGGGAAGCCGGCGGTTCCGGCCTCCGAAAAAAATTAAAAACGAGGGTCTCTAAAGTTTTAGGAACCATATATATATATGGTTCAAAAAAAATTGAATTAGCATTCTTTACACAAAATAGGTTCAATTGAAATTTAGGAGCCACAAAATAGGCCCAAATTGTAAAATTACTCATTAAAAACACTAAGGCATTAAAAAAGAAAATAAGAAAATAAGGCGTATTCCATAGCAAATACATATTCTTTATTTATTTCAAATTTGCTATTTCGATTTCTTTTAATACTATTCCCTCTGTCCCAATTTATTTGTCCAATTTAGGAAATACAATTTTTTAAAAGAACACAATCATTGCACGAATAAAAGTTCATCCAAACTTTATGAAAAAAATCACTTTAGTTCAAATGGTAAGGGACAAAAAGGGAATTTTGAAGCTTTTGGTCCCTTGGTCTTTTAAAGTGGACAAACATTTTGGGACAAGTAAAAGTCAAAAAGTGGATAAATAAATTGGGACGGATGGAGTAAAAAAATGCATAAAGATCTCATTTTCAAAGCGCGCTTCCGGCCCCCAAAGTCTTGAGCCGGCTCTGCTCCAAATCAAGGTTTTGTGAGTTCATCTGATCATTTTCTCTCTTCATTTAATATTCGTTATTTTGTTACCAAACTGAAAAGCATTAACCTTAACGGCCGTTTGCGAGAAGGGTCGGCTTTGTCATTGGCCCCGTCCTCCTAATCTGATGTTTGACGCCCGAATGAAGAGATTATTCATCCGCCCGGACGATATATTAGCCTATAGGAAGATACTGTAACCACCAAACCCTTTTATTCACAAAAATTTAATAATGTCGTTTTCATCCGTAAATCATTATCCACTCATCTCAAAACCAAAACAAACCATGGACGAGCGCTGCGCTTTAACAAATTTTTTGTGAGCTCGAGTTTGACCTCCATTAGTATTTGAGAACTCGACACATCAATTTAAGTAATAAACGAGTTTCTATAAATGAGCCGACCCAATTGATACGAACATGGTTCATATCTACACGAGCCCATTACGGCTAACTCAAGTTTGGCACGAGCCAAAAATTCTATCCAAACGTGTCTCGCCGGGCCTGCTTCAGCAGTAGGTGTCTGAGATCGAAGTTTAGGTAGTTCTGGTTCTTTTCTGAAATCTGTATTGCCCGATGGACTGATGATGAATGAATGACTTCTTAAAAAAAAAAAAAACCGATACATTTGGATTCAAACTTAAGCCGATTTCAAATAGTAGTAAAAAAAATGCATTTCTTCAATACAGCAAAAGGAGTACTGACAAAAGCAGAGAGATCTTTCTGTGCGGTGAGCGTGGATCGAACACGCGACCTTCAGATCTTCAGTCTGACGCTCTCCCAACTGAGCTATCCCCGCAACGTTGCTGAGATCCTTATTGTTTAATATAAGATACAAAACAACGTGGTAGGGTGATTCCAGCCCAGTTCGGGGTGAAATTTTCGAAGACCGATTTGGTTCAGTCCAAATATTTTCATGACCGATCCTGACCAGAGCTAAGTTCAGTTCGGTTCGGGGGTGGTGGGAAAGGCCCGATTGGGGATTTCTGTCCGCCCTAAATATAAAATTTCCATTTAATTTAAAGTGTATATATGTAATGTGTGTGTGTGTGTATATATATATATATATATAGTCGGGTTGGTTCGGTTTTATCCGGTCCGGAAAAAAACCGGTCTTTACCCCAACCAAAATCGAACCGATTAGTTGATTTTTTTTGGGTTTTTTTTTCCGGTTCGTTGGTTTTGTAACACCCCTACAACATGGGAAAACCATAATACAATTACCATCCCTCTCCAAAAGAAAAGAAAAGAAAAGGCTAATACTCCAGTATTTTCATTTGATGATTTAAAATAAACGTTGCTGATAAAAATATTTATATACGTGTGAAACAGTGAAAGATGTATACGATAGATTTTTTTTTATTAAAGTTGAGACCCAAAATGTATGTCAAGACTCAGAGTAAGAGTTTGTTAGGTAAGAAGGAAATATGATCATCCATTAGACACTTTTAAGGTGCTTTTTTAGTGTTAGATAATAAATAAAGAATAAAAAAACGAAACCGGATATTGAGAGTTCATACACTTTTATCGTTTTTCTCTCTCTATCTCTTTATTATTTGAACGTTCTCTTTCTTCACTCTTTATAGCATTTGCGTTAGCGAATGAAGAGACTTTTCCTAAACTCTCCCTCTTCTTTTCCCTATGTCTTTCTATCAAGAGATAGAGATGACTCTAAAATTGAGACCATCTTTTGCTACCTGAATTGCATATATCTTGCACAAGATTGGGAGAAGTTCTAATATTGGTTGATTGAGTATAACAAATAGCAGGAGCGGAGCCAAAATTTTGAACGTATGTATGAGATCAAAAACTAAACGATACTGGTAGAATTTTGGACAATCTTTCTCCAAAACAGTCCTCTCCAAATTCCATCTGCCTCACGAGGGCTACCCGCTACCATAAGGTCAATCGGCACTAACTTAAATCCGTTGTTTGTTCGGAACTTATTTCGGGTTTTTTTTTACATTTCGTAACTTTTCATCTTAATTTTTAGGGTTATTAATCGTTTCTCTCGACGAAACGAATCGAAAAAGTATAAAAATATGGACTGATATTGAAAATTTTGAAATAAGACGATACTTATATTCCAAAAGACAGCTGTTCATTTTTCGTCTTTAATGAATTTTTTTTTTTTGCTTTTGGTCATAATTTTGTACTTTTTAGACACTTTTCTTTTAGACGGATGATTAATTTCAAAAGTATCACATGAATTTTAAAAAATTCAGAAAAGACAAACAAAACACACAAAACGAAAAAATTAATTAACTTTTAAAGCAGAGAACCAAGCCTTAATGGCAGCGCTTATATTTCTGATCCATTTGGCATCAGCCATGGTTTACCACCCCAATTCATTACGGCAATGTCCGATTTACGACATTAGCAAACACGTATCAGGAGTTTGGGTTAAGTGTGTGTTTAAGAGATAGAGTAAAATTCCACGAGACTTGTAAAGGGATTAGCAAACACATATCCGCAAAGGTATTGCACATTCCATGTTTTGCAATCTCCCTTTAAAAATTGTTGCACTGAAACAGCAAAAACACATCAGGAGTTTGGGTTAAGTGCGTGTATTTAAGAGGGTCCTCATACTCATCCGTTCGGTTAAATAAGTCAAGTGGCTTATTTTTTTGTCCTTATTCAAATTTTTTTCGTATTTGTTAGTTTGTCATTAATTTTTGAAGAATTATTGCATCGTCATGATGAGAGGAATTTAAAAAGTAAAAAATTATAATTGAAATCAATTTTTTTTGAATAAAGACGAAAAAATTGACTTATTGTAAAATAGTATTTTACATTGAAACAAACGGAGCCTAACCGTGTGTGTTTAAGAGATGAGTAACTTGTAAAGGGATTAGCAAACACATATCCCGCAAAGGTATTGCACATTCCATGTTTTGCAGGGTTTTTTGTTGCCCAACTGAGATGCAATCCCTTTAAAAATTGTTGCACTGAAACAGCAAAAACACATCGAGTTTGGGTTACGTGTGCGTATTTAACAGGGTCCTCATACCACTTCCTAGTCAACAATTGCTTAGTGGAGGTGGTAAGTGGGATTACTCTATTAAAGCATCCGCAATGGTAATAATCAAAACCAATAACCAAAATTTGTCACGTCAGCATTTGATTATCCATTTAGTCTATAATCAAACTTAACAACCTCTACCTCTATATTGGTTATTTTTGCATCCCTCCCACAATACACAATGCATATTTGTCCAATTGCAAACGAGTTCAAATCACGCATCCGACTACACCAAATTATTCGTTTCGATGAGACGATTCCAATGTGGGGTGTTTTTGAGTTATTAAGTTTGGTTATTAGTAAAAATTGTTAAGTTTGGATATGGAATTGGTGAAATTTTGTTATTTGTTAACTTTATTTATTACAATATGGGGTTTTTTTTTAGTATTATTGTTAAATTTACTTATCTACATCCACTTATTTATTACAATGAAAATGCTCCTACCGGCTTACCCTTGCGTGTTAAAAAATAAAAAATAGCGAAAACACACCCTTGGAATTGTAATCTATAATTCCATGTCCAATCTAACCAATCCAAACATGAGAAAATCGAGCAAGTACGATGCATTACACTAGTATCATAAAAACAGAAAATGGTATACCAAACAAATTGTAGACGAGTGAAGCTACAGTTCCCGACCAAAATCCCGACCGCCTGCAGGGCCCACTCCGGCCACCGGACGGCCGATCCGATCCGTCCAAAAATTCTAGAAAAAAAAACCGAGTGGGCTTACGCGGGAATTAACGGCATCCGACGTGTGTAGGTGGCTGATCCAAATACTCCATTTTTTGTGTGTATAAACAAAAAATGGAGTATTTGGATCAGCCACCTACACACGTCGGATGCCGTTAATTCCCGCGCAAGCCCACTCGGTTTTTTTTTTTAGAATTTTTGGACGGCTCGGATCGGCCGTCCGGTGGCCGGAGTGGGCCCTGCGGGCGGTCGGGATTTTGGTCGGGAACCCCCTGTCGGGATCCTCAGACTTTCTGATTGTAGACTGTATGGACTTTTGTATTTGAATTCCATGTAATCATGCTTTTCAACAAACAGGCACTTGATAATATCCGTCTAGGGCCTCCAGGCACGCAATTGGTGGAGAAAATTTTCAGTATCGAGTGCAATTTTGTTTATCCTCTTTAAAAGAAGGTAAACGTTATCTTTCTTCCTATTTGTTGAAATTATGTGGATCTCATTACAAAGTGATATCATGCTTATCATGTAATACACTTTTTGATAAGCATGGCATCATTTTATGGTGGAATTCATACCATTTCAACCAATAGAGAGTAGGATAATGTTCACCCTCTTAAATGGAAGGTGAACAAAACTCAACTCATACCACGTGGTGTCCGCTCGGCACATCGGGGCCATCCATTGCGATTTTGGATGGCTCGAATTTGGAGAGAGAAAGAAGAGAGAGAGTTTCAATCTGAGTTGTTCAAAAGTGCATTGGACGGCCCGACAACGTGGGATATACCCATCCGGCACCGAAAAATTTCTCGTGGGTGAGAGAAGAAAGAGTGTTTCAATCCAGGTTGTCCAAACACACTTTCGGATGTTCTGAACGAACTGGTCGAATACCACGTGGTACCCATTCTTTACGGAAAAATTCCACCAATTGATGTGGCGTGAGCATCTCTTACCCACAACCGCATATTTCTGATCCAAACCACACTAGAGTCAGCAGAATTTGCCACGATATTTGACATATCAGAAAAAGAAAAAAAAACACAGAATCTGCCGCATTCAAACATTTTTTTTTAAGGGAGTAACAACCCTATAATCAATTCATTAGATGGACTCAATTGCGTAACCCAAATCTCCCGAAGAGCTAGCGGTCTAACGCGGTCACACCAGTCACGCATCCCACCTACTTTAGGTACTCACCCGATGTAAAATCATATCCTAGATCTTGAGAAGTACTCCCAAAGCCTGAATATCTGCTTGGACCACATGAACAACCGACAGGTGTGTGCGAACCTTGCTACTTGCACAACAAATCTGTGCACAGATCGTGCATTGTGGGGGACCCACTAAGGGTCTCATACAAATAATCCAATCCGTTAATTATATTTAAAACATTTTTTCAAGGGCTTCCGCAAAAAATCAACTCAATCCAATACCTCTAAGTGCTTGATCTAATTATTTAACTTTTCATTCAGGTTTTTAAAGTATGAAAAGTTAGACGATTAGATCAAGTACTTATAGATATCGGATTGAACTGATTTTTCGCGTAGGCCCTTGAAAAAATATTTTAAACATAATGAACAGCTCGAATCACTTGTGTGGAACCCGTAGTAGGTCACACATAAAAATCTGTACACAATCTGTGCACAAATTTACTTTCTCCACAGATTTTCCGGGTGTGTGCCACATTCAAACATTGACAGAGGGAAAAAAAATACTCCATTATATAAAAATATTGTACCATGGATTCCAATGAAAAGAAAGAAATCTAATCTTTCATTATTTTATTCACAGCAACGGTCACTAGGGAAAGAAATATAATAGTACTACTACTAAAATTCAACGAAATAATCCAATATAGAGCCAGAACAGAACAGAAACAAAACCAAAACCAAAACAAAACTCCCGATCAACAAACGCCCAGAGAAAAAGGGAAAACTATCGAGAGATATATGTATATCCTCCTCTAAAAAAAATACTGTAATACGGATCACGCAGCAGAACTACCAATCGAATCCGCACTTGGTAGTTTCAAAATTACCGGACGCTGTCCCAGTATTCGAATCCAACGGCACCTTCAGATCGCACTCGATCTTGGGCTTGAATCTCGGAGTCTTGACATCACGCAACTTGAACCTAACCCGGAGGTAAAGCTTGACATCGATGTTGTAAACCCCCTTGCCCTTCTCCGAATTGTAATCCGACAAGAGATCGTTGTTATTCACCACCATAATCTGTTCCCCCTTCAGAACCACGTTCAACTCCGTGGTGTTCTTCTTCCCCTGGTAGAACCGGGGGAGCGGCTTCGCGGCGAAGCGCTGGCCGACGTAGAACGCTCGCGCCTCGACCCTGTCGTAGTAGATCCCGATGTGCTTGTTGGGGTTCCGGATGGTGAGGTTGAGGTCCAGGTTGTAGTAGAGGGTGTTGGTGTTGGCGGTGGTGGTGTTGAGGCTGAACTGGGTGAGGGCTGCGTCGGTGACATGGAACTTGACCCTGTTGATGGGGCGGAGGGCGAGCCAGAAGAGGAAGATGACGAGGCCGGCGGTGAAGAGGACCATGAAGAGGATCTTGAAGATCAGGTTGAAGACGCAGCCGCAGAGGCAGCTCAAGGGGTTGCAGCTGCTGCCGCCTCCGGGGCGGTGGTAGGATTTCGACGGGGGCGGGATTGAGGGGCCGTAGTAGGCTCCGTTCAAGTGGGGTTGTTTTGGGCTGGACATGATTAGGAAT
>BPLS01000375.1:410938-454550 GCA_019656275.1 Rhododendron kiyosumense | reverse complement strand
TGGGTGGAGTATTTGGTAAGAGAGAGAGAGAGAGAGAGAGAGAGAGAGATGTGGTTTGTTTGTGTGATGCTATTGGAGGTGGGAAAAAGAGTTATATATATAGGAGAAATTTTTCAGTGCCGGCTGGGCACGGGGTGCTAAGATGTGAACGTGTTTTGGATGACTCAAATTTGTTTGTGCTTGAGGAGGTGTTTTAATAATTTAACACTAAAAAATTATCCAAACAGATCTGGACCGTCCAAAACAAGTTTAAACACCCGAGATCATGCTCGGCATCACGTGGCCCCACCCGGCACTGAAAAATTTGCCGAGTTAACATGGGCTACGTGGTGGCGAGCAAGGCAAGCTGTGAGGGAATGGGGAAGGGAACTCTAGTGTGTATCGGATTGGACACGGCAAGGCTGCGTGGGCGTGTTATAGAATTGACGCGGTTGCTTGAATTTGGTTAAACTTGCTACATTTTCGTTTGTGTGGGGGAGGGGAGAGGAGAGGAGAGGAGAGGAGAGGGTGGGTGACTGGTAACTTTCTCATTACTAACCATTGACTCCTGGGCATGCCGCATACGACATCTTCCGCGTTCCTTGAGACGTTTACCCTCAAAACTATTGACTTACTTCCGTTTTTTTTCAAAAAATTTAGGTTTCAATGGTAATTTTTCTTTTTAAGGTTTTTCTCGTCACGGCGAAGAATACTTTACAAAAAATTAACAAATACAATTTTTTTTTTAAATAAGGGCAAAAAAACAGACCGTTTGAATTAAAGATGATGTAATGTGAGGGAATGATCTATCTCGTAAAGTAGAAAATAAATACTTAAAAAATAAGAATCTTAGCGGAACGGAGAATGGTGCAGCTTTATTTGTAGGTTAATTCACTATGTATTTTGCACCAATCCACAAACCAAGTTTTTTTGGGATAACATATCGTTCAGACCAGTTTGCACGCACCTCAACTAATTCCAGGCCTCCAAAGTTAAAGACCAGACGAACCTTTCAATAGTCTCATGGTTTGAAATGTTTACCATATGTAGAATTCGAACTTGAGAACCTTTGGGGAGTAATAGACTTTCCAATTGTTTTCTCATATCCCACTTGGCTAAATCCCATAGGGTTCAGTCACAAAACCAAGTTGGTTTTAGTATATAGGATAAAAAATGCTTGTTTTAAAAAAGAAAATTAATTTTTGCACTCTCATTTTCTTAATTGAACTTTAAAATTCAGTTCAAAAAATTAACTGAAAAGGGTAGCAGACAGGGTAGTAACAATTAACATCCCTCTCCCACAAAAAGAAAAGAAAAGAGAGGCTAATAGTATTTTCATTTGACGCTTTAAAATATACGTGTGAAAGATGTATAAGATAAAAAAATAGTATTAAAGTTGAGACCCAAAATGCATGTTAAGGCTTGGAGTAATGGTTTGTTAGGTAAAGTGAATCAAGAGACTTGTCTTGAACTCTACTTCTTTTCCCTACCTCTCTTTCTATCAAGAGATACAAATGACTCTAAAATTGAGACCATCTTTTGCTACATGAATGAGGTTTTTTTTTTTTCCAATATTATATACATCAACGAGTGTTAGTAGGAAAAGTTAGTTAGTTAGTCCACATAGAGTTCAGAAGCTATCCATAACCCTGAACTCAAAAACTGCCCACAGCCAGTAGATACCAATTGGGCTATAAGCTCATTGGTACCTGAATGAGGTTAAAGATGCAAAAGAAGAAAAAAAACAGTGGGCTAGCTAAAAGGACCTTAAAATCTGACAGTAAAAAATGCTTAAAGGGTCAATTGAAGATGCTCTAATCTAATTACACCTTTACCCTCTCTATTATGTTATAAACCTTCACAAATTCATGATTTGAGCGCAATTGTTGGCTCATTCAACTTTATCCTCTCTTATTGTCATGCATATTATATTTCTGGGATTGGACCAATGAGTTTATTAGAACAAATCAACTGTTCTAGTTCTCTAAGCTACGAAACTGTCCAATCTCTATCCAATGTATTAAATCGAAAGTTCTAGTTCTATAAGCTACGGAACTGTCCAATCTCTATCCAATGTATTAAATCGAAAGTTTTTGCTTCACTTATAAATGTGCAGAACTATCACCATAAAGCATATCTTGCACAAGATTGGGAGAAGTTCTAATATGGGTTGATTGAGTATAATATGCAAGGGCGGAGCCAGAATTTTGGAAGTATGAGGTCAAAAACTATAAAATAGAACTATAGGGCAAACTAAGAGTTCTATTGTGGGGTCAAAATAGCAAATATCGGGTACAAAATATAATATTTCTTATTGAGAAATCAAAGGGAGCGGGGTCTTAAAATAAGAAGTGACCCCACTTGTTTCTCTGTGGCTCCGCCTTCAACGAAAAGAAAAATCACCGGACTTGACAAAAAGGTCCATTTGTTTTCCTTCACTTCAAAATTAATTGCTCCATATTCAGAGCAAAAGAAATGTTGTTTCTTCCTGTTTGATTGGTTCTATAAACAGAAGTGATTAATTAACAGTAGCATTTCATGATGACATTCCTGTATCCATGAGATAAGTAGCAGCTTTGGTGTCTTCAGGAATGGAAGAAGGAAAGATCTCCTTGAAGAAGAGGTTCAGGTCACCATTAAGAGCATCAAAGGATAACATCTTGTCTATTGTATCCTGCATTTGGTTCACACATTAAAGAAACTAATCATATAGATGAGGAACACTATATTTTTCTCTATGAATCCCAGGTCCTGGAAATATATCACCTTGTATTGCTGATCTTGAGCTGATATCTCACCGGTGCACACTCGCTCAACGTGCTTATTATTTCCAAGGGCATCCAATACAGATGCTGCTCTCTTTATAACTTCCTCCGGCACACCTATACACACACTTTCTTAACTGAAGTGTCAAAATAATGGAAATACTGGAAAAGAAGCCTCGAGTAATAGGTACATGAATTTTCGAGAAAATGAATGCATGAATTGCCCAGGACCTCCAGATACCAATTTAAGGTCTCGACATATGAAATCTCGGCAGGAACCAAAGAACTGGCCCCAGCGGAAGTTGTAAGGAACTTTCAATGAGATGGAAAGTCCAAGGAGAAAATTCAGGTAGAGAGAAAAATTGACGATGCAAAATCTTGCTGCAGGCACATAAAGCTAAGATCAAGCAAAATCGATGATGAAAATTTGTATATAGACAGAATAAGTCTGTCTGGTCCTAACACACAGCGTCTTCCAGAAAGACCTAATTTGATGTGCATGTGCTGCGGCAGTGTGGGGCTGGTGGGTGTTTGTGTATGTGTGTTGGGGTGTGGGGAGAGACCAAATAGAGCAAGAAATGGCTAAATTCTGCCTGCATTTGTAACTTCTTCAAACCAAGAAACAATACAACATATTACAAATGCCATTCAACATCACTCAGAAGCAAATACACGATGATGCAAAAAGCAATTATTCACAAGTTCCATCAAACAATGAAACAATGTCCCATGTTATGAATTTTAGCCTTGTTTCTCCGCAGATGCATTACCTTGTATTTTCATCGTCATAGAAAGTAAAATCATTAATGCTTTGTTTGGATTGTGTTTTGAAATTTTTTTTGAAAAATTGTAGGGGTAATAAGTGGAGAGAGATAGAGAGAGAAATGTTAGGAGTAGGGGGAATCTAGGAGGAATTTTTTGAAAATGGAAAAGAACAAGGCATAAATTGGTTTTTGGGGGTTCAAATACTACTCCATAATATAATCATTTTATTAATTTGGTTCTCAATGTGGATTTGATTCAGCTATTACACTCTATCAGGATCTCACTTGGCATCAGTTCCCACGACAGTCTTTCTCCAAAAATGTCCTCTCCAAATTCCATCTGCCTCCGATGGCTACCCACTACCATAAGGTTGATCGACACTAACTTAAATCCGTTGTCTACTTCTGTTAATGGCAGCGCTTATATTTCTGATCCATATGTCAAGCTTAACTAGTAAATGCTTCGTAAAAACTTGATGCATATTAGAGTACAAGAACAGGAATAGGAACTCCTTGTTTTCTGTATGTATATGCAGTAAAGCATCAGAAATATTAGAAGAAAGAGAAGGTTATTTTGGAATACCAGCCATATTTTTCTGCAGCACAATGACAGCTATAGTTTGAATCTTACCGGCGAGTAGTGCACAATGCAGCCCTGCAGTGCATAAACCGAAATTATGAACTACATTTTTCTTAATTATATAGCCAGTAGCATCCCCTAAAACAGAAATAGACTATTTACTCACCGTAGCTAAGAAGTGCATGTCCTGGAACAAGCCTGCAACACAAATGTTTTAACTTATTAAAAACAAACAGAAACACGCTACTTTAAATATAGAATATAAGGTCCTGATGACTCTCCAAAGCGTGCAATATATTTGCTTAGAGAGTTTATTATGATATTCAGGGATCACTTACCTATAAAGAAATATAATCTCTTCAAGATCTGTACCATTGTCAGGTCTTAGGACGCTCATGGTGTAATACTTAATTTTATCAGACTGCAAACAATGAACACGTGTTATTCAGCTGAAGTAGTTAATACATGAAGTTTCTATGTACATGCACATTAGATCTGTACCAATTCATACCTCTGGTAAGAAACTATCACTAGATATCTCTGTCAAGTGAGTGCAAACCAAAACCTGCAAATTAGTAGAGCACACGCTACCCATCAAAACAAACGTGGCAGCTATCATAGAAGCTCTATAGAGCAGGGGATGTAAGAGTAAATTTCCTCCGGCTCAGAGGTTCTAAATATAGAGGCTACTACTTATACGGTTCCTTCATTTATGTTCCTCCATAACACCAGGCATGACTTTAAATGACGCATGAGACAAGTTTCATGCATTGCTGACTCATTATTGAAGAGATTTTGTGTTCATACGGCGCATTATTGCAGCAAATAACCAATAATTTGACACAGCTGATATTTTCACCAAAAAAGTTCTCCAATACGTAGCTGACTGGTAAACAAAGCATGGTATGAGGCTTGGAATGGTGCTGTGAACATTTGACTCCATAATCAAATCACATAATATAAATTGTACTGTCTTCTGCATTAATCAATGGGCAGTTTACATAGTTCAGCAAACTTGTAATCAGACAGCACTATCAATGCTAAGTGAATCTAGAGTATAGAACATGCTTCACTTGGCAATTATGGTTGGATGGCAATTAAGAGAATCAATGCAAGATGTTGGTAAAGCAAGTTTTGTGAAAAGGCCGCATGTTTGAATGTTCTAGTGGCAGGGTCGGTTAGTTTTTGTGTTTGGTTTTGTTTGGCTTGTTGGAATCATCTTTTGTAATTTTCTCACCTCTCTCTCTCTCTTCTTTGATTGTATATGTGTATGGGTTGTGCCTCATCGTCCCATACTCCCATTCTACTACAATTTTGTTTCTGTAGCTGCTCAAAAAAGAAAAACACGAGCATCAAACCTTTGGAGGGTCATAGCAATTGCTAAAATGGCTTATAGTTCCACCAAGGAGTCCAATGCCATCTGCAATGAGTTTTGAGAACAGTTTATAGTAGCTGCAAAGTTACATTTAAGGCAGGGCATATACAAAAGCGAGATGTGATGGTTTGCAAAAACTAACCTTCAGTAAGGGTGCCTTTACCAAATTCATCTAACAAACATAAAGATCGTGAAGTCGCATGCCTATAATAGTTTTCAGCATCAATATAGATGTTTGACTGAGTAAATGAATATAATTTCCAAGTGAAACACAGCCAATATGATTCCGAGCTAACGAACCGGAAAAAGTCCGAGGGCTCATCACAAGAACCAATATCAAAAATTGAAGGACAGACAGAAAAATCTATATCCGCTATTAGAAGGTGAAAAGGAAACCGTACAAGAATACCTTATCATCATTCCAACCTGATGCAGATCTATCATAAATGTTGATTGTTCAGCAGTCATAAGTTTGCTTCCCATGGCACAGAATATCCTGTTATTAGTGATTCTGGTAAGTTGCATCATAGTGTATTCAAAATTCAGCATCAAGAAATTCGTGAAAAGACGAGGATATAACTGTCAAACCTATCGGTCAAGCCCACAGTAGCAGCATCCGCAGGTACAAAACTTCCAATGTGGGAAAGGAAAACAATTAAAGCTACCTGAGAAAACATATCATGTAAGATGTCAAAAACTTCCATTGGGGCAGCTCATAAATATAAGAATGGTGCCAGTATTGGTGTCTGACATGATTTAGAAAAGTCTAAAGTGAGATTGGAACAAACGTGAAACATGGATAAGTAGCAAAAAAAGTACTGAAAACATGAATGCCTTTTTTAATTACAGAAAAGGTGATACGAAAAACTAATAACTCATCCTTAATTGGGCTCAAGCATCTGGAGATATACCATTTTAGTCATGCCTTGGTCAAGAACAAAAACTTAAACTAGAAACTAGGAAATAAGTTTGATATTTATAAAGGATTCTGCATAGCAACATTTGTTCAGAGACATAGAACACAAATGCAACAGTGTCACAAAAAGGAAACACTAATGGAACTCTGTTCTTAGTCTTCAGATATATTGTTCGAGCAAACTTAAAGCAGATTTCAACATGAACTTAAATTGAGTTTCACTTGAGCGCTGTAGGCAGTACACATCCATAGTATGGATTTCTTAGAGTCACGATTCAGAAATGTGACAACATTCTGCAGATAAATGTGTAATTCAAAGCACAGGGAAATGCAGGGAGGGAGGGAGGAAAGGAAGCAGAGCATGCTGGTTTCAGAAAAAGACTATAGTAACTATTGACCTGTTTTACGTAGATACTTTTTCCTGAATAATTGGGGCCAGTAATGATATTTATCCTCCCTGAAGACATGTGACTTTGTTAGTTTAACGAGAATAACTAGTATAAAAGAATGAGATTAGGCTTTGTTGGGATGAGTCAAAAGCCCATTAAACAACAAATGTTTAACCACATATACCTTCATAATGAATCTTTGTATCGTTGGGAATGAAGGTGTCTACTGTCATTTCCTGTAAAACATGTCTGGATAAAACTACTTGTTAGGATTCTTATCTTGAATGCACAGTGAACTATTTCTTCTATAACCTATTATACAATTACATTTGGATAAAATCAATGAGACATTTTGCTTGTTCAAGACAGCCTAACCTTCCATTCCGTATATCAAGCAACTCTTCCAATGTCAGAGTCGGCTTCACATAGTTATTTTGGTGAGCAACCAATGCAAGTGATAAAAAGCTGAGTGACAACAAAAACAAAGATAGAGAAAATAAGTCAATATTCTGTAAAACAAGGCAGGAAAACTTAAAAACTTAACGGGAAATGGCAATGGAAATAAGATAGATAAAAAAAATACCAATCAAGTTCAGCTGCAAAATTCACAGCCTTCAGAAGATGTACTGAGAATGGAATAATGTGTGATACCAAGTCCCTAGTAATTGCCCTTTCCATGTCTTCAAAAAGAAATGGAAGTTAAAGACAGCCATTTTTTCTTGTAACGAAAAAAAATTTCATCAAACCATTACCCTGACATCTAAGATACTGGTAATTGCCCACTCCATGCCTTCAAAAGGAATCTTAGTTAAAGACCTTGCCATCTTTTGTTAAATAAATTTGCATCTTCAAACCGTTAGTCTCACAACTAAGCTATTGGGGTACGATAAGTTCATTAACACTTAGGTCTTGAGACACATCAACTTGTGCATGCTCACAGGAGATTTGCTGCAGTACTCTACATTTAAATGAGTTATAAATGCTTGTTTTATCACCTTCTGGACACAATTTACAAGGTATCAATAACAGCATGCCAATTCATTTGGGAACTCCAAGAAGCTGAGGAATTGTCATCTGGAATATCTCTAAACAGATGAGTGAATTAGACTACAGACCTAGGATTTTGTGGTATATATCCCCAATAAGGTTGTCCAACTCCCGTGTCTTTGAAGTGCGATAGAAAAACTTTTTCGTGTCTCCACCTTCATCAGAGAACTACATTGAGTGGCACATTTTGTATAAGGGTCAAAAACATAAGTTCATATTTCAATTTAGGAAATCAGCCACTTACTGCAAATTCAAAATCTGGAAGAGTTTCTAGCGTGGTTTCATCAAGCTTTTGTTCAAAAATGCACAGAAAGTATCCTACACATACACAACCATATCCAGAGCATCAATCAAGTGGACTAAAGCAAAATTACAAGTAAGCTCTGTGGAAGTGATTTTTATGCACTTCTAAAATGGAAAATTTTGTGCTTTTCTATTTATGCAGGAGACCAACCTATTTGATGTATATAAACAATGCAAGGAAGAAACTTTTCTCCGGACACAATAGGAAGTCTTGCAAGTTCCAATGACGACACCTGTAAAACATTTCTTCTATGAAAGCAGACCAATATATGAATTCAATGTCATTTCATCCCCAAACTTCATATGTAAAAGGAACTAACAAGAGGTACCTCTTCCAGAAATTCTGGCAATTCCTCGTAAATTTGCCTCAACTCATCTAACTACAATTCAAGATGATGGAATGATTTGTTAGAAGAGGAAAAAGAAAACAAAGGAGAAGACACAATAAGAAAACCAGCAGTAACAAGAATACTAATTGTAGCATGAATCTTTAACTTCATATGATAAGAACAAAGTCTATCCACTACTGAACTGTTTATATGAAAGTTTGAAAAAGAAAGCACTGGATACATTCGATGGCAACTAACTAAGTTTACAATTTTCTATTGCATAACTCAAAAGAAAAAAAGGAGGCACCCGGATAACCAATTTGAAAGAATCAAGGGTTTAATTTGTGAAAGAAAATCACCAATAAGACGGATATATTACCTCATCACAGAACCCTTCTTTCACCATTGTCATGTAACCCTTTTCTTTGCTTCTACTTACATCGATAACACCAATTACCTACACAAACAGAAAAACATAAGAGAACCAAATGAAATCAAGAAAGAAAACAGAAAAATAAAAGGCAAATAAGAATTTTAAGTGCTTCATCCTTGACCTAGGAGTGTGGACAAAAAGAGAAATGGGGGAAGGGGGGAAAGCTGAATAAGTAAGAGAGAGGTAGATAACTAATGTACGGTCCTAGGAATTGTTAATAAGTATCTAATACTCATCTATCTTTTTGCGTCTATTAGCATTCCACTAGTTTACAGCAACGCTAAAGAAAGTAGAGAAAAAAAGTGTACCAAGTCAGCAACTTTGATATCTATTGGTTAAAAAGCTCCGTAGAAATTAGGGAAGGAAGTACCAAGAGAGTCATAAGATTCATTTCAAAGTAAAACAAGCACCATTTCTGGACAATATTCTGCTGACATATGGCGCACGTTTTGCAACCCGTGAACACTTAGTGAGCTGCAAAATGTGCTTGCATATGCTTACCCACACTGGCAACCAAGCCCCATCTCTTCATTTTCAGACCTTGTTCAAGTTTGTGGAGAGAAAAAAAAAAAAAAAGGGTCCTCAGTTACAAGTTTCACTAGTACAATAGGGCTTCACTCTTCAATTTTTTTTCCTTCTTCCTTTCACTTTGTTGTAGCAAGAAAATACCTTCGAATAAGGTTCTCACAAATAATTAGGATAAATGCTCAAAAAGTTACTTTTAAACAAGAGTTCTACTCTTACTAAACTAAAAGGCCTGAAACAGAACTCTGAATTGCACTCCAAGGTGTGGAGCCAATAGAGCATCATACATTTCTGCTTTTGAAAAGTCTCTCTTGTCAATTGCATTTGGCCGTAGCAAAGTACAGATGAAATAGCCCAATAGGTGAAGGTCTGTAGATAAACTAACCAATTCATATACATAGGCTAGATCCGTCGAAATGCATGAACCAGCCTGTAATGAATGTAATAGAGTAAGAATGAATTATAAGGAGAAAGTAACAAAAAGTCACAGCTTTAGAGAGAATTAGAACAACTAATAATTGTACCTTTTGAACGATGTCCAATTTCAAATATTTCGCTTGCTCTAGAAGACTTCCAGAAACCCCAACTTCAAATATCTTGTTCACATGTAGGAGTGCACAGATGCTCTACCAGAGAAAGCCCAAAATTGGTTAGTGTGCTAGCGTGCCAGTGGTATCATGCCCTTTGACCCCAACAGCAAAGGACAAATCAATTAAATGAATGAAAGAATAGAAAAAACACCATTTCCTACAATTTAACACATAAGGAAAATGTCCTCTGAAGAATAAACCAGATTTATGAGTAAATTTTCCATCAAATAACGAGGAAGCATATTCACTATACCTTACGCAATGAATAACTCAAGTTATCAAGCAGCCTGGAACAGATACCATAAAAGGGCAAATTTACCTTCAAAAAAGCTGTCCAATCACCAGGTGTACATGCAGAACTTGGGGAGTTGAATTTCTTCGACAAGAAAAAGGAAAAGATGCATAAGCTTTAATTTCCTTAAATACAGGATAGGAAAAGTAATGATGTGCAAGAGCTACAAACTTAGCAATGCACGCATTTAAAAAGCCTTATTTCTGTAAAATGCCATTCTAAACGCTGGAGAGAGAAAGTGTGAAAGACTGTCGTGTTTGGATCAATGCCTGCAGTTTCTAGTTCAGAATAAAGTTCATATTGTTTGGAACAACACAAAGTTAAGGATATAGATAAAATGAGAGAGAGAGAGAGAGAGAGAGAGAGAGAGAGAGAGAGAGAGGAAAAATATATTATTGCACCTTGAGTATGTGGGGGATATCCTTCACGGACTTCAGAGTTTCCCGTAAAGAAGCCAATAGTTCTTCAGAACAATGGAAGAATGATATCTTCATGCAATTAAAGAAAATGATTTTTGTTTGGGGCAGATTGACAATACAGAATACAAATGCATGGGAAGCCATTTCTCAGTTCATGCCTAGTCGTGTGATCACTATTCAAGCAAGAGTTAGCAATGTTGATTACTAAATCTAATGCTCTCGGGTACAGCTCATGAGTAGTCATGTGATCACCATCCAGTCTCTATGGTTTCAACCATACCTCATTTCACTGTGTTATCAGTTACCCATCTCTTGTTCTGGCACTTCAATCTGGCGATATAGTCCCCATGAAAAATGGATATAATTGTAACTCATTTTGGGGATAAAAGGATACAGCATTAAGACGATAGTTGAGGCTATCAAGGTCTAGTATAGGCCTCAGAAACCAGCTCCTAGTGCAAGAAGAAACGTCATCAAAGGCCTTGGTTTTTTTATGGTAAGAAGTGGCAGAAAAGAAAATTTCTCAATCTGAATTTACCTCAATAGACGTCTGCCCATTGGCGTTACACACTGAAATAAGGACAACTAACTTTCAGTACAGCGTTGAAATCTTAAAGTACTGCAGAGTTGGAAACAAAATGGCTCCTGCATACCTTGTTCATCATCCCAAATACAGAGAAACTGCAGCTCAAGAATATCAGCAACCATGTATCAACAAAAACATCAAGAGTATGTTTCAGCATTTACCCTTCTTTTGCTCTGCCAATGCCCATATGGCTTGGATGTTTGTCTGTTTGAAATATTTGCAGTGCCTCGTGAGCAGCCTCATCTACTTTAAGAAACTTGTTTCTAGTTTTATGGTTAAGTTTTACATGCATTAAGTTAAAAGTTCTGTTATCTGGGAAAACTATGATTTGAAATATGAAATTTGACTAACTATGAATGAAGACGTGTAAGAAGATACAGTGAAATCTCGGTGACAGAGTCAATTGTAATTGCTGCATTCCCACATTCCTGTTGTTCAAAGGTATCTACAATCCTTTCATTCTCCAATATGGCCAGAAGCCCTCCACTCACACGAACTTGAACATCACTTCGAATGTCCATCATAGAACTTAGCTGCAATTGATAAAGTGAAAGATACTTTGAATAGGTATGAGGGTGAACAAATCGATGCTGCTTTAAAAGCTCCAGCGTCTCTCACATTCAGAAAATTTGGTTAATAGCACACAAAATGTACAAACAGAAACATGGACAAAGCACAATAATCTAATATTGTAGAATTTGTTGAGAACTTGAAGTCCAAAACAAATGAATAATTTGAGAAAAAAGCATGTTTGGTGAGCCCTCAACCATGGAGTTCTATTACCCACTAACTCATATTCTGAAAGACAACAAAAATCAGAAACACATTTAAACATCAGAGAGAGCAAGAAAGAGTCACTGGGCTCACTACTGACAATGTAGAGCATCACTGTCTGACACATGATGCATGTAAAGCATGTTGTATATCTTCAACAAGAAAGCGCACATAAATAGAAAAAAATGACACTTCTTGTACTTTCACTTTCTAATAAAACTATATTCTTTTCCAAGAATTTCAATAATATGTTTACTGAAAAGTTTGTTTCTCACCTCTAAGATTGATTTAAGTCAACTAATTTTGCATGCAAGCTTTACCAATGTTATATAACCACATGTTGACTTCATTATGTCTACTCAAGCCTTTCGATTTAGAGTTAAAACGTACTCTGAAAGAGAGCAGAAGAAATAGCATCATTACAAAAGGCATAGAAAATATAGTTGCGCACTCCAAATTTAGACTAGATCCTACTTGAAGCTAACTTTGTTCTTAAAATTAGAAACTCATATGGATTCTTCTTTTAACTTTTCAAACACTGGGGACTAATTCCGACAAAATCTATAGAAGCTATGGTCACTCTCAAGTGTCAAGTGCTGATAAACCCAACATCCAGTCCCATAGCTCATACATAGCCAACAATTATGCAATTCTTCCACCAAAAAGTAAAGAGAAACTCTAACAATCTTTGCTGGTTTTACTTTATGATCAGATGCACTTCCACAAGGAACAACTTTCTTAAAAATCTCAAAGTTGCTTCCGGGGTACTTTTTGCTACAAAATATTGTAGAACCACCATTATTTATGCTTCCTTTCCCATACTAAGTTTCCAAAAGGCAACTCAACTCAACAAAGCCCTTTCCCAACTACTTGGGGTGGCTACATGAATCTATTTTTGCAGTTCCTCTTGATCAATAAAGGGTCATGTCTCAGTTAAACCACGAGTTGACATGGCTTTCTTTTTATCTCAAACCAAGTTAATTTCAGTCTCTGCGTCCCTTTGAATTAATATTACTATAAATGTGGATAATATTGTTCTTCAGTTCGTCCTGACTAGATCACTTCCCAGTGAGAAGAATTAAGTCAAGAAAAGGTACGCAGGAAGAAACCATAGCTTGCAAGTTGAATTAGCATGCATGCGTCCACTCACACAAAATTTAAACAGAATAGCACTTGCTATATATTTCAAATGCCAGTATTTAGGACGAGTGTCGACTGAGTCAAAGTCACAACAACCAACTATGATCTGAGCATCACTTTGAAAACTTGAAAGTTCAATCTTGAGATGGAATATAAGTCAGATATCTGAGTTAACTCACATAACAAATTCTCTCCTTGATGTTTAACCCATCATCCATTCCCGAGACTCGGAGGTATATCAATCTGTCCACAAAACAATAAGGTGAACAGAAAGAAGAACAAGGCAGGAAAGGGATAGGAGAATTAAATTTTATAAGATTACAAAGCTAAATGTTTCTTGTCACCATTTTCCTTTCCTATGTATTTTCCCATGTAATTCTGATTGTTCAGGAAACGGTTGGTAAAGTTTCAGACAGTCAAAATATTGGGTTTCATCAAGAGGCATATACTGTATGTGCATGTTTGAAAACCAACTGTGTTGTCATAGTTGGACAGACCATGAAACCCACATGGGAAGTTAGGGACTCGGGCCTGAGGCCGCACCTATGGCTCAGGCCCGATAATTACCTGTTATAATAGGTACATGTGGGACGGGAAAAACACCAATTTACCCAAAGATTAGTGGGATGTCTAGTTTCTGTAGAATCTATAAGTTATAATGGGCAGATACTAAATGAAACACTAAGACACATTCTTTTTGTGGGAAGAACTTTTGTCCTAACCTAATGGCACCCAATAATAGGTTGATACAACATTCTGCATATACTTCAATACCTGTGCCATGCTTGCTCATAGCTGAATATTGAACTTTTCATAAGCTTCAGTTGAGCCTCACATGTTCCATCTGCATCAGTTCAGAGTAAACAAATCCATAACAAGCTGACAGTTGAACAATCGACAAGCTATAAGCAGCATACCATTTTTCTGTAATGCAGTCAAAAAAGACTCCTCACTCTTAGTGCTTGTGTAAATGATCAGGGGCTTGGCTTGATATTTTACTGGACACAGTGAGCGTAGAGAAAAGGATGCATGAAACCAAAACAAATAGGCTTCTACCCAGAAAGAAAGATACCACAGAAAATGGGGCTAATAATGAGTGAGATTGAAACCTTTTCCTGAAAACAAAAATTTTGAGAACACATACCCATATCAATTAGGGGTAAATCTTCACCTCCGTCTTCCCAAACTTCCATCACATAAAGTTGGCGGAGACTTGAATCGTAATAAGAAACTCCAATTCTGGAAAGAATAGTTATTGAAGCCATAGATATTCAAACATAAGAAAACGAAACATGAATGTAAGAACTAAAAATGCCAGAAGTGTATCCCACATCGTATGAGCAAACTATATCTGAGAGAGAGAGAGTTGTCGTAAACTCCAAACCTTTACAGTTGCCACAGCATGTACCATATACAATAGGACAATAGTACTAAATTGGAACGGTTGTGATAAACTATGAACAGTAATGGACATGCTGGTGTCATTTACTATTTAGAAGAGAATTTGTGAAGTTTCCACAAACAGTACTTTCTCATTGCTAAAAGTGAGAGGAACATGTAAAAAAATAAGATTCTCTCCTCTAGAGGTGGAACTGGGCTCTATTTCATTAGTACTTTTCCAAATTTCACCAAGGATTTCCATCAGAAAACCAAAATAATACTCAGATTACCACGGAGCGACACCTGCCATTTTGCAAATGAACTTTAGAATGCATTGAATTACAAAATCCCAAGGTGACTACACAGAACAAAGAAAAAATACAGGTTGCCCTGATAGCCATAAGGAATATTGTTGCTTTGAGGCATTCATGGCATAGTTATTCTTGTACAAAAATGCACTCAATTTCAAAATTTCATTTCCAACTGAATAACAACTAGAACACAAATCTTCTTGCATTCTTGTCTCTTTTTCACTGGTGCTAATTTAACTCATTGTTTTCCAACATCAACTTTTACCATAAACATGCATGGAACAGGAATAAGAAACTTACCGATGACCGTGCATTATGCAAGCCATGTAGACCTGCATAAAATACCAAACCAAACATCACGTCCAGACGGTGCTAGCAAGTTAACTACAGAGTAACACAAAGTATATGACCTGTTACACATTGTAAACTCAAATACATGGCATTTGGACTTTTACTTAAGATTCTGCAGTTAGAGTAAATAAGTAGCATGAACTATAAAACTATGCTAATAAGATAACTTAGCACTTGCAAATATGTTTGAACACAAAAGTACTACATCTTTCTTTAAAGAATGCCAAAGCTACGATAACTGGACAATCGGCATTTTCTTCTCCTCCGTTTTATGATCACATGTTAGGAAGTGTCCAACAAGTGTTGATCACAAATTTATTTCTTAGTCATTAGTGCAACACGTTGCAGAAAGAGTGTCGGATACATGCCCGAATTACAGTAACATTTTTATTTTCTAATTGAGACACGGAAAAAACAGTATTGGGCACTTGTACGAGAGTGTCAGTGTCTGACGCGTTTTGTACACAGACACACCTCCTTCCTTTAAGTGTCCGTGCTTCTTAGGTTTTATAAGCTAGTCATAGACTCATACGAATTAAATTCCAACAGTAATCCATTGTATGAGATGAGATTATGCAGCTTTTCTAAGAACTGACGGGGCAACTATGAAATCGATTAACAGTTGGATTCTCCTGCAAATAACGTGAACCAGATGTATAATGTAGATGATCTGTTCGTGAAAACAGCTGAATGTAAAGCAAATGTTCGGAAAATCGACCTGAGGCGTGGCTTCTGTTTCGTCGACTTCCTCCATGTTCAAGTGCTCGAGCCTTGAATTGAGAGAGAGAGAGAGAGAGAGAGAGAGAGATGTTGGACTAAGGGTTTTCGAATTTGGTGGTTCGTGTGTGATGAACGTGACCGCGCCAGTATATATACCCGCTCGCTCGAAAACGCGGGTGACCAACGGGACTTGCAATCCAGGCTTGTTTTGGCCTTTTAAAATTTGGAAAAACTACACTTTTGCCCCTTTAATTTGGCCCGTTAACAAATTACATCCTCCCATTTGGAATTATGCGTAAGGGTGTTTCCGGTAGTGAAAAATTTGTAGATTTCTATTTGTGGTCGAGAAGTTGTTAGGTTTGGGAGTAGGGTTACTGTAACAAAAATATTTTTTGTTGACAACTTTTTGTTAGTGGAAACGATATGGTAAAATGTTAAAAAAAAAATGTTTGTGAAAACAATATGGTAAAATCCGTTAAATTTTTAGTATTTTTTATTAATGGAAACGGGGCCTAAGTTTAGAGCATTCACATCGGGTTACTTTAAAGGATGAGTTTGGGTCAAATTTTTCTTCAAGTTCAAATGGGGATATGCTCTTAGAGCATCTCAATTGTAATAAACAAATGAGTGTGGATAAACAAATTTACCAACAATACTCAAAAAATACCTCATATTGTAATAAGAAGAGTTACAGGTCTTTTAGCAAATAACCAAGTTTCACTCATTCTATAACCAAACTTAATAACTTTTATCAATAACCAAAACTCAATAACTCAAAAAACACCCTATATTGGAATCGTCTCAATGAGACGAATAATTCAGTGTGGTCGGGTGCGTGATTGGAACTCGTTTGCGATTGGACAAACATGCATTGTGTATTGTGGACTTCTTTTTTTTTAAGAATGCAAAAATAACCAATGTGGAAAGTAGAGATTGTTAAATTTGATTATGAACTAAATGGATAATCAAATACTGATGTAGTATATTTTGATTATTATCATTGCAGATGCTCTTACAGGGTAGCGTGCATGGTTATTGGTAGGGCCAATATATATATATATATATTGGACTATTAAAAGGATAAGAAGGTTAGAGGGGCCATGAAATTCATAATTTGTTTGTTTTTTTTCGGAAATTCAAAATTTGTTTGAGGGCTTAAAACAACACACTTTGAACTTCAACTCGAGGTCGGCTCTGCTGTCAATAGAAGTGCTCAAATTCCATCGCGTGTTAGATGATTGATTAAGAGAACTAGAGTGTAATATGCCAAAATTTTAAAATAAATATTTAATATAGAGAACTTGCAGCAGCCGTAATGAGGTGCTTGCGAGCAGATTATGGCTCGATTCAATTCATTTAACAATCGAGCAGAATTTGAGCTCGAGTTTTAGGCTCGTTAATATACAAGTTGAGATGAACATTCAAAAGCTCAGTTCAGCTCGTAAAAGCTCGACTCTTTCTATAAGCTCATTTAAAGAAGCTCGTTAAGTAAATTATCTAGGCTCGGCTTGTTTATAGACATGCCAAGTTCGATTTTTAGACTCATCTATCTAATAAACAATCCAAGCTCGAACACTATAAAGCCCGGCTCATTTTCTTGTTGTTTAAAATTTGGACTGGGCTTGAGCTGACGACTAACATTGATGCCCAAAACCGAAAAACCCGCCGATTATCCAAATGGGCCCAAACGGGACACGGCCCAACTGAATTCCCCAACTGTAATTATGTAAACCCTTAAAACGGTACCGTTTTTCCGTGCACTCCATTCCGCTTCCTTGCAACTCTACCTGCGAGAGAGAGCCTTTGCTCGGTTGCTCCCAATACAGGAAAGGAAAATTCTCACTTGGAAAGTTGTAGACACACTCTCTCTCTCTCTCTCTAGATACATAGAAGCGGCCCAAAAAACCCTACGGTTTCGATTCCAGTGCATTCGAAGATTCGCAGCTTCCTTCAACCAGGTAAGATCTCCGAATCCATTTCGTTCTCTGATGATATTGCGGCGTACGATCTGTTTCAATTTCGACGCTATCCATGTTTGTGATTGGTAAAATGTTTTGATATACTATATAATTATGTTAATGGAGATATGTGAACTGTTTTTAATATTGGAAGCAGTTTAAGGAGACAAAAGACCGATGATGTTGAGCATTTTAAGGCGAAGAGCAGTTTCTCAAGGAGGCTCGTCTTCTTCGGTACGAGGGGCGGAACTTTTCAGTTCCATCATTTTATGGAACCGCGTTTATTTGCAAAAAGTCTAGGAACACAACTTTAAAACACGACTCGATGCATTCAACGGTTCCAATACAGTTCTGACTGGAATTGTGTTTTAAAATTGTATCCTTGGCATTGCTTGGTTATTGTGATCGATGAACCCTTGTAATGAAGCTATTTTGGTTTCAGGTTTTGGGTCAATCGCTTCGTTGCATTCGTTCGGCTGCACCTGGACTTCACTCAACTGCTGGAGGAGAGGTACACGGTTTTGGTTTATTCTATTTGGTTTCTCTAGTGTATGTTATTAACAATCAGTCCTAGTAAAGCTGCAGAGGAGCCAAGCTAAGTTTTAGAATGTGTAGGTTTGTTTGTTAAGTTTTTAGTGAGCTTGAGCTCAATTAAAATTTGACAAGCTGACCTTGCCTTAGTTTGAGTCGAGATCAAGCTTGTTTACAAGCCTTAGCGAGCCAAAAATATTAGATATTTATGTCCTCATACAGTTCTAGAGCTTCAAATATTTTGTTATGCACATAAATATGTCCATAGAAATACAAAATTATAATTATGTTTATATGTATTAGTTTATAGTACTTGTAAAAGTTTATGCATGTAGAAATTATAAAATTTTCATGATGTACACACATATGTTTAGGCATAAATTCAAGTCTGTGTATGAAATTCTCATCACACACACACATATAAATACTCCAGGTTCGTGAGCCTAATCAAGCCGAATATTGTCACGTTTAGGCTCTCTTCATTTATAAAACGAGACTAAAACTGAGACATAGGTTCAGTTCATTTAATAGATAAACTGAACTTGGGACGAGCCTTTATTAAGTTGGCTGTTGAGCCTTGAACAAGTCACGAACGGGCTCATTTAATTTGCAGCCTGGTCCTAGACACTGCATGTTTGTATCTTGTAGAGGTCATGGACTGGTTTGGAATTAAGTTCGTATCGTGGCTTTCGAGTAGTGCTAGAGACACACATGTCCAGACATAAATTCCGACACACGTGCTAAGAATCTCTTCTTTTTTTTTCATCACTTCTTCCCCGTTAAACTTTCTCAAAGGGAACCAAACAAGGAAAAATGTAGGAAAAGAAATGAAAATGAGACTTGGAGGCATATGTTTTGTGCAACTCGTGGTTCCATGTGGGAAATAACTTGCTTGAACCATCCCAAGCAGTTTTGTCTGAGAATATTGAGTTGAGTTTGTTATTTTGTTCCAATGAACTGAGATTGTGAATAAATGCTACAGATAATTGTTCACTACTTAGTTTTTGACCAAAACTAGGGCAATAATCAGTTTCCAATATTGGAAGTATTTATATGTACTGTGTAGTTTTAGTTGGTTCTGTCAGAGGTACAATATAGTAACTGGTGGATGGTTGCTTAAGTATGGTTAAGGGAGACCAAGATAGGTTTGCAACTCTTCTTTGATATTTTACCTATGAGATCATAGAATATTTTCCCAAGGTTGCTTTAAAAATTTCTAAGAATTTTGTTGTGAACAGATTCTGCCTCAGCCTAGAGAATTTGGGCATGTCCGAAGCTTGTGTCACATGACTCGCATCATTTCACCAGGTACACTCTAGGCCACCTCTATTGTTCTTTTGACATGTAAAAGAGCTGATACTTTATATTTTCTGAAATATCTTTGCGGCTAACTACCCCAAATGTTTTTTTTCCCCGTGATAGGCTGCTCAACAAGTTCATGGTCAATAAGGTTGGTGATGCCTTCTTATTTATGTATGTTATCAAATGGTAACTGGATTAGTTCTGTAGGTAGCCTCAGGATGGACCCCAATAAATGTTTAGCGGGATGTCTATGTAAAGAAAGTGAATCATACATAAGTTCGACAAACAATGGAAGTTCTTTGGATAAAATCATTCAACTGTTTCTTGAATCTGGTTTCTCGTACATCACTCAAAACCATCTTCAAGTTCCAATGTGATTTACACGTACTTGTATAAGCCAGGTCGAGGAAATGTTATATCCATCGTTGATGAGTTATCTGGCACGGGTTGAATTTGTTCTGCTATTTCACCTCAATACATTAGAAAAGGATAGAGGAAATAGCAAGGATGGATAAACCAAACCATGCACGTGCGATAAATACAAAATAGCACTCTGTTTAATGGAGCTGTCTTACTTTATGGTTTGCTGATTGTCCGAATTTGTTCTAAAAAAACTTGTCTTGGTGTGCAGGGAATTTACTGCCTGTTTTCACCCAAAGGTTACCATGCAGATACAACACAGGCTGTTTTCTTCTGACAATGGTGTGACACACATGCCTCTCATAATGACTTTCTTTTATATGTAAGATTGTTTGCAAGCATGCATGATGCAGCAGACCTTGCTAGAATTTTTTATATGTTAGTTACTTTACAAAATGTGGGCTTGACTTGGAAGGTATGGGCTTGTCTTGGGATGATTTTTCCCTCTTTTTCCTAGAAAGATAACTCAGAATCTCCAATATGAAATGTTGAATTCTAATAGCACAGGCAATGGTAAGGGTTGGTTTAGACTTGATTAACAAGAATTTGGAAACAGTAACTTGCTTTTTTGCTGATGCGATAGAAAGTAGGATAAAAGTTCGCCCTTCCAGAAGAATCAGAGAATTTCAAGCGCACATTTAAAGTTCTCCCCCCTTAGAAGTATGTAGAGATGTTATAAGTGGTCAGATTTCTCTTTTTCTCCTAATTCTTCTAAGACTACGTTAAAAACGTGGGAATGATCAAAACGTTTGACTATTGAGGATAACATGGGACATATAATATCATGTATAAGACTTGAGAAAACATTATTTACTGCCCTTAATGTAACTGATTGGTGTCTCCTACAGTCCATCCTCAAAAAGTTATGAAATTACTAAAAAAAACCTAACTCTCAACATTGCTGTGGCCCTGTGGGAACTTTCCTTTGGACTGAATTTTTTTCGTCTTTGCTGTGGACCCCTTTGATTTTGCTTTTAGTTTCCAACGCAAATGTGCACTTTCTAACCAATGCAATAATGGCTACATTAACCTCTGGGAAATGTATGGATATATTATATGCGAGTGTTATAGATCTCAGGTACAAGGCTGCAAGCTTGAGAGTAGACTTAAGTAGTGGTTCATTACAGACAATGTATTAAGAGATAGTAGAATCCAAACATGCACAGCAACTGCAAGCAAATATAACATTTAAAATGTTAGCATGCTTCCATGATAAGTTGTTAGTTTAAAACAATTGATATTATTACTGAATTTATTCATTGTGTCGTGAGTGACGCAGGTGATGTGGTTGATGCTGTTGTGCCTTTCATGGGTGAATCTATAAGTGATGGAACTCTTGCGAAATTCTTGAAAAGTATGAATCTTGGTTTTTCTTTCCCAATTTCCTCCATTCAAGTATCTGTTCTCAGTGCATATAAGTTAATGTTTGTTTGCATCTAATATGTGGGAGCAGATCCTGGTGACAGAGTAGAAGTTGATGAACCAATTGCCCAAATTGAAACAGATAAGGTACTTCTGTAAAGCACCAATCAATGTTAAGTGGCACCATTATGTTATCCGCTGTTCTAAACTTGTCAACAACACTGTTTGCTTTTAATATTTGGATTGTTTATCTTCTGCCAGGTGACAATCGACGTAGCAAGCCCTGAAGCGGGTGTAATCCAAAAGGTAAAATGTCATTGAGGTTGGGTTTCTATTATTGTTTTATACAAGTTCCCCACACTTCTCCTTTGCTTCATTCAGAGTGCCTGGGATTCTGATTGTTTATTTGATCCTTGATAGTTTGTGGCGAAAGAAGGGGATACTGTGGAACCTGGTACTAAGATTGCTGTCATTTCAAAGTCCGGTGAAGGTGTAGCCCATGTTGCTCCATCTGAGAAGACATCTGATAAAGCGGCTTCTCAGCCACCTCCTCCTGCTGACAAGAGTGATGAGGGTAAGCCAAAGCCTAAAGTTGAAAGTGCTTCTGTTCTAGAGAAGCCCAAGAAGGCAACTTCTCCTCCTCCCCCTCCTCCTAAGCGTTCTGCTACAGAACCTCAGCTTCCCCCAAAAGAAAGGGAAAGACGAGTAAGTCTATAGTTCCATATAGGTGTGCCATATATTTTTCCACCAGAAATACATTAATCTACTTTTCTGTACTAGTGAGCTTTCCAAGCTACTTCACCATATAAATACAGTTTATCATGATCACAGGTTCCTATGACAAGGCTCAGAAAACGTGTTGCAACCCGTTTGAAAGATTCTCAAAACACTTTCGCACTTTTGACAACATTTAACGAAGTTGATATGTAAGTGTAAATGCATGTTTTTTATACTTTCATGAGCTAGGTATGGTGGGTGGCTTGTGTCAATTTTCCTCATATCTAGGGTTTGCCGATCAATGGGGTTAGGTCTCAATTAAATTAGTAGTTATCATTCGATGGTGCTAAATCCTAGACTTGACTGACAGAAGAAAAAGAGGAAAACAAGAGGATATTTGACATGTCACTCTCATTAATTGTATTAGTTCCATTTTTTGTTTGGTTTTTCTTGCAGGACCAATTTGATGAAACTCCGGTCTGACTATAAGGATGCTTTTCTGGAAAAGCATGGAGTCAAGTTGGGACTTATGTCTGGGTTTGTGAAGGTATGTAGGAAGCCTGTGGCTTTTATTACTAGAATGGAGCATGCTCAAAGTTGTGCTCCTACATGCATGCTCTGCTCACATGTGCATGTGTTTTTTTTTCCCATTTTCTTCCTGCTTATTTCAAAGATAACGATTAACTAATGTTTCAAATATCAGGCTGCTGTTAGTGGGCTCCAGAATCAACCTATTATCAATGCTGTTATCGATGGAGATGATATAATCTACAGAGACTATATAGATATTAGCATAGCCGTTGGTACACCAAAGGTGCGTCAAATTTTGTTTTTTCATTATACAAAGTAGTAATCTAAGTTCAAAATTTGGTTGTGAATCTGCAGAATTTCGATCTTAAGAGATTGTGGCCTTGCTTTGGATAACCCTGTATGGTCTATTTAGTACTTTTGGAGAAATGTTTGATACCCTGTTTCTTCTTGTTGCATGTTAATTCTTGGATATATTTCACATAATTTAAGAGGTGAAATAATTTGTGTCATCTACTTTAGGATGATGAAGTGTCGATAAAATAGGGCATGTCTTACATGTATGCTTAGTCTATGAAGTAGGATATTTTGTGTATAGGTGCCATACTGCCATGTTTTTCATTGACATATGTCAGACTATCGTAGGCAATTCCAGTGCCCCGTGGATGTGTCCATAATCCACAAATGTATTTCATTTCTTTGGACACCTCGTACACTCCAGACCTAGCCCAAAGTATCCAACATTATTCTTTTCTGTTGGTTAAGGAATTTCGCTACCAATAATATTTATTCTTCTATGTGTTTAGTAGTGTCTGTCCCTCTGCCACTTGGGCTTCATTCGTTTTGAAGTCCTGATGACATTGGAATAGTTTTCCGGTGATCCTTGGGATATTTTTTTCCCCAATATGTTGATCTCTTGATTGGCTTTGATTTGATGAGTCAATAATGACTGCTTGATATGCTTGAACTCCCTCTTCTTTCTTTTTCAGATTTTCTTCTTCTGGCCCAGATTAATACCAAACATTTCCAATTAATTCAAACAACATAGTTTGTTTGGCTTTATCAGTTCTACACTTATACAACTGGGTGCCCCCTTGTTCAGGGTCTTGTTGTTCCAGTTATCCGCAATGCTGAGAAGATGAATTTTGCTGAGATAGAGAAAGAGATCAACACCCTTGCGAAGAAGGCTAGTGATGGAACCATATCAATTGACGAAATGGCTGGAGGTTCATTCACTATATCTAATGGTGGTGTTTATGGAAGCCTTTTAAGCACCCCCATCATCAACCCCCCTCAGGTATGACTTAATATAAAGTAGATGAATTTTTTTTGGTCCCCCCCTCATAAATCACCACTTGTTTATACCTTATCCTTCCCCATCGGTGGAAGACGCAGAATGGGTGGTTTTGCTACTTTGTTATCCCCTTCTACTTGGGCTGTGTTTGGATCTTGGTTTTGTGGAGAGAAGAAAAAGGTCAGGGGACTCTACGTCAACACATAGGAAAAGAAAATGTAGTAATGCTTGACTATTCCTCGCATACAGAAATCTTTAAAAAATCCAAGATCCAAACACAGCCTTGATGTTATCAACTATATGAGGATCTGCATTCATGCAATTTGACATTTTTGACAGTCTGCGATCCTGGGCATGCATACTATCGTGTCCCGTCCGATGGTCGTTGGAGGAACCATAGTACCAAGACCAATGATGTACATTGCTCTGACATATGACCATAGGCTGATTGATGGGAGAGAGGCAGTATTTTTCCTCCGCCGTATCAAGGATGTGGTGGAGGATCCCCGGAGGTTGCTACTTGATATATGAAGACACAATCACAAGTCATGCTTCATACGTGATTTGCTGGTATATTTTGGATCTATAAATATAATGGGAGTTCATTAAACCATGAATGAATGTCTAGGGTTATCGTTGATTCTTCGCATTAGCGAGTTGTGAATTGCGGCTGGCCGGGTTCACATATCAAAGAGTTACCTTTTTAGAATACTTTATCCAAGTTTTATCGCCCCAAGAATCACTTATAGAATGAAGACAATTCAGAGATTCTATTTAAGAAGTACGCGACGAATATGAATTGTATTTCAATGATGTTCTTATGCTAATGGTGTGACATTTAGTTTGGAGTATTTTAAAGTCCAGTGTAGAGGAGTCATATACTTGAAGGTGAGTTTCCGTTGTATTTATTGAGATTGCTTTTGGTTCACGCGGCTTTGGAGGCAGGCGGAGTTGATTTGACTGCTACAATAAATCTCATTTGGAATTTTGTTTGTTTATTTTTAATGCTGCACATTGATGTTTAGATGTTTCTGTTGGTGAGTATTGTACCTCATCGCGTTTATGTTTGGAGAACAACCAAGGTTCCCCAACGTGCAATGAGTGTACATTGATCAAGTCGGTTTTCTTTGAAGCGTATATTGATCAAGGAATTTGGGTTGGTTGTCTTCGAAGCAAGTTCTTCCAGAGTATCAAGAACTCAGTTTGATTACTGAGATGATCATTCCGGTACCAACTAACAGAGCATCTCCAGTCTAGTCTAGTCTTCGTTTAACTTCAAACTAGTATTTGAGTAAAATCTTTTCTGACTTTTGACTTCTAACTTTTACTCAAACCAAAGGCGGTTCAAATTTTAATTCAGATTTTCCAAGGTCGTTTTCTCTCTAAATTTTGCAACTATGCCATTGTTGAACTACCATCTAATTAAATTTCTGCTCAGATTTGGATTTATCCATCAACTACTATCTGAATTACTACTGTCTCATAGATGTGATGCACATCCCGCTTGGACTGGCACTCCAATCGCAAGAAATTGCAACCAAAAGCTGCCATGGGGAACCACCCAACTTGATGTCCAAGGCGTAACGATGAAACTGGCTTGCCCCAACTTGTCGTGCCTTGCCCATGACATGTACATGTGCCCTGTCTTGCCTAAACTAGCCCAATTCCACACACCCACTTCTTTCTCTTCTGCACTTTGACTCTCTCACAGAACATAATAACTCAATCTCAAACTAGCCTTTCACGAGTCATCAGCATAACCAAAGAATTTCATGAACACAAAAATAATGAGGTCGCTTCCTTCCAATGGAATAGAGGAGTGCAGGGGGGAAAGGTCAATTTGGCTTTTCCCCCTTGATATCAAGCATCTATACAAATGTACAGTTGGACCCAGAAAAAAAGGAAGTAAAATCTTCATCCAACTTGTTCTGAGATAATATAGCTCCACCCTTCCAAGTACCATATCGTGAAATTAGCGTACCTTTAATTTTCTCCGTCCTTGATGTTTCGAATGTACAAAGGGAATAAAGAAAACCGAATTATCAAAAATGCGATGAACGGATCATCAGCTATCCACCAACTCAGCATCTTAACTCCCTCAAGCGCTTGAGAATTTGTCTACGAATTTCATGGTAGACTGCAAATATTTGTCATTAGAGCTCAGACATGACTTGGCAGTTTCCATCAGCTTGGAGACGAATGGTAACACTTCCTGCACTAGCTGCCAACATAAAATGGCATCAATAATCACATTTAGCCAACAGATGGGAAGCTATACTGCAATCAATGAGAACCTATTGTTTTAATCAAATGCATATTCTTTGCATCAAACTAGGGGGTCGATAGTAGTTCAGGTAACGCATATTTGTGTGGCATGGAGTTAAAGGTGAAAGATAACTGGAATATGACTGGATTTGAGAATATCGGAATCCTCTAAAAGATCCAGATGGAAGTTTAGGCATCTACAAAGATGCAAGAGAGAGCGCTTCAAATGAAAGATTCAAGGTCAACCCCAGCAAACATCATATATGACCTGCAGAATTAATTTCTTTCCCACAGAAGGGTAGTTGGACAAAAAACTTGACAATGCAAAATGATTCGATGGGTAAATCATGCAATCTTTGTTATCGATCAAAAAATGTGTCATCCATGCAAGGATTATATCATCGTCATCCACCACTCAGTCACTTCTTAAATGGCTCAAAATCCTACAAGCTCTGTTTCCTCATATCAAAGGGCCTAACCGCTTGCTGTCAACTAAAGATGGCATTGCTACTTACATTGAAAGATGATGCAATACAGTTGCAAGCTTCAAGAGCCATGCTTCCACGAGCAACCTTGGTCCCAGCATTATCGCAACAAGTCAGGATACTTTTTATTCACACCATAAATGCAACAGTAACAAGTCATAGAATCCGAACTTACCCGTGAAGGCTCTTGCATAATATTATCAACAAGGTTCTGAAGAATAGAAGCAGACAATGACAGAAGCTCTTGTGAATAGATTGGATCACCATAAAACAGACGGTCGTTGCCCAGAACCTGCATGTACAAGAAAGAGAAATATATCAACCATCATTAGATATAACAGACCAACTCAGGTGGGTTGCAACTGTCTGGCTGAGAAACATACATCTTCGTGCATGCTTAAACAACTGTTCAGGCCAGCAAAAGCTAACAAGATCTAGTTCCAGGTGAGAGTGCATTGTACGCAATTCGCTAAGTAATTTTTAAACATGAAATCACCAGTTCAATCTGGCCCAAGTTATTTAAATTTTTTTTGAAGCTTCAGGAATCCCCATTTGATGGGTTGAAACTGATGGGATGACTGAAAATGTGAAACCACGTATAAAAGGCTAGCTAACAAAATGCAAGTACCAGTTCATGGTTTGGGTGGTACGGGAGCTCCAATTGAGAGAGGGTTGCCGCCAAAGAAAGAACTGCGCATAACACCCTTGTCCTTGTTCTTGATGAAACCCTACACCATTGTATTAGAACATCAGACAGGTAAGGAAGAAACAAAGGATTTTCAATGGAAAAGCAAAAGCTTACCATGATTGAGAATTAATTAGGGCCAACATACTCCTTAGAATATAAGTGACTCCTTGTTGAGGATTACCTTCAACACAACACAACACAACATATCCAACAGCAGCCAAAATCAGAGAACAGAATCACAAAGCTTGTTCTGAAATATAGAGCAATGCATGCTTTCAACATCCATAACAGAACTACAGAAGCATTAAATCACTTTTGAGTTTGGAATAGGGGCACCGTAAACCTATATGGAAACATTCATAACAGTAGCATTTGAATCACTTTGAGTTTGGAATAGTGGCACCGTTAACCCATATGGCAACGTTTAGATTGAGCAAGACCAAGTTCATGGGATACGTACCCCTCAGGAACACATATGCATTATGGAGTATAATTCTGGACATTATTCAAGCTCCATCCATTTTTTTTCCGTTCCCCATTGCCAATTTACCGAATAAACGTACATCAATTCATTAAACTCTTTCAATCTCCATCCACCATATCAACATCACTGAAACTAGCTGACTCCTAAACCCTAACATTTGAGATATGTTGAATAAATCCTGTTTTTCTTAGCACACTTCTAGAGCCGTATCAAGTATCAACAGCTACCGAGCTACGCCTCACGCTACCATGCCTTTCTTTGCCATCCTAACCCATGATCCTCGGGATTCGAATTCAAATTTTCTAATTAATGTCAACGGCCTCCTTACCCAACAATCACCTCAAGTTGGGGCCACATAACTTCCTAATGAGTGCAATTGATGGTCAATGTTGCACGTGACCAAACAATCTTGCCCAGCATTCTATCGTTTTATCTCAGCTAGGCTGTTCCAAGATCATAAACACAGGCATGAATTACAACATCGTTCATGACTTTTATCCAGCGAGAGTTGAGTATAATCATTTCTTTTCCTTGATTTTCACCATGACTAAGCATTTTTAGCAAGCTCATGTGAGTTATGCCCAAACAAAATTGCACTACCTCTTCTTTCAATCAGGCATATATTGTCCACTACCAACCATATAATATTCATGTACCTGTTTCGGAATGAATGCACAGAAAAATGTGGAACATCATCAGTTGCAATGCAGTTTCAAGGAGTTCTTAGGGGAAAACCAATTACCTGGAACCAAAACCAATAGGCTGCACAACTTTCGCATAAAGGAGAGGATCCAATCAACATCACTCGGTAAGTGTAAATCTACAAAGTGCAAAGCTTATTCAGCTTTCACTTTAGCATAGAACATTACGACAGCATTTGATAGGATATGCACAAAGAAATAAGAAGGAAAGTTCTTTAAAGAGGCGTTTGGAACTCAGGTTCATGGAGAAATTTGCAGAGAGAGAAAAGGAACAGAATTTGTGAACCTAATTTTTCTGCTCTTTTCCCTTGACTTTTCATTTCCATGTGCAAATCCCTCCACAAATCCACGCTCCAAGCAAAGCCTAAAGTCTGCTGCAACTATTTATCTGTCAAAGTGAATAATGAGCAGAAGTGATGAACCAACCATCTATCTGATCCATAGTCTGCAGACAGAAGATTGCTGAATCTAAAAGTCCATCTGAATGAGACACTAAGCCACTCAATAGAGCAACCTGATGTATAGGAACGAGATATAATCAGCAAGATATCTGCCTTGTAGTTTATTATTTTACTGACCTAAATGAAAAAAGAGTACATTACCTCTGCAGTTTCAAGATAAAGATTTAGCTGCTTAACACAAGATGGAACAGAAGGGATAGTAACTTCATTAAATGCTATACACGATTTGACATAACTAGTATGGTTTTCTCCATCTTTCATTGCTTTAACTGCTAAGCGATTGCTGGAGTGAACAAGTGTTTCCTGCAAGTAGAATAAAAAATTTGAACATAGGCTTGACAGTAAATTATTTTGCAGCCCCTCTGAAGATCTTCAAAACCCTTTTATACACAACATAAGTTTAAATGCCTCCTTTTATTTGGTCATTCAATGTAACGACAATTTAGTAGCAGAACGGCTGATTGTTTGAGCTCTGTCAAGAAGCAATATTACGTATAAACGTGCTCAGGTTTGACAAATAATTATGAATCCATGACATAGTGTTACCAAAAAACGTAACAAACTAGAGAGTACATTTAAGGTTGTGTCATGCATTTCTACCAAAGATAAAAGAATTGTGATAATCTACCCTCGAACACTATTCTAAGATATTTGAAAAGCACAGCTAATTACGAACCTTAAGGTCATTGATGCCACCAAAAGCCCCACGACATTCAAGTAAGAATGCCAAATGGCGTTCCAGCTCCGGCCCATAGTCAACCTAAGAGCAACAATCTAATTCATTGCCATAGCAAAAAGCTTTGTAGAACTAAACTTTATGGGATACAGAGATGTGGCTGCCGAACTGAGTTACCATAGTCACAAAACGAGATATCAGGCGTGCACGTTGTTGACTATCATCATACTTCATGTTTGAATGATCCATCCCGTCATGCAGAGACTGAGAAACTTCAAAAAGAAACTGTACAATGGTTGGATCGTGAATGCGACCATTCCTGCTCGGTAAAACAGTAAAGGATAAATACATATTGCTTCATTATACTCCTAGAACAAAAAAATGCTCAACTTATATACTGGTTAGAAGATCCACAGACCAGAAGCTTTCTAGATACTATATATTAACCAAGGATGGAAACTCAAATCAACAAGTTATCGTTCCATTCAGATGGCTTCCATAGTGTTGAACTCCTACCATCTATACACATTGAACAATTTGCATTGGCAAGAGAATCAAGGAAATATGAGATGTATCGAGGAGAAGCAAAACACGAAGCACATTCTTCAATCTATGAAGCATGCAATTTAGGTTCTCCTTAAACAAGGTCGGAGATGAGATAGCCAGAGTAGGCCCTGTGGGAGGATGTCAGGCACTTGAATGGCCAGAGATCTCCAGAGGGGCTGAGCACCCTTAAAGACAGCGGCTGGCAGTCAAGTGTCTTCAGTAGCTTGAGGATGGAGGAGGACTAGAGGCGATTGTCTTCATTGATACAGAAGCCCTCTATATAGGCTTGAACAGAGGGACAATTCTCATTGGGCAACTGACCCCAACCCCTTGGTCTGACAAACCATCACTTGCTCTATAAACCTTCTGTCCCTTTTGCCAGTCCTTGGGTGTCGTATTATTGAGTGATGGTAGGTGCAATATCTCCCTATCACTGTAGGTATGAATTATGATTGCGCTCCATCATATCATATATCTCAGTCACTGGTCACTCTGTCCCGAGACTGGTCAAGCTGGAGCCATATGAGAGGGACGACTGAGAAATATTGGCAATCCCCCTCCAAGCTACAAGTCCCTAAGTGAGTCCGAGCAGAATTCCTAGGTCCCTCCCTACTCCCAGCCTAGGCGGTCTAGTGATATACAAGTCAGGCTAGTCGAACCTATTCGAGGAGATGGTCTAGCTCACTCAGTTGGGTTAGAGTCGTTAGACACTGGGACATATTATACTGTTGATGAGTGCTGAACATGCTCCATGGAAAATCCTTGATCAAGGTGATGCTGTGAATGGCTCATAGATGTTTGGAGCCATATCACGAGGCTAAGGGCACCGTGTGCACTCGCCTTGGTTGAAATCGCTTGGTCTCAAAGGAGGCAAAGGCTTACGGCCCTTCCATCTGAATCCACATGTCACCTCATTAGGATAGCATGTGGTGACTGTGTTGGATAGACTGATTTGTTGGGCTCTACCCTATAAGCTTAAGCCTTCCATAAAATAAGGGAATTAAACATGGTACCATAGGTTTGATATATGAGAGGTTTTGGGTTCAAGTCTCATTGTCTTCATTTGTGCCTCATTTGCTTCTTTGTTTGTGGTCTACTCTTTGCTTTCATTTTGCTTCTTTTTTCTCGGGATGTCTGCATCTCTACTTGCAAGCACGGTTGAAAGTGAGGAAGGGTATTGGATAACTCGATATACATTGTTGGGCATAATTCAACACAGCTTAAGCTTTTGGGGAAACTTGCGTGGTGACTCAACAGATCACACCAGCATTGGAGATCACATGGAGAATCCATGTGGCGAGGCCATGTATCTTTTTTCCTAGAATTAATAGAGAGAATGCAAACCTGTGAAGCAAAAAAAGATCATCGATACCGCAAAGCCAAAAAAAAATGTGACAATATCAATCAAGCAAGAAACAAGGGACATGAAAAAAAATGACATCGACAGCAACTGAAACAGAAGATGGAAAAAGAAATTGGCATGCTCAGCATCTTATCTAAGAATAAAATTGTACATATGCTTACTTATAACACCAAGAAGAATGAACCAGAAGATGCTGTGGCCACGGATAATAGAAAGCTAGTATGATTTAACACCAACAAAAAAGTGTTTCATTCCAGAATGAAGTTAAAATACATTTCACTAGTGGCCACAAGTATTAGATACTCCAACAAACACCTGACCTTGGCCAAGACCGACAGACTAAGTGGACTGGCCCAATTTCTATCAGTCACAAGTCCAATCACATCTACCATGGACCAAATAATTGAAGAGATATTCAATTGACCATGCCTCAAGTGCTACGTAGGCCAAGCATGCTTAAAGCAACAGTAAAAGGCTCCTATACCTAAGCATGCGTGTTTCAGCAATGCCAACAATCTCTCAAGGACCAATTAGGATGTATACGAAGATGCTAAACCAAGGGGCATACCTTGTCGCCATGTTGAGAATGTGCACATTGACCATGCTTCTTGCACTCCCATGCATCATATCTAAAATCTCAATGAAATGGCTCTGCAAAATAAATGACACAGAATGCTGCTTTTTATCAGTCATGTCTACTCAAAGAAAATATATACCGTGGTTCTAATCTGCAAAACCATAAACTTGAAACCAATAGATGGTAAATAGCGATTCATTATTAACTGAAGAGGTAAAACCACAAGACAAGTTGACTAATCCTACCAGGGAAAATATATCTTCCAAGTTCTTAAGATGGGCAAGAAGCTTTAAGAAAATTGATTGCAAGTTGATCAATTCAATTTCAGCAATCCCTTCATTGCATGCTCGCTTTACAATACCATCCAGTATAATATTCAACTTATTGTCCTGCAACGCAATACATTCATTTAGGATACCTAGATCAGTTTAAAGACTGCACACGACAAATGCTCAGGTTCACCATATTGCTTGCAAACTTCAAGATAGAACAGAATATTGTTCGATAAAATACCTAAAACTCCAAAGCCATGGCTAACAAACCCGAGGAACGATTTTGCAACAACTACAATTGTACGTAAAGCACCATATGATGCATGGGAAGGGCCAAGCCAAAGGCAACTAAACAAAGAAATCATCTGAGCCCTACACATTCTATCTCACCTTCCCACATATTCAATTTAAACCAACCATCCTGTTTACCCCCGTACAAATAGCTTCTCCTAACAATTAAACCATCCTTCTGACTTAACCCATACCACTCGTAAGGGGTGCACCATTATCCGTAGTTTATGCGACAGGGCACATTAAGCAAGATTCTCCTCATCAGTGCTGCAACTAAGAAGCATCAACATGTCGTTCCATCCTTCCTCAAGGTATTGACCAAACAACACTAGTACCCTCATTTTACTGGCACATTCTCACCAGCAAAAACAACTAAAATTTGAAAGATGGAAAAAGCAATTGATGATTCTCAGTCACAAAATTCATGTTGCTTCACGCATTCATGCTTTGGAGCTCTCGAAGATAATCCTGCCAAGTTTTCTATGAGCAGCAACCCTGGTCCATGGAATTAGTTAAGGTGGAGTTTTAGCATTTTCTAGCCAAGGTCACAGGGTTGTGTATGGTAGAATTTGTGGCTTTCTATTAGAGATAAGTATACACAAGAATCTACTTCTTTGAATCTAATAAGCCATTTCGTAGAGACCTTGCTCTTTTTATTTGCAAAATAGGAAGTTCCCTGCCACCTGTAGTTCCTCTTATAGCACCTGGGGCAAGAGTTAGAAAGCCCATAACCAATGGAAATTGACTCCTGGCAAACAACTTAAGTAAATCTGAAAGCAGAATATATGATTGCCAGAAGCCATGGTTTGTCCAATTTCAGTTGAACTCCCTATTCAAGAAGAAAAATGGAAGGAGATCCCCAATTTCGCCAAGTTCTCAAGAGGTGCAAAACTGGATTAGATGATTATCTAAGATTCACATAAATGAAGTCATAAATCATACAGGTGGTTTAACTTAAACGGAAAAATACTCAACGAGCTTGAGCAAATAAACAAATAGAATGAAACAAAATATTGTGAAGCATTCAACTCACAAAACACACTTCTAAGTGCTACAAACACATCACCAAGCTGGCTAAATCTCCAAATGATTACCTGTTTACCATAAATGTCATGCACATATTACCGTGCAAGGTTTGTGGTTCCTTAAATTAACACTTGACATATAGCAAACAAAAACACTCATACAACAAATTCACTCAACAGTTTATACAACATTTCAATAACTGCAGATAACTACAGAAACTTGAAAATAAAGTAGATTAGCCAACTCTCCAGACAATGGTAAGCATATCTCAGCCATATGAGACGCATACCTGAACAAAACCACCACATCTTCATACTTCAGTACTGAATCAGTGGATTTCTATCCAGTACAGAACGGCCAAATTTACAACATTGTCATTAAAAATCATGAAATATAAAGGTATGCACTGTATCACATTGAAGATGTTCCATCCTCTCTTTCCCTCCTCTTGCCGGCGCCAAAATAGGAAAGGAGTTGGTAAATCAAACACTGAAAGGCACAAAACTTACCATCTGATTCTGAAGAATAATATCCACATAAGCATCCACAACCTTCAAGAACTCATCCAGGCTATTGTATTCAGAAGCAACCTGAAGTTTTAATTTCGGAATCACATAAAGTTGATGCTAAGTTATCCAATAAAGAAAATGACAAATGAGGTTTCAAGTATAAGATACACTTCCACTGGCTAGACAATCACCACATAACCACAAATCTTTATAAATTACCAGCTTGCCATGAAATTTAAAGGGGAAAACAAACGAGAGAAAAGCAAAAGGTAAATTTCAAAACTTAACAACGTAATTCAACATGGTCATGAAGCCACTAGCCAAAGGTACATTTCGGGGCATATCTAGACAAGGCAACAACTGGGTGTAAAAGCAAGTGGCAAGAGTAATCCTAGTAAGAGATATCAACATGAGTAGAATCTTCTACATTACCACCTGTGCATGACAAGCAGGACATGACACACATGATTGATACATAGGTACAGTGTTTGTTCCACAAGTCCAGTCCTAACCAAGCCAAGCCAAGGACTGATAGCATCGTACATGTAACCAAGTTGTCAATTATGAAGCATTGTGGTGGAAGTCAGGAGTCTAACCCATGTCACCACTGCAAAAAGTCCAACTACATCTGTAATATTGGCAGGAGTATTTCTAGGAAATTACTATATTCTTATGGTGTGATATAGCCCCACGCAAGTGCCTAAGGCCAAGAGGCCAGGCTTAGCCAAGCCACCGTGATCGCCAAACACCGTGGGACTTCTGAGGGTTAGTAGCATGGGGTAAGAGAAGGAGGCTTTCGCCTGGTGTCGTCCCCCTGCGCCTGTAGTGCCTAAAAAACATTGAGCATCTGGTGCAGACTATGTAACTGACCTTGCATCACAGGTTATCTACGTCACTTACCAGAGAGTTTTTCTGGGAGCCACAACTCTCTCTCCCTGTGTGTATGTGTGTGCGTGTGTGTTTAAGTTCCCTCCAGTTTCTTAGCATGGATTCTAAAGAGAAGTTCAGCCACCTGGGTTTTACTTCTTTCATACATGAGAAAGTTAGTTATTGTATCATTGATGAGAAAGAGAGTATATTGTGATGTGTATACGACACAATATGTGATCCACTTGATATACCTCAACACCTATCTTTCTCCACACGCTACAATGTCTATCAAAGAAGATTTTATCGCATATGGTACTTCTGGGAGAATAAGGATCATGTAGAGTGACTAGACCACAACTCTCTCATAGTCTTCAGAGAGAAGTAACTTCCCAAGTGTCCAGCAAGTTATTAGAAACTCAGCAACTGATGTATATGCTGGCTTATCTATAGGAGTCTAGGCAATCCACAACTATCTGCGTTGTGCAACAGTAAAGCATATGCAGACCAAAAAATTACTATGAAGTACTATGAATCCAAAAAAGGAAGAACATAACTGAGACAGGAAGAATTTTCAAAAGCACCACCAAAACAGGACATCCCCGAACAGAATTTGATACAGGGTCTGCAGAAGGAAATACTATGAATCTTATCTGAAAGACCTTAACAAGAAACAAGCGATGGAATGGCACTTCTCAAATTAAGTTCCACATAGCAAATAGGAAGTCAAATTTCCGAAAATACCTTGATAACTTTATCTACTACTGCATTGACTATATCCAGTTGAGATCTACTTTCAGAAATCCTGAAGCCAAGCAACCTGTAATTTAAGCACTGCATATCTTATGAGTTAACCTTCTCACAAGCAATTATCAGAATCAGTACAGTGCAATCAATCTTCTACAACTATGAAAGTGGCATACAATTAGGATCATTTACGAGAATACCTGGTCAAAAGAATAATCTTTGCTGCTCTCAATGAGTTGGAAAATCTCCACAGCATTAGAGCTGACAAGTTCACTAGGAAGCTCCTTGAGGAAATGATGAAGAATAATAGAGATGCGTGGAAGTTTCCCAACAAACTCAGTCTGCTTCATTCCTATTCCAAGCTCCACCAGGATATTTGTGGCTCGTGTCTTCAAAAGCAAAATTAGAGATTATAGGGTTAGATACATCTTTTCCAGTGACAACAGAAACTTACTCATGAACACCATATATACATGATGATGCAGAGTGCTCACTCAGCAGCACATAGAGCGTGCAAAGGCCAGGGACACGCACCCTACCAAACCTAACACTAACTTGGTTGCACCAAATACCACGTTACATAGTCGTAGGCAGCAAACTCAACTCATAAGGCAACTGAAGTGAGGGTTCCCTCCCACTTCTATACTGCACATTTTTTTCATGTGCAGACGATGTGAGACTTTGCTTCACATCCATTAACATGAACTTATAACATCAACCATTTCTGCAAATTCACAAAGTTCTTTCATACATCAAACCAAGTTTGGCTAATATCTTGACAATATCATGGGAAACCAATACATGGCAAGGCACTAGGAATAATGCTTAATCAAATGCATTAATTATGGAAAATAGTACCAAGCATTTGCAGTCTTCCCAGCCATGGAGTACGTGCTAGCACGGTCAGGATGCAGTCTATATCCACAGGAAAGTTGAAATACTACATTGTCGAATTGTATTCTCTCACATTTTATTTTGATGCATCTTACCCCTGTATTGCTATTTGAAATACAATGACTGTGGAACTAACAGTGTACAAATTTGATGCATCCATTGGGAGACCCCATGTAAAGGGAGGATACATAGCTTCTTACAGAAGAAGTGTTATGGAGAAGAGTGATTATCACATTACATGTAGGGACTAACCTGATATGAATCCTTAACTATGCACTTAACAATATACTCAATTGTAGGTTCCATCAAACTGATAAGTGACTTGCTCCTTTCTGAAAAATTTCCATCTATAGATTCTTCCGCTGATAGAAACCGCGTCAATAGAATCTTTATGTCATTAATGCAAATGATCAAATATCCTGTTACCGAAGAATCAAACAATACATAGAATTAAATCCCGATAGGATCAATGAATGTGAGTTCTAAAGAAATATTAAATGCAGAGCATTCATAAATGAATACACTTTAGTGGGATCTTCAGTATGGCGGAAGTTAAAAATCGCAAATCCAAACTAAAGGTCCTTCCAGGTCCATGGCTAAGTTCAGAACTACTAGACAATCAGAATTCTCACTGTAATGGCCAAAGCAGGTCCCTTAAGATCCCAAAGGAGGAAAGTAACAATTGGAAAGAAAGAAAGTCATTTTTCCACAAATGATACTCCCTCCGTTCCAAATTGAGAGTCCATTATTCCATTTTGGGTTCCAAAATGAGGCCCTTTTCCAAAAATGGAAGGAAAATTTGGTGATTTTCCAAAAGTGTCCCTCAAAGTCAAAGGTGAATATAAGTGTTATAAAGTAGGTAGCATATAGGGGTAATAGTGGAAATAATAGCCATTGTAGGTGTAATCATTGCATGTCTCCTTAAATAGTTGGAATCCCCAAAAGGGACTCTCAATTTGGAACGGAGGGAGTACATTCCAAGTGCCCTTGCAGTACGAGTGTAATTATTGATTGTGACACAAGGCTTGTTTTGGATTGGTTTGGTTAGCATAAAGAGTGTAAATCACCTACCTGTATCCTGCTGAGGTAATTTTTGCACACAGTGAGCAATATATAAGCAGCAATAGGCGGATGCCAATGGATCTGCAATCCCTCTTGTCATCATTACCAAGCGCTTGATGACATCAACAGGGCAGTCAACCAGGAAACGCCAGCAAGGCAATATTGCCAGCTCTAAATAACTGGAGTACAGTAAGAAACAGTCAGTCGGAAAGAAAAAAGCATGTATATGACAAAGTTATGGAACAATACAGAGAAAAGAATCAAAAGGTTAAGGACTTCACATGCGTGGAAGAAGCTCACGAATGGAACCAATTTTGAAGAACCAGTTGCTGCAAGTCTCTTTGGCATCTACACATATATCTTTTGCTTCAAATTTCTCTGCCAAACACAAACACCATTTTTAGGTAATTTCATGTCTAAACTTGCTGGCAATCCCAAGCACTCAGGAAAGGTTATATTGTAAAGTGGGAACAGAAAACAGGTAAATTACAAAATGAAAGGGCGATCCAGAGCAGGTCTGGCCTTTTCACCATGCTCCAGTTATCAATGTGCAAGGAAAAAGCGTCCAGAAGAAAAATTTTGAAGTTCACGATTAATGTGCATCCGTTTCAACATGTTTGTTTCCTTTCATCATCAGTTACAAAGTGATCCGCAAGTTCGATATATCAGGCCCATGTACATGTTTATTACATCTCAACTTTGTATGGAATAATGTCATAGGTCATGATACCTTACCAGGCAAAAAGTTCAAAAAGAAAAAATAATCCCCTTATCAACTCATGCAACCCCTAATAATGTTGCCCTAGTGCTTATTCAAATGAGTCCTAGTTAACTGGGCATAATTCGAATAATGCAGAACTTTGGACATGCATTGATCTATTACATTAGCACATAGGGCCATATGAAAAAGTAGAAGGAAAGAATGAGATCTGAACTTCTAAAAGTCATATAAAACCTGTTAAAGAGCAGATTACATTTCCATCTTCAGAAAACTCAGCTTTCTGCTTGATTCGCTGCCATACCATTTCACCAACCATATCCATTACATCTGTAGCTAGAACAAACAATGTAGGATAAAATTGAAGAACAGATGTGTCCATCAGAAGCCTAGCAACCTGCAGAATAGCCAACAGACCAAGCATGCCCTTTTATGCAATCTATGAACATACCACTAAGTAGTTTGACTGAAAAAACAAAGTAAACTCACCTTGATTGCTAACATCAAAGATGTTACCCGATCATTGGCCTGCCAAGATCGATTGATCTCATCTTTAAGTTCATGCAGCCGTGAAACATAAACCTGCTGGCTGATAACCTTGATGCCATCTTCAGCAAACTTTTGTGGATCATCCAGTTCCTCTAGATGCATAGTCGTTGATGCTTTATCACGAACTGCAAATTGGCATCATCATACGACCATGAGCAAAAAGATATTACAGCTTCTACATAGACATCACAGTGGGCAGATATTACCAACCAAATGACACAAGCAACAATTTCTAACGTTTAAGATCTCAGTCCACCCCATTTTTTTCCCTTTTGTCCCAATGATGCGATCAAGAACCAAGTAAGAATAAGAAAAAGTATAACATACCCTGGCCACTTTTCATTATTACGTCAGACATCTGTAAGAAAAAAAACGTGTCGAAGTCAAAACTTAAACCAGAAAATGCAAGTATCAAAGTCGAACTCGGAATATGGTAACTATCTCAATAAAAAGGCTGTTTAAGCCCCCGAACAAGTAGTTACTTATCCCACAAGTCCAGGTAGGTACATATTTAATATGGAAGATATGTAACATCATAAAGCAGCAAATTCAGATGAGTACAAGTTTGCAAGGAATGGTATATTCTTACTGCAGAAATCAAAACCGGTTTTGAGCCAGAAAATCTCTACTTTGAGAATTCCAAAAATAACCACAAATACGCTAAAAGCCCTCAACAGTTCTTCCCACGGATTTTTAACACCCTAAAGCAGCATTTAAATATAATCAGAAGTTCAGAAGGATAAGTCTCTTACTGGAGAAATCGAAACCATTTTTGAGCCAGAAAATCTCTGCATTAAGAATTTCTTGAAAGATGTCCATTCCTTTGTTGGAAGTTCAGCATCAGCTTCATTCACAGCAGAACTATTATCTTCTTCTCGTAAATCGTCTAGAGAGATCATTACGTTAGCATCTGAACCCCTAAGTGGATCATAAAAATCACTCTTCCCGTGATCCACAACATCAACCTAGCACGAGATATTATAAAACCGATCAACAATGCAATAGCTGATAGCCTTTTACAATAGTCATGTAAGAAATAAACAAGATTCGGGCTCTGTCTGGACTGGTTTGGATTTCTAACGAAAGGAATTAATGTTTAATTTTCACAAATAGAATAGGAGGTATAGCTATAGGTGGCTAGTAAAACTAGAGTGGAACATGGGTCAGAGGTAAAAAAAAAATATAGTCATTTTATTAAGATCCATGTATAACTCCAATCCTTAACATGAAGGATTCCATATCACTCCTACTTAATAGCCATTTCAAATCCTTCATGACAAAGCTTCCAGACTCTGGTTTGTTTGGATCTTAGAGCATGTCCAATGGGGTTCTAAAATGGCTATAGCCATTTGCCCCTTTTAACAGACCCTCAATATTCAAATTCATAGTAAACTATCAAAACCTAAATTGAAGCTGATCTCAGTGAATAATAGAAGTCAGATAACTTCATCTGAAATCCACATCAATTCAAACAGTTTGGTATAATCGTTTCAGCCTGCCTTTCACAAAACCGTGAATATACAACTCAATGTTTGATGACCATATCCATATAAATCAATACAGTTTCAAACTAACCTCCGCTAATTGACTACAAATCTTTTCTTTGATTCGGAAAATAACTGGAATCGTTACACTCAGAAGCAATTACCATTTAGCAAAATAAAGCATAACTGAACTGAAAAACTAGTTAAAAGTAGTTAGATCGACGATAGGAACGTTGTGGTGAAAATCAATCAGCTATGCGATAGTTACAAAACAGTATAAGCTAATCTCATTGAACATAACAACTATCAAATCGTGAATATTTTACTAAATGTTTGACGTCCAATGAAATCAATACTGTTACGAACCAACCTCCGCTTATTCACTACAAATTTGTTTGATTTGGTAAATGACAGCTGGAATCGTTACGTTCAGACGCAATTACACATTCAGTAAAAGAAAGCATAACTGAACTGAAAAGCTAGTTAAAAGTAGTTAGACTGACAGAGGAACGTTGTGGTGAAAATCAATCAACTATGCGATAGTTACAAACAGTTTAAGCTAATCACATTGAATAACTAAAGTCAGATCCCTTCCTCTGAAATTCAAAACAATCCAAAGTCCAAACAAAGCCTTGAAGACTTGAAGTACTCAGGATACAGTTTCGAATTAACCTCAGCTAATTGACTATAAAACCATTCTTTGATCCGTAATCGTTATGTTGACATGCAATTAACATTTCAATGAAAGAAAACTAAAAACTAAACTAAAACGAAAAGCTAGTTAAAAGAGGTGAAAGATCGCTGATAGGAACGTCGTGGTGAAGATTGAACCTGGAGGTGCGACGGGGATGGAGGAGAGAGAGGATGAGTGTCGACGGACACGCGATCCAGAGAGCTTGATTCTTCTTCAACGGTGTAATTTCGAGGTCTGAATTCCATGGCGCTTTTCTCTTGAAAAACTTTGGTCTGGTTTATGTTAGGGTAGCGTGAGGTTGGCTCTGTTTGGCTGGCGAGAAAATCAGCACGTCCCGCTGCCGAATGGGAGCAGTTCCTGTCCAGTTTTTTTTAAGGTCCAGTCCGGTCTAGCTTTGGGCCGTTGTGGGCCCATCCCGGACTCACAATAATGATCGGAATCGTTAATTTTTTAGAGCTCGTCGAGTATGTCATCTATGCCAAAAATTAATTTAATTGAATATCAAAATGTACATGAGCGAAATAGATTTGTACAAGAAAAAATGGGCAATTATTAATTTCAACTTAATTTTTGTCATTGTTTTTTTCTTGTACAAATTTGTTTCGTCCATGCACCTATTGATGTTTGATCAAGCTAATTTTTGGCATGGATGACATATTCGATGAGCTCTACAAAATGAACGATTCCGATCATTGTTGTGGGCCCGGGATGGTCCCACAACGGCCCAAAACTGGACCGGACTGGACCCTAAAAAAACTGGACAGGAACTGCTCCCCTGCCGAATATACTTTTGGACGGCTCGGATTGAAATCATTTTTCTCCTTTCACTTCAACACTTTCTTTTTCATTTTTCTCTCTCCAAATTCAAGCAGTCCAAAAACATAATAGACGGCCCTGATATGCCGATTGGATACCACATGATACCCAACCGACATTGTAAATTTTCCGAAAATCAGAGATGACCAACAAGAAAAACAATAAAGATTAGGCTAAGGTATGTGGAATTTTGGGTTTTTTCCAGTTCTGTTTTTATTCAAATTTTTTCGGATTTAGTAGTTTTGAGCCTAATTTTTGTGTTAAACGCAAAACTACCAACTTGAAAAAAATTTGAATAAAAAAAAAAAACTAAAAAATATGCACAACCACCGTTATTCACTTGTATTATCAGTAAACCCCATCCAGAATTTTATGTTGCAATTTTGGTCCATCGGTTAGTTAACCAATAAACTCTGAGACTCATTGCACTAGCAAAAATGCGTACGACTCTCTCGGATATCGTGGCTCTTGCATCGATGAACTAGCAAAAATAGATACCAACCTTGCCCCCGGTGAAGACTGAACCCCAAGATAGGTTTATGTACTTGTTTTGCCACGTCGTTCCACTGACATGGTGCAATAAACAAGTTACGTACTAACTTGGTTGTATGTATTGTGATTGATCTGTGAACTTACGCGTATGCAAATGTACGTGACATGCATTTAGTGGTATGAGATGGAAAATTAGTTACGTTTACATTGCTTGGGTTCACAGTGCATGTATACATGCATGTTTTTGTTCAATTAATGGTTTATTGCACCACATTAGCGCGATAAGAAATGTCTTGAGCGCAGTCCCCTTGTTGGTTGCAAAGGACGGAGGAGGCTAGGCAAATCCCTATTGTTATTATTTCAGTAACGAATGATCACCATTCATAATTCAACACCAATTTTATTTCTGGATTGCCGAAAAACGCGATGTAAAAAAGAGGAGAAAGGAATTAACAATTCAAAAAGTAATGCGGGCACTTGGAGGAGTCGATTGACTAATTATATTTTGAGTTATGATTCTACTGGAGTCATTGGCTAGACAGTTAGATTCTGAATTATGATTCTATATTGGTCGTGTGCTTAGGATCTCAGCGATGATCGGAAGACATGCAAATGCGGGCACTTAGAGGAGTCGATCAACTAGTTATATTCCGAGTTATGATTCTATTGGAGTCATTGGCTAATTAGTTAGATTCTCAATTAATTTTATATTGGTCGCGTGCTTAGGATTTCAGTGACGATCGAAAGACATACAAGTGGCGATCGAGTGAGATCTACGAGTGTAACCGAGAGCATGTAACTGATGTATTGAATCGATCACTTCCCATGCACGTCGAGTAATGGGTACTAGAATTGGCATGCACGA